>VXAX01007367.1:87813-387033 GCA_013399835.1 Leptocoma aspasia | reverse complement strand
TGTTCATTAATGCAGCAGCAATTATAAGCACTAGTAATGTTAAAAATAATAATAATAATAATAATAAAAGTTTTAAAAAGTTAACATACCATTTTGGGAAATGTTCTGCAAGTCTCTGTGATTACAGCGATTTCTCTTGCGTAAACGTAGATACAGAGAGTCTGTCCATCCTCTGAAATAAATTGAAAAAATGCAAGCTGCTAAAGTCATATGATAATGATGAAAATACAGCTGATATTAAAAAGAAGTATGTTCTTGTCTCTGAAAAACTCAATACCCCAGTTATGTATATGCTTCTATTTCATCATCTCTTTTTTGTGGCCATAAATATTTTTAATCTTGAACAAGGTGGGCTAAAATAAAGCAAAGATACCTGCTCAGAAAACATAAATTGATGAAGAGTTTCTCTGACATTGTTCCATCCAGGAACAATGCTTTTATCCTGGTCTTTCAGATAAGGCATTTAAAAATCTTTTTGTTATACATCATTTATCAAAACAATTCTGTTGGCTGTTCACAAATTGGTTTTTCAATTGGTTGTTGTGGAACAGTAAGTAAAAGAGAAGAAATATTGGCAGGGCAGTCATTTCCCAACATCATAAATCTTGGACAGATTAATCTGAAAATAGGTTATGCTTGACTCTTATAAGTTCTCTCCTTTATTTTGCACTTTTGAGAAAAATGAAAACAAAGCAAACTAAAAGGATAACAGCCCAAAGGGTGATGAAAAGACCAAGCTCCTAGCCATGAGTGCATGGTCATGTCTATCTGGGCTGCAGCTGCTTGTTTGTTTTTTTCTTTTTTTTTCTTTCAGGATTGGAAGAAATTAAAAACTAGACACTAGACCAAGGCTTATCACTGACAACTTCAGGGGCAGTTCTAAGCTCTGATCACTTGTGAGCTTCAGATTCTTTGGAGCCCAGACAAGTTCTGTGTACTGACAGACCGGGCATTGTAACAGATTTTTAAACGTCAGTTTTGTTACGGATCTGATAGAGAAGGCTGCATAGATCTTTCCTGTTGTCTTGTCAAGTAGTGAACCGCCTTAAAGCAGATATTGTGTGAATGTAGCTGAGCCTGGATTTTGCACAGGGAGAAAAAAGGAAACAAAAAGTCCAAGTGTATGGTGCAACAGATATTTTTCGTGGAAAAAAGTTATTCTGCCAACTTTTAAATTCTGCTGGTAGAAAGCTTATTCAGGCTTGACCCATGCTTGGCTTGGCATTCAGCTGTATTCCTGACTTATCCTAGACATAAAAAATAAACATTATCTGAAACTTAGCTCAGACCATGCACTGCTCTTGCAGGGTTCAAGGGTCTCTTAATGCTGGGAAACCAGAGAGATGATTAATAAAAAGTTGTTGNAAAAAAAAATCTTGCTCCTTTTTTTTTTGTTTTGGGGGTTTTTTTTTTTTTTTTTTTTTTTTTTTTTTTTTTTTTAATTTCACAGTTACAACTGCAGGCATTTCAATGTGTTTTGTGTTTTGGACTTTATTTTCCTTCCCTTCTGGCAGAGACTTACTTTTTTACATCTATCCCTGCAACCTTCCCCATCCACATGAGCCAAACTAACACAGCAAATTAGGTCACAGGCTCTTTAAAATTCTTGTTTTGCTATTTCCCTCTAAATGGGTTAAAAAAAAAGATGTGGGAGGAGGAGAAGAAAGATTTCCCTCTGGTAGGGAACACTATGAAATAACCAGGGGGATACCCTTTATTCCACTGTTTTATCAGCAAAAAAGGAAACATGAGGAAGAGAGGATTAAAAAAAAATAAGAAAAGAAAAGGGCTGATTTTTGTTACCTTCAGAGATGCTCTCCTTCCCCTGAATTTTGTAAAAAAACTACTTTTATCGTTACTATCTTAACTACTTTACTATCTTTTATTTCTTTGGGGTTTTTCTCCTTCTAAATAACAGTTTGACCAGTTCTAAAACCTACCCTGAATTTCAGGAACACTTGCTTATATATTTAAAATATCTTTTAAAACCCTAGATCCAGGGTTGATCTTGGTTTTAGAAAGAACAGATGCAGAGCTGAAGAGTATTTTTCTCTTTCCTTTCAAGCACTGTTTCGGTTGTTTTCCTTGCTGTGCTCTGAGAGACCTAGAGAGTTGCTATGACTTGGCCACCCTGTCTATTGGCTTACCCGATGGTGGAATTCAGAAATCCGGTGATCTCTGAGAACTGGGGCCAGTCAAACTCATCACTGAAAGCCATGGGGAGATTAGCAAATGATTTCTGAAAGAGAAATTTTTAAATCAACCCCGTTTTACCTTCACAGACATAAAATCCTCTTAGCAAATTTGAACACTTCTTAGCCAGAGCATTAGCCAGACAGCAGCAACCTTAACTAGTGCTACTAGTGGTAATTATGTATGCATGTTCTTAAAAAGTTGGCTTTTGTAAGACAGGCATATGAAGAGATGGAGGAAGGAAAAGCAGAGGAGATATCTGAATTGCAGCTCTTGGTGCCCTTTTTTCCTGAAAGAGTCTAAAACTCCTCCTTAAAGAGTCCAAAACTTCTCCTTATGTGAGCATGTACTGCAAGTGCAGACCCCCAAAGCAGCAGCTGATTGCTTCAGCATCTGTCCTGCCCAAAGGTGTGTCATCCTTGGGCACAGGAAGAGATGACAGCATGGTGTCAAATGCTCTCAAATCTCCACTGCCCTCTATAGCAGGATGAGCTGAGAACATCCAATCCCCTGAAAACCTCTGCCTAGTCCTCACTAAATTTTGGGGATGGCACTAAAGCAACAGAGTCAGAAAGGCTCTGAGCATGGCAGGGACAAGGGAGAAAAACACATTGTCTGGTATAACCTTCCTGTGCAAATACAGGCATCATTTATCCTTCTCTGTTTTGCTGATATTAGTCCCTAATGCTTTTCTTACAGCGACTGCCCTGTGAAAGGCTCTTTACAGATGCAAGCCATGTTGCACATTCAAAACACAGTGCCCTGTTCTTTCCCACTTTGTTTTCTGAATGTACCAAAAATCATGAAAGGTTAGGAAAACAGCCTTGATAAATTGTGCCACCTCAGAAGGACAGAACATGGAATAAGTTTCCAGCTTCTCCTAGTCTGGGGTATGCTTGCAAAGACAGATGTATAAATCCAGTGTGCTCATCAAGAGGAAAACTGCTGATGAAAAAGGTAATAACCAAAAGAAGGTCAAAACATAAAATCAGAGAACCTACAGGCTGGTTTAATCCATATAATTTATTAGCTTCATTTTCTCTTCAAGCAATTGTGGGGTTTCCTTGAGACCTCACTGCTATAAACAACAAGCAGGTGGGTAATTCTTTATCGAGGAGAGTAACTGAGGAGCTAGAGTAGAGCTAAATCTTGTGCTACTCACCAAGTCCTAATTCCAAGAAAATTATTGTTTGGGAGCTATACTTGAGGGATATGGGTTGAGTATATGTCTAAGGGTTTTGACTGTAAGGGAATGGAGGGAGATGCAGGGAAAAGGGAGGAAAGGCAAGTAAAGCGGGGGTTGTGGAGGACAGGAAATCCTGAAGCCATGCTCTGAGCAGTCTAATGCACAGCAGATGCCAGTTTAAAGCATGTAACAGCACATTTGACCCACTTACAGTACATCTGCATTTGTTACCAAGGTGAAAAGAGGCCTGTCTCAATTATCTTCCAGTTTGTTCTCTCTCTCTCTCACATACATATATGTGTCCTTGTGTGTATGTGTACATACATATAAAAAAAAAATTCATTTTTTAGGGCTGCAGGGATACTTTGAATTTGCCTTCTTCAAATCTGTTAGTTTTGTGTGCAAACAAGCACTTAATCCAAGGGCACAGCTATGAGCAGATGTGGAGGGATATAGCATAGCTTGGCCATTCGCAATATTTTCCTCCTCGCAGGTTTATATTAGAGGTGAAAGAAACAGTCACCTAGGACAGAAAAAAAGCCCTGCAGATATGGTCTCTTATAAGTGACACATAGAGAATAAAAGAGATTAAGAATTATTTAACACTTTTTAAACAAATCATTTTATGAACAATTCTCTCATTATTTCCCATTGGCACTCCAAAACAATATCTCCATTGGACAAGTCCCAGTAATTTTTAGCTGTTTGGGTTTTTTTCTCTGCAAACTTGGCTTAAATATGAATTTGCCAGAACCTAATTGAGTTGCAAATTGATTTGAAGAGGAACGTTTGAGCCCAAAATTATAGTTGCATTTGAAAACTGTATATTCATTTAGCATTGACACTATTCCAACAAAGCACTTAAGGGCCAGACTTTTGAAGATATTTCAAGTCCAAAGGGTGAAGATGAGTAGTTGATGGAAAATTCAGAAGAATGCTGAACCTTAAACTCTGCATTGATGCAGTTTGGAAAGTACAGCCTAACAGACTGTGTTGCTTAGTCTCAGATGCAAATGTGTCCCACTCTAGAGGTGCAACTGTGTTGACTTTTAGCATAAAACTCTCTTGAGCACAGCCTTGTTTAAATATCATTCTCTAGACTATTCTGGCTGAGAAACCTACTTCAGCCCACGTGCCAGATTTTAGCAGAGAATCAGTAGAAAATTATTCCAGCCTAGCTTCAAATGCCATATTTTAGCATCAAATGCTTTAGATAGGTCTCATTTCAGTGAACATCCTCCTCTCCTAGATGTATCCTGCCTTGAAGCACGGGGCAGCCAAAGCCATGGCTGATGTTAAAGGCACACATGCTAAGCTGTGCTTAAATGGAAGAAGGCTCAGTGTTGCTGTGGCAAGAGATTTTCAAAATCAGAATACAAAAAGGCACTGGAAACCTAACACTCATACAAGCCTTTAGACATATCCATTCTGGAAATCCTGAAATCATTGAGGTATATCTTAATTTGAAGGAAAATTGAGTATTTCTTTTTATAATTATTTTAATGCTGTTCAAATCCTGGTGAGAGTATTAAGTACCACAGACAACTTTATTATTCTAAGTATACAAATAAGCAAGCCTTAAGCTCTTGAGAAAAGAACAGCCTATCTTTTTAAAAAGCACGAATTGCATTTCTGCTCTGTAAAGCTGCAAGGGACAGGGGTTTGAAATTAGCAAAACTATTACCCTATTTCCCACAAAATGCAATGTCTTAGTCATGACAATACTAGCTGGGAGAAACCTGCCTGCATTTCACTGGATCTAGAGGAATGCTAGATAATGGTTTTAAAAAGAATTTCACACATCAAACTCCTGGGTTTTTTCTAGTGGTGCAAAAAAAAGAAGTCAGTCGATAAATGCTCGGGACATCCTGAATCCACATTTAAAGAAACGATGAATTCTGCTAATAGGAAATAAATAATATTATACAGTTACTTTAATGATATCTGAGAACCCCTTGAGTTTGTGGGCAACTAGGTGTCTACTGGACTATGGATAAATGTAGGATTTATTTTTCTCTTTATTCAGCAACAAAATAGAGATCCAACAGTTTTAAATTACATCTTTCCAGAAAGGGTATTATTTCCATCACATTTATAAATATAGTACTTTTACCTCAAAATAAAAATGTCTCTAAAATGACATATGAAAGTTGCTTCTATTCCAGACATACAACAGAAAAATGCTGTAATTAGTCGCTATTTGGAAGTCAATAGTAAGCAGATGGACAGAGCAGCAGGAGCACAATATCCATCGCTATACAAACTAGTGTTTTAACATTAGCTTTCTGCAAAAAACATCTACCTCAAAAAAGCCCCCAGTACTTCTTCTGCTTTGCTAAACCTTATAAAGTGCATGTCTGCTGCATTACACTTCATTTTTAGTGTCCAGATTTTTAGGTTAAAGGGATGAACATTCAGCTCAATTCTTGCTGAAACTCTTAAAAGAAGAGTCTGGCAAACCCAAGAGCTATTGATAACCAGAAAGCCAAAATAAAGTTGATTCGACCCCGTCTTAGAGATGCATAATTCTCTTTGTGTAAGGCACCTGTGACTTCCCCTATACAGGAAAGAATGATGGTTTTTTAGTGGTTTTGTTTGTTTCAACTGTAGAAATAGCATGCCTGAGCTGCAGTTTCAAAGATGTTTCCACTTCATAATGGGTGTTTCCCACACTGAGTAATCTCTCCATGTGCTCTTTCTGGGAAGAACATACTCTGAGAGGCATGCTAACTGTATATGTGACTGGCTCCTAGGTAAAGGCTTTGGAAATAGCACTGGAAAACAAGAGTACCCTCTATGATATTTAGCATGCCAGAGGACTTGATATGGGAAAAGTGAATGATGCAACTTGATGCATCTCATACAACATGAGACAAGAAGCATGTCCCCCTGCACCAGATTACACTGGGGGTTATGACCCTTACAGGGCAAAGCTAAGAGGGCAGTAAGTTCCTAATTAGACCAGGAAATGCAAAATCCAATCTATAGCATCTTCCCAGCAATGCTCTTCAAGTCAATGGCATGGACATATGAATTCCAAAGCTGTTCAGCCCAAATACCCATCTCGTCACCCCTGTGCTGAATATCCAGCCACCCAAACAACATCCTGAGAGAATTTCTCATTCACATTCTCTTTCTTTCCATACTCATCATAGCCTCTCCTCTGCAAGGTAGACTATGTGCAGCAAAATCAGGGAAAACAACCATTCTGCAGAGCCTCTTAATGAAATACTCAGCATCTCTCCTAAAAAATTATTTCCTCACCTAATTAGCTTTAAAACTGGAATTAACAGCTGCCACTGATGTGGTGCTGATTAGCAGATGGGCCCACAGCATTGTTACCAAGTGTAAATTTTACTTTACACTTGTATATGTGAACACTTGTATATCTGAACACTTGTATATGTAAACATGTAAAGAATAAATATAAACAAGAAAGATGTGAAATATAGAAAGCATATAAAATGAATATGTAAAAATATAGAAAAATATTAAAGTCATAAAATAATACACAGAATAAACGTAAATCAACAGGCACACAACTTTTTCCTGTACACATGATAAAAAATCTGGACAGGGCAGGGGCGAGAAAGTGCTATTTGAAATTCCATGTAGAGGTTTGAGATTCTATTGAAATAAAAATTAAAGCTTTGAACTTACTCTAGTATTGACTGTGGATCAAACCATTGGACAAACTTATATTTTTATGTGTCTTATCAAAGAAATTTTGACAGAATCACAGTAAAGTGTCTTGAGTTAGACAGCACAAGGGAACAGGAGGTACACAAAGCTGATGCCTTATCCTCTCATCTCCAAGGCCTAACTTCAAATTCTTGCTGTGCTCCCAGATTAAAGATGTTTCCTGTAAGATTAAGGCATAGACTCTCTGCACTCTCTCTGGTCACAAAACCATCCCTGGATGTGCTTCAAAAGTCTCCTTGAGGGAAGCCTTGCACTGAAAAATCATTGAAGCCAGGTAACTTGTTAACTAAGCCTAGAGATGAAGGATATTTGCCAGTGGCTTTTAATACAAGACAAGAGACAACAGTATTGCACCTTCACAACCCCAAGGCAGTTAAATTGCTGCTGTTGACATTATCCACAGAGGAAGCAAGACACAGAGGACATGGAAAAGGAAGAGGCAATGATAAAATCTGAATTAGCTCAGAAATGGTATTGCTAGTGCTTTTGTGCTCAGGTGACAATTTTGGCACTCATGGTGAGCTCTAAATTAAGTAAATTTTTACTTTTGCTAGAGTTTAATCACAGATAATAGTTTTTATACAACTGAGATCTCTGCATGTCTGCATTAATATTTAAGTGATGTATTTTTGCCAGGTTGGTAGGAAAGCTTGGAAACAGTCCTAGAAAAAAACATGTTGTTTCCTATCCCAAATCTCACATGGATTTTTTGGGCTTTACACAGAGTGCACCAGTACCCTCCCCATGCAAGCTGCTCTACACTCATCAGACAGTAACAAAGAGCCTCCAAAACTCACTTTTGTAATCTGCACTCCAGCTCCCAACCTGGAAGCTTGTGCCTTGGCATGCTATCAGCAGACCTTGACCCATCCAGCTGGTGGATCAGTAAGCTTCAAGCAAGAGAAATTCTTTCTAAATCTTAATTACAATGATAATAAAATGCTGACATAGTCTAAAACTGGGCTTGCCTACATGGCTTTACTACCAGTATTACTGTCAGAATCATCATCACCATCAGTATTATGATCATCTTTATTAGATGAGATAATCTCAATTATCATTAGTGCTAATTTATTATGTTCCTCATCAGCTCTGTCATCAGTGTCATTCATCTAATTGTTGCTCATAAGCATTTAACAAAGAAAAACAATGGCTAATCTGCAACATTTAAATCAGCTCTGGGAGCAAAAGTGGAAAAAAACCCCATGAAAGTCTCAGACCTCCCACAGGACTGCAACTACTAACTGTCTGGAAAAAGGATTGTTGTCCAGAAAATGTCTGTAATCTTATTCTACAGACACCAGTGGATGAGTAGAAGATTTTCATGAGGAAGTGTGGGCAATGATGATCTATCTGCTCACCCCTGTGCAACAGACCCTTGTGCAGAGAAGGACAAGGTACAGTCCTCCCTGGCTAGGGACTGACAGCACTTCAGAATAGGAAACAACAGTGAAGGTCGGGAACATACCTGCCCATTTATCTCCACCTCATAATTGCAGTTTGCTGGAATGATCTTTTCCTCTCAATTATTTCATTACATGCCAGTGAACTGCAACAGGCTCAGTATAGTTCACTGTTAGGTGCATTTTGTTGTTTTTTGAAAATAGGAAATGCCAGAATACCCCTCAAGGATAGACATCAGTGTGGCAGTGATATTTTATGGTCACAGGAACTCTTCCCTTAAGGACAAATCTATTATAAATACTTGGATGACCCTCAAACACCTGCGAATGCGTTTGTTCAACAATCCTCAAAACCAGAACACTGGAGTTATGAGACCTATTTCACATATGCCCCAGGATGAGGGAAAACAATCCAGGGCACATCATTTCAATGCCAGATTCCTAAAGCAGAAATTCTCTGACTGACAGTAGGGTCACTTCTGCAAACACTCTCACAGCAAGGAGCCATCCCAACCAGCCTGCTAATGGCAGGTCTGATCCCACAGACAGCACGGGTCTCCTTGAGCTGCAGGCACGTGCGTGGAAAGCCAGATGTCCTGGTTTGTGTCTCTGGCACAGCACTGGGACACTGCAGCCAAACTCTTCCCTGACCCAATTGCACAGATGTCGGAGGAGCGGCAGTAGCACAGGGCTGTGCTTTTTTATCTTCACAGGAGCAGATGCGGGAGGGGACTGGTACACGTGAGACCATAACTACAAATTCCAGTGCAGTGAAGCATTTTGCACTTGTTTCCCCTTGGCAAGCTGCAGCACAGCAGAGAAAGCAAATGGCAATCCGTGGTTTTGGCAAGCTGGATGTGATTCCTCACCGCTGACATCTGCGTGACGGTCATCCACTCGGGAGGGATGTGGAAGTGCGCGCCGGCCGAGTCTCCCAAGAGCATGACCCCTTTCGAATCTGCACCTGATGGATGCATTTTGTTAGTCACATGGGCAGAAAGAGCAAACTGAAACTGAGCTTGGAGAGTGCTTAAAGAGGAACAGCAGTAGCAGCTGATGGAATCACAGGGTGACTGACTACACCACTCTTCACATGGCATAAATGTTCAGACACTGCAATAGGATTTTCACTCCATCTGCAGCAGAAACTGTCTAACAGGCATTTGCCAAGAACCCTAGAGAAACAACTGGGGACTGGGCATGAAAAGCAGGGGGAGGTCTTGCTAATCAGAAAAGAATCCTGGTTGTATTCAAATTGTGTGTTATTTCAGCAGAGGTTCTGCTGTGCAGACAGTGTTTATTTTTACTATCCATAGATTATGCATTAAAAAGTACTTAAACATTTAGGGAAATGGGATTACTCAGAAAATTGCTCAAAGCTCCTTATAACAGAACTGGGTGGTGGATGTGCTACTCATATGAGTATTTCTGCTAGAACAATCTGTCTGGTTTATAATTAATGTCACTTAACATTTGTAGATTAGCCTTTCATCTAAAAGTGTTGAGGAGTCTTGCCAGGCGATGGTTTATCCTCAAGATACTGATTTCAGTGTAAGGTGAGGTGAGTTGCAACTGCAGTCACCACTGGTTTGTGAGGCTTTTATTTGTGCAATGTGGACACACAGGCATCCACCCACATCATGGTGAGGGAGATCAGCTGATGCCATCACCTCACCCCTTTAAGGCCTTATCTGGAAAAAATGTATGTATTTATGGCAAGAGGTAAACCTGGACAAATGCAAATGTTAAGCTGCTTCCCTAAATCTCAAAGCCATTACTCTGGGTTAGTCTTCAGGCACCAGAGAAGATGCAGAGCTGATGTCTCAGTTTGCTGCTGTCCCCGATCTAGGCATTCAACTTCATTACTGAGCTGACTTTTAACAGGAAATTACCAGCAGCCTGTAATTACCAGAAATTACCAGCAGCCTGTGTTTTTCAAGTTTCATCTTTACCCATCCTCAAGATTAAAAAAAACTCAATCATTTTGCTTTTCTCATGATGTTATAATGCCTGTTGTCTTTCCCTTGCCTTGTGAATGTGCAAATATTGAAAAATTTATAAAATTAATATATAAGACACATGGTTTCTTGTATTGGCTCTAACGATTTACCTTTGCAGAATTTCTCCTCATAGGGAATTCCATCTTTTGGATCCACACCCTGTTGGAGAAGAGAAAGGGTAGATAACAGTATCTATCTAGCACCTAAAGAATGGCAGTGCAAAACAGAGACTGAGAATTTAGTTATTCTTGAATGTTTGGCTGCAGGAGGCACTGCATCATAACAATGATGTATTCCATTACATTATTTTAATAAGTATATGCACATTCAAATTAATCATATAAGCTATAATTTAAACAATCATAAGCATCAATAAACAAACTTCATATCAGCTAATAAAACCAGAATAAATAAAAAAGAAACATTTCTAAACTAAATCAAAGACTAAAGAGGACAAAAGAGAAGCAGCAATCAGGAAGGTACAACTTCATTTACTTACCCATATGCCATTGCAGTTAGAGTCACTTTTTGCATCCCAATTATCAGGACTAAAATGGAGACAAAAAAGGATAAGAAATGTCATGAAGAAGATCAGGAAATCAGATCCCCAACGCCATTTTTCATCAAAATAAAAAGGAATTAGAAATTCCTTTCTGCATGGAAGGATGGGGTAACCCTTTGTATCTAGGAGAGGCAATTTTTCCTAGCAAAATGCAAACACAAAATGCAATATTAATTTAAAATTAATACTGGAAGTTGCTGAATGAAACTTATCCTTTTAGTCAGTGGTACGGTTTCCCTCCCCACCTCTGGTCTGTCTGACCAATTTTAGCTGCAGATGCTTTAGAGAAAGGAAAGAAATGTGTGCACCACCCTTCCAAATGAGTCCCATCCCTGGTCTTGATCATCCCCTCTTGTCTCCCTCACAGTGAAGTGAAGCAACAAGCAGTGATGTGCTGTCTGAGTATGGTCAAAACAAAATCTGGAGCTCATTCTTCTCAAAGCCACAGTTAATAAGAAGCCTTTAAAATAATTAAAATCTTTACCGCCTGCCAGGGTACACGGTTGTGTTTTTGTCATTGCAGTCTCTGCCTCGCCAGTGATAGCCCCTCAATGTCTAAAGGCCAGGAGAAACATGCAGATAGGACAGCCATTATTATTCTTGCACTTTTAATTTAAAATATCTAAAATGAGAATCTAACTCAAGGTGTTGGAATTAAATCCAGTAAACAGGTTGTATTCCAGAGCCCTTTGCTAAGCTTTAATAAGTGACACCTAGCATGCTTTGGTGCAGAAATAAGACAGGTTGGCAATTTATTTTTTTGTTTAATATGACTTTACTTCACCTCTTATTAATTCAGTAAACAACCACTCAGCAGCAGAGCAATTTGCTTCTGCAGGGAGCACAGCTTTATGTGTGCATTTCCCCAGGTGGCACACATGAATGATTGCTTTTTCATCCAGGAAAAAACCCGACATTTTATGACAAAAAAACTTCCATTCATTTTATTCCTATACCTATTTTCACATGAATGGATAAGGCTTTGCAGAAAGTAGGAGGAATCCCAGAGACATCCTCATTATCAAGGGATTACTGTACCAAAGGAAATGCTTTGCTTACTGGGAAGGTGCTAAATTTGTCTCCATCAAAATCTTCAAAAGGCAGTTTATTTCTTAGAACACTGTAAAAAACAAAAACAAAACCCAGTGTTAACATATGGAAGGGAATCTATTAAGTAAGTAAAAAACACAGTGAAGTGTACAGAACAGATAATAACTGGCATGATATTCACTGTTCTCTATTCAGTTGTGGCTCTGTGCTTGTACTTCAGCAAAGTGATCCTGCCCAGAAGAGCAAATTCTGTATTTCAATGTCTGCTGACTGAGCTCTGGAGGCGAGGCTGACAAACTCCTGTACGGCTTCAATGTCAAACCTGCAGTCTCTAAAACAAACTAGGACAACATATCTGTGATAAAAGTTTGGGGTTTTTTTGGTTGGTTGGTTTTGTTTTGTTGGTTTTTTGTTTGTTTGTTTGGTTGGTTTGTTTTGTTTTAGCTACAGAAAGAGGAAAGTAGAAGACCAAAAATGGTGAGAGAGAGAGAGTGCATGAGGGAGAGATCAGAAAAGCTGAGTTGAACACATGCAATCCAACACATGATATACAATTTCATTCCCTTCCACTGTCTGAACTCACAGGGCTCAAACTCAGCTTATGTATCCTGACTAACATTTCAAAAGACACTTGCAAGATTTTTCATGTCAAATCAACTCATTCCCAATACACTCCTGATATTTGCAGTTTCAATTAAATGAGCAGAAATAGGCGAGCAAGTTAGACTTGGCAGTTGAATCAGTCAAATATACAGCTGATAATCCTGATTTATTCTTAGACCTGCTTGAGTATTCTTCCAAATCATTGGAGTACATGAAGTACAAATATGCTGTACGAATAATTGCCCAGCTCATGTTCTTGGCCTTTCTTAGAAACTGACTCAAAGTCAGCACTGTCATGAGTTGTTTTTCCTGGATGCCATCCACCTGACTTTCTTAAACACTTTGGGATTGTTCTGTGCTTCACAACTGGCATTAAATTTGGGTTCTTCACAGAGCTATGCAGGTGCTGGTGGCCTTCCTGCACTAAGACATGGGCAACACAGCTAGGTGAACAAATGAAATGGAGAAGTTTCTTGGGCTCAGAAAATATCAGAAGAAAGGTGGCTTCCTCTTGGAGATGTCATACCTGTAAGTGTGTCACATATTTGAGCTCTGGGATGTGCTAAAATTGAGCAAATGGTTTTAGCACTAAAACAACCACAAGGATCCCTGTGAAGAATATTACTTACCTGAACTCTGTGCAGGCTCCTTCTGTACCAACTGGAAAATGGTTTTACAAAGGAAACAAACATAAGTAAAGTATTGGAAGCTCTGTTAGGTAAGGATGACTTTTGAAAGAAGCAAATTTACCATGTTTTGTTTCTGGTTAAGGACTGAAAATGTATACATACTATTTAATCTTCTCACACAGGTTAGCCAGAAGAGGAAATGCACATACACTTGAGAACCCCATGAAGCTTTTCTGGAGAGGAAGAAAAAGAAAAGTAGATGAATGCATTAGATGGATACACAGAGGTAGTGTAGCTTGGGATATTCAGTGTCTGTAAGTTACAGAGCTAAACCATGTATTTCCTGCTTAGAAACATCCAAAAACTCCAATGATGTCAATAAGGATGCTACATGACAGGATTTAGACCTGACACAGCAGTCAAGGATTAAGGCTGAGCATTTCACAAATGAACTATTCTTGCTTTCAAAGACCTGTAAAACTCAAAAAGGAAAGAAAAAGTTCCAGTATTCTCTTTTCACTGTTTTCTCTCATGCAACCAATTTTTTTCTTTTTCATTCTTTGTAAAAATTACTGTTCTCATGTTTGGTAAACATGGTGGCACCTGACACAGTGCAAAACTAGTGAAAGCCACACACTTGGAGCCATGAGTCTGGTTTCTACATGCCAAAGGCCAGGTTCAGCTCTAAGAAGAGGAGAAATGAAAGGATCCAGACTGTGCATAGAATACCTTTGATTTTTTTAAATGAGATTTTTACCTAATCTCATTTAGGTAAAAATCTAAATTTTATCTTGGTTAAACCTGTAAGATGTAAAAGACAGCTGCTGCTAGAAAAACTCCTTCAACATTAGTAGCCCATAGCCTTGGGACAACCCAGTTGATGTTCCAGGTAGTCAGGAAGCTTCAGAAGGTGAAAGAGACCTTCCTAATGAATTGTGTTGCATGGGCAATTAATCCCACAAACACGCTGTTCATGTGGCTTCACTGTAAGTTCAGTTGGTTGGTCTTGAAACACTGAGGGTGCTCAAGTGGTCTCTAAAAGCAGAGGGCTACTTGGTCCACAGCCCAATTCTCTCTATTCACCGAGGCTACGTTTAGCATGTAGATATGGAGCAGGTGAGCAGATGGGCAACTTTATGCTAAGGAGGGTAATTGTTTATACATGGCACTTGAAAGCCCTGTCCTTGGACCAACTGCCTTGTGTTACAAAAAAAAAAGATTAAGGTAGTCCTCAACCTAATGATATTGCAACCCATGCCCATCGTGAAACAGAAGGTAAAGCTTAGATACAGCTCAGGAGAGACCAGTGGAAGGTTATTACAAACCATGTGGGTCTATAACCCCAGTGTATACAGCTCTGAGTGACAAAGGAGAGCTTTGAGGCAGCACAGCAAGGCAGTGAGGCCAAGGAGTGTAGGGCATTGCCTTGCAGCTCCAGGGAAGGTGTTTGGTTGGACAGGTAACAAGGAGCAATGGAAATAAGGGTCTCATGCTGCCTAGAGCAGGAGGTGAGGCACAGAAATATGCCACAGCCAGGATCTCAATGTGGAGAGGAGAACTGGGCTAATGGAGAGGGGACAGAGCCCGTAGTACAGAGATTGCAGCCAACATTTGTGCTTGTGGCTGAAGTGACCATGCAGGAAGGTGAAGAAGAAAAAGAGTGGTACCTTTTTCAGGTACCACTGAAAAGCAGGAGGAGGAGGAGAGGTCTGCAGTGGAGTAGGAGCTGGAACAGTGCACTTTCTGAAGGCAAAAGTGAAATCAAGGAGAAAAGACAAAGGAAGGTCAAGGAGACAAGAAACCTGAAAAAAGGCCACCAATTAACTTTCTTCAGCTCTGTCCAACATATGCAAATGACAAAGCTTTAGTCACACTAGCTTGGAGGGGGAGGAGGTACTGGTAGAATGAAAGGAGAAACAAGAACACAACCACAGAAGAAGTGGGGTGAAAAAGCCAAAACAGCCAAGGAAGTGGGGCCTTTCCTTAGGTTGAAAGGCCAAGCTGGTCCCACTGCTGCACCTCCAGTTGCCCTCTGCACTTCCCCATCCCTCTGCACCTCTGTATTCAAGCTATTGGCTACCTTAAGGCTGTGTTCTGCAGCATGGCTGGGACACAGGCCTCCTTCTTGCTCTGTGTGTATGGTCAGGTGGGCAGAGAGCATGAGAGGTGCACAGACAGGATGCCAGCTTTTCTCAGAGAGATTTGCAAACCTATGTACGCTTCCTGGAAAGAGGAAAGAAATCACTTCCCCCCCTCCTTCCTCCTGTAGGACTAATCCACCCAACAGACGCACGAGAGACTCTTTAAGCCTTCCATCAGGCTATGATTTGCAGGGTCTTCATCGGAGCTGTCAGCTTTTCACTTCAGCCTAAGTCACAGTATGCAAAGCCTTTGAAGTTAAGGCACCTGGAGCCAAAACCGCACCAGAAAGACAAACTAGAGGGCTTGCAAAAAAATAAGTACATAAGTAAAACCTCCTTTTATTCTGCTCACAGGCTGTGCTAAAAGTTTACCCTTTGCTGTAAACAGAATAAAATCTTTCCTGTCTTTTTCTCAGCTAGTCTTTTGAAAATTCTTGCTGATTGGCTCTCCACTGGTTTCAGAGGAAGGTTATTCTGCAGTCCCAAAAACTGCCCAACTTTGGTGGGAGTGGATGCATTATGATGACCTGGCAATGCTGTTGCTGAGGACCAGCTGCAGCAGCATTCCAAAGGCCAGCAGCCTGTGGCTCCACAGCCTTTGTATTCCCACAGCAGATGGGACAGTGAGATCTGGAGGTAATGCTTTAGCTCTGCTTGGCGTTGTGCAGGAGAGTGGCTCATCTGATCTTTGAGGGTGTCTTGGGCTACTCTCAAAAGATAAGGAATAAGGTATAGAAAAAAAAGGGAATCTTTGTGTGAACAGGCGCTATTGGGTCCTTCCCAGCAGAGACAGGCTACAATTGCAGCATGAGTTGCTGACAGAAGATGGGCTACTTGCCCCTGTGTAACATGAGTGAGGGGGCAGGAGATCAGCTTATGCCCTCCTCTGCCTGTCAGTTCGCTTTGGGCTCCCTCCATGGCTTCCCACTTGACCCACTGCCAGGCTGTGACTTGCAGGGACCTTGTAGTCACGACAGGATTGTACAAATGGTGCCTGCTCTCATTAAATCCCAGAACTCTAATCACCATTCTTTCATTGCTATTGCTCAAAGATGCCTCTTAGTATCTTCTCCACCCACAAGAAAAGTTAATGCTAGAGGTACTCACAGTGATTGATAACACTAATATCCTATTCATTGCCTGTTAACATTCCCTAATGACATTTCTGTAATTATTTTAATTGGTTTTACTAAAAAGAATAACAATGAGCCCCTAATGCTTGTTGGTGTTTGGTTTAAGCCAATGCCTTACAGATGGCTCGCTCCTTTTAATAAATGGAGACATTTATTAGAATTTTTTGGAGTTGTAGCTGCTTTCACTGCATCTCTACATCTGCTGAATACCTTTTCTTTTTCCCAAACTCATAATGATCTTAAGAAATTTCAAGTAAATGTGAAATCCTGGGATCCAGATGGATCTCCCATTCTCATTACAACGGCCATCATAACATCTCTTTTTTTATGCACAGTCACACACAGCTGCCATGCCAAGATGGGGACAGTTAACTTGCAAGAACTTCTTAAGAAGGCTTTCTCCAAACATACAATGCAGCAAAAGCAACCAAAAGAGCAGATATGGGAAGAATTAACAGATCTAATTTGACGTTTTGGTCTAGCATGAGCCAGAGCATGAAAGAGTCCAGATGAATGTTTTCATTCTTCACTGATGTGGATGCAGAGATGTCCTACCACAGCTGGGGTGTTTCTGGTTCCTCACCCCACACTCAGCCAGGTAATCTCCCCCCCAGGCAGTGAGAACACCTCAGGTCTCACTAAAGTGTATCTACCTGTGCAGGTAGGATCATGATTTGGGAGCCTTGAGACTGGGCAGGTGATTTCCTTACTCTTTCATCACAGGCTGCTGCTCTGGGATACATGGCTTATGCAAGCATGATTCACACTGTGCTCCTTCCTAGAGATTCTCCTTTGTGTTTCTTACTGCATTGTTTTTCTGGATCTGAAAATAACTTCAGTCTGGGTGAATGGGAAATTGCAAGCTGAAGTAATGCCTCTAGAAATGTTATTTTCTATTTTCCAGGTTGAAAATAAGTTTCAGCCAGGGTCATTACAAGAAGCACACTAGGAATAACTGCAGGAGAGGCCCGAGCAAGCATATGATACGTGTTTTAATTTGAGCTGACTTTGCATTGTGCAGGAGGTTTGGAAATACATTGAAACACAACTGTGACCTTTCTGCTTCCAGTCTGTCATTCCCACTGGTAAGTAGGCAGCTAGGAGCAGGAAGGGGCCAAGGGCCAATGGAGATTGAGAGAGGTATCGGAGCATTGAGCAGTTTTGAGGATATGCAAGAACAAAGGCAAAATAGGAGAGCCTATTGCACCCAAAGATTGATGCCAACCATGCCACCCTACCCAGGACAGCCTGAAAGGATGTGGCACGCCCAGCCCAAGAGAATGGGACGTGGCTGGCCATGTGAGAGACTCAGCCCAGTAAGACAAGGGTATAGCACATGCAAGGAAGCAAAGGAATTGTGTCCTACAGTGCTGGTCCCTCTCCAGCCCCGTGCCTGCTCCAGCTCCTCCAGGGAGAACCTACTTGACTCAGAGCATCTCGTTACAGGTGTTAACATGGGGACTTGTTCCAGGGAAAGAAGAATAAAAATTTAATGCAATTTGAGTGGAAATTTCAGGCCATCAGTAGCACAGCACTGAATAGGAAGGGAAATGAAGAAGAGATCCTGCTGGTTGCTGTTCTGTGGGAGCTTAGGCCCGTCTCTCCAGTGCTTTGTTTATTTCCCCAGCTTGGTAATTTGGCAATTGCCCAAAGGCTAATTAGGCACCTCAATTTTCACTTTGGTGAGTAGCATCGCAGTAAGGATTCAGGAATAAGCAATATCAATAATTTCTTCACAAACAGTTAAAGCATTTCCTCTGCATTAAGTGCCTGAAGACAACTGGAAGCAAACTCTAGGGTTGAACTGACTCACCTAAGTGAACCTAGCAGGATAAAATCTGCTTCCCTCCTCTGCTACCCTTTAGAGATCCTCTACAAATCTGAGAACTGTTGGAGGCAGAAAGATTTCAAATGCCATTTTTCAAATTTTAGAGGCAAAGGCAGTATCTCACAAATACAGGAAAAATATGCAGAATTTGCATTCAGGCCATTGCTTGAGTTTCAGACAGCCCCAAAGTGCAGTTGCTCTGCTCTGAGGCAGTGGGTCAGTTCATGAGGCACCTTGTACTTACATACAAGGTAGCTGCATTTGGTTGTTTTTTTTTTTTATGCTCTCCCCATACTTTCATTTTTTTTCTTTATTTCTCCCTCTCTTTCTTCCAGTGTCACCTGACAGAGCAGATCCTGTATCAAGTAGGAATGAGTCAGCATTCAATTCATTGCTAATCAGGAGGATTCAGTCAGACAAAACAAACAAGGACTCGCTCCTGATAAAATGCCAGTACAGAGTAAAACACCCTAATGCCATCGATTTCTTACCAGGTCCTTGGAAGTCTTCATAATTCTTTTTGCTTTTCTTATTGCAACACTCAGTCCCACCTAGGAGAGCAAGAACAAAATGAAAAACAACCAGATCAGCCTCATAGTATCCTACCAACTTTTCTCCCCATTTCCTACCATTTTTTCCCTATTTTAATATCAGTCACAGCACAGAAATGATGTATGAGTCCACAAACTCCCCATCAGTTACTTTTTATTGGACTAACAATCAATTATCCAGTCACCTTCTATGAAACTCCAGTTGCAAGAGTTCATTTATTTTGCTCCAGGGCATCATTTATTTTCCAAGGAAAAGTCCAGATCAGCTGAAGAGCTGAAATTCATATCCTGACTGCACTGTGTGAGCTGCAGAGGACATACTTCTCTAGTGACTCCTCCTGAAGGAAAACTCATCCATTAGAAGGCTAAAAGAGAGTTACTCATATAACTTCAGTCTGACTTGCTGTGGAAGGGTACATTTGCTCTTGCATAGATAAGCATTATACTCAGCTGAAGTTCATCCTGGCAGGGGAATGCAGCATGCAGGAAGGTACAAAGCAGGGAACAGAGTTTGGAAGGAAAATCCCCTGCTTAGGATTCAGGAAGGTTAGCTTTTTATTCTGGAAACACCTGCCCTGGAGAGCAAGTTCTTCCTGACAGTGGCAAGATAGTTTTTCTGTTGGGTCAATGCCAACTTGTGCTGAAGAGGCATTTTGGGATACCTCCACAATGTGGATACTTATACCTACATAGAAAGAAAGAGTAGGAGAACTATTTCAAGAAAAGGTCTTGGAGAGGCTTCAGGTTGGCCATCATGAGGCCATGGGTTACAAATAAGTCAGCTACTAGTGAAACACAAATAATTCCTGAAATCCCTTTGCACACAAGCTCTTTGAAGGAGCAGAGAAAATTTTGTGCAAGGGGCACCATCCATGAGTGTGAGTGACAGCCAAGGACCAGCTCTGCTGGCAGCAGGAGGACAGATGTGCCATGTGTGGTGCAGCAAGGCTGTGGCCAAATGCACCCTGACAGATGCTTGCCATGGCCAGGAACTGCCAAACACTGCCACGGTCCTGCTCTCCAAGCTTTCCTCAAGGCTCTGCCATTGCAAAAACCTCAACAAATACATCTTTGCAGCCCATGTGGTCCACAGCCCTGGGTGCTGCCTGAAGAAGTGCTGAGGCAAGTAGCCGCTCTTTCTGCACCATGCCATTAAACATTGACCTGGCCTTAAGAAATTTGTCTTGTATCACAGCACAGAAAGATCACACTGCTTCTCCTGCCACAAGGACTCTTCCCAGTCATGGAGGTGAGGGGATGCCCCAGATATGCTTATGCCATCCAAAATATTTAACAACTCTGATGAACAGCACTTTTTAAATTCAGCCATATCTTTCCGTAAGAAAGGAAGTTCTCACAACTCCAATTTAGGAGTCAGGGGAGTCTGGGATGGTTGAGGTAACACCAGTGTGCTCCCCCCTGCTGCTCCATTTTCAGTTCAGGACAATATTCTTGTATCTCGGTGATGACAATTCCCATATGTTGTGCTGCATTTATTAGGCCACCTTTGAAAACAGCCATATCTGTGAGGCAGTAACTAGTGATGGCCTCTGTCCTTCCCCTCAGCATTCAGCATGATGACGGCTGAAAGCACTGCTCTTGTTTGCTCTCTTTCAGCAGGAATAATGTTCTGTAGGCTTTGAGAATTGGCAAAAAAACCCCAACCTTAAAATAAAAAGGAGATAAAAATAAATTATTTTTGAAAATGTTTCAAATGGAAAAAAAAAAAAATCCAGAGTGTCACAAACATGTTAGCACCTGGTTTCTGCTCAAAACTGTTAGTGGGGACAAACTGTTCTGTCAGAAAATGACCTGCTATCAGTCCCTCCTACAGCCCAGCCTAAGGACATTACTGCCAGCCTAATATCAACTGGGTCCGAGGGCTCCAAGGTAAAGTCAGCACAAGTTTATATTTATCTGGACAGAGCTACAGGAACTCAGCAAGGGGGAAATAGGGATGCTTCAGCAAGTGCTATTATTACAGCATTAGGAAAAAAAAAGAAAATGTCCCTCATGTGATGGCACCTTGCTGAACAGCGGCATGCCAGATTAGAATATTAAAGCAGACTTAATTTGTATTTAACGTAATCATTGCCAGCATTTTTGTGCTGGGGATAAAATTTAGCATGTCATTATAATTGATTTAGGCAGTGATCAAAGCAAATTAATTAACCATGATATTCAAGGGTCAAGAATTTATGGTGAACAAAACAAAGGGATACGGACGAATAAGCATGAGCGGCAAGGAACACAGACTTCTAAGCTGCTGGGTTTTAATATATGTGTCACATTAATATGTGTAGTTAATATATGTTTAATTCATAGTGTCTATAGTCTTCTAAAACTCAGGGTGTGTCACAAATAGATGAAAGAAGCTAGCAATGAGCCAAGACAGTGTTTTCTGTTATCTTCCCCCTGGGCAACTGCTGTCCCCAAAACCAATCATGCATCTTACGTTTGCCATTGTTATGTTGTACGATACCAACTGCTGTCATTTCTGCAATAAAATTACTTGAGAGGCAGATTTGAAAAATGGCTTGAAATTGAGTATAATAGAAGGAAAATTCCCAGAGAGGTAGGATTTATCAATCCTTTTCTGCTGGGCAGGGTAGGCGAGACCTTTCTTGCTTGCAGCATGAGCACACGAGAAATGCATGCTTCAGAAAGCTACAGGAATATTGCACTCGGAAAGCAGAAAACAAGGGAGGAAAAGGCTGAAATGACCTTGCGTGTAGAAAATGCTCTCTCTGAAGCACTAAAGTTGACACCTTCTCTCACTTCACAAGTTACTTCAGCCAAGACTCCAGGTTGGACTGCAGAAGACTGGCAGCTGAAGCACTCACTGGGAAGAAAACACTCCTGGTTTCACGGGTCACCTGTAATCCCTGGCTGACACCAGCATGTCAAGCCTGCCACTGAAGGCCATACCACCCACACAACCTCCCCTGCTACACCTTTGCTAGCAAGAAGCTTCCTCTCTTTCCCACGGCTTGAGAACACTACCAAGGAGGGGGTTCCCTAGGCTTCAGCAGCTGATGGATGAGTCCTGGGGAGCAGCCAGCACCATCCACCTCAACTGGAGCAGCCCTGCCACCCTGTGTGCACAAGATATCCAACCATGGATGGGGCCGAGGGCCGGGTGTCTCTGGGATTTCATTCACTGCCTTCTTTCAGTGTTCTCCACAGAGACCTCACATTCCCAGTAATTATTTCTTTTTTGGCAAACAGATGTATTTCTCATCGTAAACAAATGCATGAACCAACTCTAATTCTCTCTCATTTATCATCCTTTTTAGCCAGCTTTTTCCCAGGAGACCAGATATTTACAAAACACTCCAAATTTCCCTTCTACCTCATTTTCATCATCCTTTAACCAAGAGTACTAAGATAGCAAAATTCTGCAAAGCTTGTCAAATAGCACAGCTAAAAGTGGGATTTGTTCACGAGCAACGCTTCCTTGTCCTCACACTTTTGTCTGCCACCTTCCCACCCCAAATATCTCTGTGCCTGTGGGTTGTCCAGGGCTTGTTTTTGAAGGTCCTGAGACAGCTTCTATGTTGGCATGGCACAGCTGCATGCACCATCTTGCAAACCCCATGTCACCCTATTTCCTTTGAATTTATTTGGTGGAATGTTTGGATTGTATGATTTGGCTTTTTGGGGTTGTTTGGGTTTTCACTTGGGGTAGGGCTTATTTTATTTTCTGTCAGTGGCAGAGGAAATGTAGAGAAACAAGTAAAAGAGGAGGAACTAGCACTCAAACCGTGCCTTCTGCTATTACCTGTCTATAGGTAGTTTCTTCACTGCTCAGTTCTGGTTGCAGCAGAAACTCACATTTCAGTAGATTTTACCTGTTTCCAAAAACAAAGGCTAAAAGGAAGGCATCTTGCTCCGCAGGACCTAGCCTGCCTCCCAGATGCTTGCTTTACTGCTTGTGGTCTCAAAAGAAGGAAACAGGTCCCAGTCACGTCTTTTTTTGGTCTACTTTTGAGAGCCTGCTCTTAATCAGGAATGCAGAAGCACTCCCACCCTGGAGTTTGGTTCTATCTCACCTCCAAGGAAGAAGCTCACATTTCTACTGAGAAAGATGAATGAGAGATAACAGCAGAAGTCTTTTCATTTTACTAAACCTCAGAGGGTTTATTTTTTCCACCCAGAAGTGGTTGGCTCCTACTTTGTCAAACAGCATGCTGACCACAGTAATATCCATGAGAGATGTGGATTTGTAAAAAGTCAGTGAAAGACCTGATAGAGGGTACACAATGAGTATGAGGTACACAACCACCATGAGTTCTTGTGGCAGTGATGATTATTCTGGCAAGATAAAATTATAAGATCATAAATATGTATATTTTTGTTGATGAAAAATTACTTCCACAAAAATCCTAATGATGGAGTTTAAGACAAAATATGCGGCCGAAAGGTCTCTGATAATCTGAAGCATAAAAGTGGCAGGAAGCGTAAGAGGCACCCTGAAAGCCAGAAAGATGGAGTACAAGCTTCCAACACAGAGTGTTTTAGTGATTGCTTGAGCACGACCACAGTGCTGAGGTTGAGCCATTATTCTGGCCCCAACAAATCAATTAAAGTATTGCCATTTAACCAAACAGGCCAGCTGGCTTAAAACAATCTAGAGACAAACTGAGAATAATCTCCTGCAAACCTATTTGTTCCCAGGGCCAGAAAGGAAACTTGGTAGGCAGTGAGTAAAACTTTTCACCCTATTTCAGCCCTTTTCACTCACTAGAGGAACATCCCTGTATTACACGACCTAGTGCAGAAAGTCATCCAGCATATGAGATGATAAACATTTTTTGGCTAAAACATTATCCACTCATCCTAAACCAGCTATCTTGGATGCCTACACTACTGTCAGTCTTTTGGAGTGATGCTGCAGGCCGTTTTAGAATATCTGCTGTTGATGTGGCTTAAACAACAAAGCTCATTGCAGATGTACCTTGAACCACAAAGCATTTTACAGCAGCTTCAGATACTGTCCACTTTTCAGCCACCTTTAGTAAGCCTTCACTTCTGATGTGCCCTATTAGTTTGTCTCTTTACTTGAAGGAGACCCCAGTGTTGCCACCCTCATACTAAAGGGCAGAGGAGAACCTTTGCTCTGCTCTACAAGCCACTGGTGGCAAGAAGGGGCTCACAGGACCCATTACAAGGGATATCTGGTTGCACGGTCATGCTGGTGATCCAGGAGCTGCAAGGGCCCCTTCCAATCTTCCCCACCAACATCAGAGGTCTGCTCCTGAAACTTCTTCCCAATAGAGCAGCCCACCTTGCCCAAGCCCCAGCAGCAGGGAGCTGCCCTTGCCCAAGCTGGATGCTCTTCTCCTTCAGCTCCATGCTGAGAACACTGAGCTCCATGTGAACAGAGTAATATTTTTTATTCATAATCAGAGCAAAGTCTTCCAGAATAATCACAAAGTGCTAATAGCTCAAGGCACCTTGGCAAAAAAAAAAAAAAAAAAAAAAAAAAAATTGGGCTAATTTGTCAGAGACCAGGGAAGTATGTAAAATGATGCATATATCATTTACACAGATTGCAATGTCTCCATTAAGTAGACAGTGTGAAAGGCCTCTGAAGCAGGGGCTCTTCCTTCCTCAAAACACAAAACCTCACTAAAGCAACAGTGCACAAACAGAAGAAAGTAAACTAATGATGGAAAAAGCAGATACATGTTGATACTTTCCACTTTCCAATTTTTTATTTAGAGATAATTAAAATCTGAGCATTATACTGCCTTCCAAGGTCAGGTGACGCTATTTCTTTCACTCCCTTTGCCAGTACAAATATGATACTAATTCTGGGAAAATGGGCATCCGAAAGTCTAAATGAATAAGTGAAGTACCTGAAAATCAATAGAGTTGAACAGAACAGTCATTAGTATTAAAGTCTTGTTCAAACACTCGGCGGGGGACTGTGCCAACATTTGCAGGCTCATAAAACTGAAGTGATCAATCAAATTACAAACTAAAGAAGCAAATGCGAGGTAAACTGCATTTTATGCAGCTGTGTCTCTGATTGTATATTAATTTTTTTCACCTATAATTCATCTTTACTCAGTCTGACTAGTCACAGAGTTACTGTGGGTAATTTATCAACAACTTGAGCATGAATTCCAAGCACTGCTCTTCTCCTCCCATCTCCCCATGCTCTCTAAGGGCATGAGGAGAGACAAAAAGAAGGGCACAGTCAATGTAAAAAAATTATTTTGTTGGTAGAGTTCCTTCATTCCTGTTGAGAAACAAATACCTTGACAGAAAGGGGTTTAACTTGGAAGGGAAGAGGATTTGCTTGAGCCACTTACTCAGAGGGACAGTCTCCAGGCTAGGCAAAAAAGAGTCCAAATTTTGTTTAAAAAGAATAAACCGAAGTCCTACCACATTCAGCTGTTTTCCTCGTGGACACTGAAGCAGTTGCTGGAGGTGGAAGGAAAGAACACCTTGATCCTACACTTGCTCTGGGAGATGGGTAAGAGCTCACAAAGCTGTGACAGCAACCCCATGAGTGGCATCCTTTCCCCTCTGTCTGATCAGCCTAGAGTTTCAACACAGGTGTTCTAATTTCTTCATAGGAGCCACCTTGATTTAAACAGCCTCTCTCTCCAGGCTCCTTAGCCTCACTCACTGTGCAGCCACGGTGAGCCCATCCCTCTCTTTAAGTGCAGTTCATTGCCTGCATCCTCTTTCACTTCAAGAGGCACCTTGCACTTCTGACACTCAGTTCAGGATGGGGGATTTCTGATGGCACCCGTTTGATGGAAGTTTGGGCAATATTCTGGTTGAGTTGAGTTAGTGTGGGCCATCTGTGCTGCTTGCACTCATCTTCTTTCACCCCTGTGTGGTTGCACACCCATAAATCTCTATGTTGACATATCGTGGAGCATAGACTCACACCTGCTATAAACCAAATGTTACTGTCATTCTTGGAAGGCAAGTGTTTCCCCAGACCTTAATATTGGCAGAACTAAAACCATCTTGGAGATGAACTGCAGATCATTGAAGCCCATAAAAAGATTTCCTGATTTCAATGACTGCTGGACTAGACCCTGTGTGAAACATCTCATGCAGACTGTTAGAAATAAAACATGACTTTCTCCATCCAGATGCAGGGAAAAAGATTTCCAAAAATAGGGGCTGAAGTGAATGGTTTGCTTTTCAACACCACCAAACAACCCCCATCACTCAGAGGTTTTAGTGTGACTGGAAGTACATGACGGCTGTGACAGAAAAAATTACTCACAATCAAAAGAATCCCAAAACAAACTGCACATGTTTAGACACCTATGCAGATACGTATGTGTGCACGTATAGCAAAGGTCAAGGATGTGCAAATGTTGTAGCAAGTAACAGTACATCGGAGAAGTGGTGGTAATTAAATATGATTTCAGCCTGTGGCAAAAGATAATGCACATCAGCTTAAATCTCTTGCACTGCAGACTAATCCAAGCCAAATAGCTTTTCATTTGCAGCAGGTAACTCATGCCTACGCAGGCTGTCACAGCAGATCAGGCAATGTGGGGATCACTTGTGCTGTGGTAACGTGGTGGCATAGATGAACTTCAGCTGAGTATCTGCTTTGGGGTTATTGTACCGCTTAACAATAAAGTCTCTACTCTTCCTCTCTGATCAAGACTGGTACAGGAGAATTTGGCCCTGTGACTCCCATGCACCCTCAACCCAGTGGATGATGGTCCACACAGCTAAAGTGTGTTATGCACCTTTTGTTCAAACAGATATTTTTTTAGGAATGTCCATGCTCTAAATGTTTACTTCCTAGACAACGCATGTGCAGTGGAAGCCTTCAAACTGCTCGATTCCACTTAAAAGACATTCCACAATCAGTAGTTTTAATAAAAGTGGGAAACCAACTCACCTTTGGAGGAGAGTAGAGATGACAAAGCGGTTGTCCTGGATCCTGTTTACACAGCCTCAAGGAATGGCAAACCACATCGGCATTCATTTCCCTGTCTATGCTGAATGAAATGGTGCATAAACAAAGACTATTATGTTTTTCTGGGCTCTTGAAAGTAGAAGCTATTTCCATGGGAAGCTAAATCTTCCCAACATCACACAGTAAGCTCAGCTCACTTCACCGTGGCCCATAACCGCTGCTCAGTACAGTGTTGGTTTTAACGATTTTCTGCCACGGCATCCTACTCAGCATTTAAAATTGGAACCCAGGATGATGAAAAAGGACTGTGCTCTACATGCAGCACCTGAATGAAATGCATTATAACTATTCTCGTTTTTTAATCAATCATAAGCCTGACAAAGATTTAAAGGTTAAAGTTAATGCATATGCAATTTGGCACATATGAATGTTCAATCATTAACTCAACAAAATAACCAGAAATCCTTCAAAGATCCTTAACCTTTAATCACCAAGCACGAGTGCTAGGATTGTTTCTTCCTTTTTGGGACACACCTCTGGGCTAACCAGGAATTAAATTAAAATGTTTGATTATAGCACTTCTTAGTCCTGTAAGCACTTTGCAGTCCCTTGGCTAGTTTTAAAAACAAAAATAAAAGCCCTAGGGGAGAAGAAGGTCTAGTAAAAGCTCTGTTAATTAAACTAAGAACTTTCAAAGAGGAATAAAATGACCTACATTTTATTTTTTTAATCGCTTAGATTAAATAGTAGGCTTCCCCAAGAGTGCATATCAAGGTCAGGATTGAGAGCATGTAGGGGCTGACAATTAGAAAGCCCGAATAAAGGTAAAATGGAAAGCAAGAGCCAAGCAACAACAGTGTGATTTTATAGAACCTGTCTCACACACACGGGTTATTCAAATTCCTCCCTCAGCCAAATGAGCTGAATTTCAAAAGATAATTACACCAGGTGGGCCTGATCTGAGGTTTAAATGGAATATCAAAATGGTTACCAGTGGCAGCCTATGTTTATTCACTCAGGAATAGCTATGCCAAATGCCAAACCAGAATCACTCTGAAGCATCTCTGCTTTAAAAATAATGTGACTTTAGGGGTGAAATCACCCCACTTCAACCTGACAGCACATCTGTACATGTCAAGAACAAACTGAGTAAAAATCTGAGAGGACACAGCAATACTTACAGTTCAGCTATGTGTGGTCCGTAAAGTTCAGCAAGCACATAACAGAAACCTTGCAGTTTTTCTAGAAAACACAATTTAAAATTTTTTTTAAAAGTAATTAAGCATGGTGAAACTGGTTTCGTAGCAGTGAAAATATAGCAGCTGTTGGTTCATTAAGGTGAATGCCCATTTACCTTAGGGGAAGGCATGTGAATCTCTGACCTCAGTGTAGCACCAGAGAATGGGAAAATCTGAATTTCTAATCTTGCCTAAAACCCTTTTGGCTTTAGGTAAGTCACACGATAAAGAGTAAAAAGGATAACTAGCTTTTGTTAATTTTTCTGAGTATGGCATAATGGAAGAGTCAAAAGAAATTGTGCATGACACAGAATTTTCTAAGCAATTTAAAACAAACATCTCAGTAGGTTTGAAAGAAGAAAGAAAACAAACACATAAATCAAAGTGCAGAAAGTGATATTGAGCTTGATGCCACTCCTAGAACTGCCTCGGAGCTTCTGGGGGCTTGTGGACTTAAGAGAATATGTTTTGTGTAGAGCAGGAGTTGTGCAGGAGTAATTGCATTCAAAGAAATACCCGACACTTCATTTGGCTTCCTTTCACAGTCTACAGCCATGTGCCTTTTTGGGATGCTGGCTCAGGTGGTTTCCTTAATATGTATGAAGCATGTCATCAATAAGACAGTTCATCAGAGATTGTTTTACGGTACTGTTGTGAAATAACAGGCGATCCATGCGCCCGAGCAAAGACACTGAGGGAGAGTGGGGGTTTGAAGGCACTGATCTGACAGTCCCATGAAGGAAAACTGCCTGTTTCCTGGCCTGAACAGACTAGAGCTGGTTAACCATGCACATATCCTGCAAAGGACATGCCAGGCCTTGCTCCAGCTGGGGTGGTGCTGTGAAATGTCATCGGAGACAGGTTCACACAAGTGCTGTGACAACAAACAGCTCCTCAAACTCCTCAGAGTTGTTGTTTTCTCTTGCACCTCCATTACCCAGACAGATAACTATCTGTACCAGGGGAAGAAAGCACAGAGTATGCTCATCTTTCCCAGGGAAAAGCCATAGAAATACCTAAAGCAGTCACTTCCCTCCAGCTTTGGGCTGAATATTCCATTTTAACCAGTGTCAGGCTGGACACGCCCAGGGCTGGTGGGGCTGCTGCATACAAGGTGGGTAGTTTTGCTGTGTGAAGGGTACAATTCCTTGTGGCCGGGACTCCACTGGTGGGCATGGGTGTGCTCCTGCTCCCACAGCTGCTCACCTGCCAGGACTGCAGGCACCCTGCCTGGCTGGTTGCCTGGCTGGCAACCTGCACCTGAGAAAGGAGGACTGGCACCAGGAAGGCATATCAGGAGAGATGAGAAAATTTTCCCAACACCCTCCTACTCATGGTGTTGCAGGCAGCTGCTGTAACTACAGTAGCTGATTTTTCTTATCCCATGACAGGTGTTTTATTTCAATCAAGTTATTAGCTTCATTTCTTTCTCTCCTTTGCCACATAACTACTCACTATTGGCTCTTTAGAAGCAATCTGCAAGTAAAAATTGGTCTCCTGACTAGAATTAGATTTTGTTCTTGTTCACCTAAAATGAAAGATGTCGCAGACATCAATAACCCTGTGTTTGGCATCACTGCTGATTAGAACACCCTCTGATGCAGCTTGCCCGTGGGGTACCTGGCTACCTAAGGTAGCCTGCAGGCAAACGTGGCTGGCTTCCCCAACACCTCCCCAGTGCATCACAGGCAATGGCCTTCTTATAAGTTTCCCAAACCAGCTTGTTTCCACAACATTTTTGGCTCTGAAGGAGCCAGCTGGCTGCTGTAACCTCTCCTAGTGTCTGAGAAGACAGCAGAGTTTGGCTGCCTATCAGCTCTGGGGAGCTGATAAAGGTGTTTTGCTGGTCCCACTCATTTCCTTATAGTAATAATGTTAAATTAGTGTCGAGCACATAAAGTCCTCTTGGAAGATTCAGATGTCATTCAGGCTTTCGTTTTCAACAAAACAGCAAGACCAAAGCCACAGACAGCATTTACAGGACTTGCCTTTGGAGCCAGGCTCCATTCATGTGTTTGCAAATCTCCAGCTCTGTTAACGTACACGAGAAGAGGATATTGCAAAGAGAAATCTCTGTTAGGAAGAAAAAGTGTAAGTCAGAAAAGAGGGGGAGAGAAAGAGAAAAATGATGAATAACTGTGGGTGTTCAGGGGCAAGAAAAGAGCTTAAACAAAACTAAATGCTGGAAAATTTAGAGAAAATGTAGAGTATACTTGCTTCAGGAAAAGAGATCCCCTAAGATTCCTTAGATCCCCTAAGAACAGTCTGGAAGGTTTTCCTATATAGCTTCATAGTCCTGGAAACACAAACGCTGGCTGAATCCCAGAGGACAAATATTTGCAAAAAAGATGCAATTATCATGTTGCCATTTGCACTTGAGCTCTAAGGTGTTTACACAGCAGTGGTCAACACAGAAGCAGAGCATGACTCAGAGGCAAAGCCGGAGGCAGAGGGTCTCAAAGCACATTTCGGGTATCAGACACCTTTGTATCATCAAGCAGACAGATAAACATACACTCTTGCTAACAACACCTCTTACACTGTAAATACTGCCCCTTCCCCAGACCTGGCCTTTCTATCTGCTCAAGAGCCTTCTTCGTGGATGACATTACTGTTCTTATTGTCATATGTTTATTTGCCATGTCGCTTGAATCACACACATTACAAGTATTTCCATACAAATGAGGCTGTGGTTCTGTTTTCTACACAGCCTGTGAGATTGAGTGGGATTGACAGGTACTGAAATTTTCTCTCTTTCTCTAAGCATTTTTTGTTCTTGAACATCACATAACTTTACAGAAGGCTTGATCCGAATCTGACTTGATTGTAATCAGAATTATAGGAGGCCCTCAAAAAAACCCACTTTCTAGGTTTGTTTGAGTCCTACTCCTTTTTATGCCCTAGGAAAAGCCTCGCTGCCATTAATTTGTTGCTGTTATTCTTGCTATTGATTGTAGGCATGTGCATAATAATGAAATTGTCTCTCTATGTGAAATGCATGACCTGCTTTAGTAGGTTTGCTCCTCACAAACATCCAAAGCTTTTCTGCTGCTTCAAGCAGCAGGAGGAAACTGTTGATTCCTGCTGGGCTGCAGTGTTCACCTCCCAGGAGAGGATAAATCGGGTTACACTGTAGCTCCCACACAATCCATAGGATTTTTCACTCCTTTCAAGTTGGGGGTCAGGTTTTTTCCTACTGGGTATATCCATGCATCTCAGAAGGTAACTGCATTATACAGATTCAACTAAAGGGATAATAGGACTTTATGTGTGTATAGAATGGCAGCTGAAAAGAAATATCTTGACATGTCAGAAGAACAAGGTCCACTGAGTGAATCATGAACACAGAACTAGCATGTCATAATTTAAAGAAGAAGATTGTATTTTAATAGCAGGATTAGTGCTTCTAATTGCAACTTCATGCTTATGTGCCTGTAATTTAAAACACTGAGGATATGACTTATGGAAAAGAAATCAGGTAAGTGTCATTCTATCGATGAATGAATCCTAGCAATTACCTCCCTGCCTCCTTCTGCCTTGGGGAATCCTTCCTTGGAAAGGAGGGAATAAATATTCTACACATATCCTCTGTGAAACTGGGGTCTACAGAGAGAGATGGTTTCTCAGAGACACAATTTATGAAATCATATGAAAATGACATTTTAATGAAGAATCCTTAGCCATCTTTTTACATTAATAACATTAAAAAGATATCATGAATGTGAGATCTAGTTACTTAAATAGTTATAGAATTGGTCTGTGAGGCACACAGCTATTCTGGCATTCAAACTGTTCTCTATTTAGGGGTGTGCCCATGGAGCTCCAACCTCCTTTGGGTAGATAAAATAAGGGGCAGAAAAAGGGAAGTCTTACATATATTCGCATGGAATAGCTATCACTTTTGAAATTTGTATCACCACTTACATCTCAGCAGCTTTTCTGTGCACACCAAATGCTCACATCTTACACCTGTCAGCCTCATTTCATTTTTAAAATTTTACAATAGCAGTTCCCATACCCACTGAAAACATTTTCATCTTCACTGTTGCTATGAAGACCCGTATCAACAAGCAGGAGGAGTAGTGGGGCATACAGTGAATCTATTCTTAAGCTGCTAACAGAGACAAAGGGGAGAAAAAGGAAGGGAACTGATCTGCATGTATTGGTGCTCACATGTGTGTGGGGCTTAATATATGAATATATTCACTCTAACTTTTGGGACAAAATCCCAGCTCTGAATCTAAGTGAAGCCATGTCACTGATTTTCTTGTAAATAGCAACTTGCTATCTCCCAGCTACACACATCTGAGATACTGCACAAGAGGTGGATAAAGTTTTTTCAGACTTCCCATGCGAGTTTTTAATTAACAGGGAAATACATCTGCACCAACACAACATATGGCATATTATTTGGTACTTACCAGGTATGTAGTCACACAGTCTCTCCATGGCTGCCTTTACTGTACTGTTGTGCCACTGCGCAAGCTGTTCAATGACAGACACCACAAGCACGCATCCTTCAAGAAAACAAAAAAACAAAAAGAGAGAACACTGTTATTGATAAGATGTTGTGAAGTGCCCTGCACCACAGAAGAATTTCTGGCATCTTTGGGCATTTCATTTCTTGAGATGCTCCATGGCAGATAGGTGTTCAAGGGGAAAAAATATCAGTGAATTCCTCTCTTCATTCAAACCCAGTAAGTTACTAGACAGGGGATGCTGTTTCCAGAGGAGCACACAGAACAGCCTGGCTTTTACAGCACTGTATGATGCTCCTGGAAAAATGACTCCATTCTTTCAGGTTGAAAATTGAGGAGTCGAAGGGATACCCACTGTTACAACTGCCTGCTTGGTCACCTGCTTTCTCATTTTACCTCACATGAAAAAAGGCACAGGTCTGTACTTAACAAGACTTTTATCCTCCCCACACAATCTGCACAGAGAGGTACAAAACCCGGAAACCAAATGTTTGTGACTGCCTACAGAAGAGAAGTCACACCACAGACAAATGTGCTGACCATGGCAGAGCATCGGTGGCATCATTTCTTCACAGACTTTCCTGTGAAGCCTAGTGATGCTCAGCACACACAGGGCTGCTGAGCCCAGCTACACATTTGTTAAAACCAAAATGTCTTCACAGTTTATTCTGCTCTGCCTCTGTGGTTGGAAAGGAACCACTTTCTATGACCTATGAATTTGATTATTTCTCATCACTAACCTGGGTGTGAACAGGGCTAGCAAAGTGTTTCTTGAGATGTGCAGCACTTTTTCCTCTGCTGTTTTGGGGATTAAATAGAATCAATGTGATCCCCACAGAATAGTCATTCAAAATCCAATTGATAAGCATGCATTTCAAGTAAAATTTAAATTGCTGTAGGTCAGCATTGTGCTTTCTCTGCAGTGGCTTCACCATTTTATGAGGAATACAGCTTTGGCAATGCCAAGTCTGCACACTGTAGTCAGACTGGCAGCCAGAGTGATAGCCCTGCCTAGACTCAAGCCTGAGCAAGAGAGGCAGGTATCCCAGGCAGACAGGAGACAAGGAGCCAGGGTGCCAGTTTCCAGCAGCCTGAATAAAGATTTCTCTTTGAAATCCCTGTAACTGGATCATGTTTCCTCTCCTGTGTGAGCAATCTCTTCTCTGAGACTTGCTCTAGTGGGCTCTAGAAATGGAGGTGAGTTGCAGCATTTGATGTGGCTGCAGACTCACCTTTTTCCAAAGCTCAAGAACATTAATGTTCAGGTTTTCAGACTGGCACAACTCTTCAAAGTGAGCTTCTAAATTCCTTCCAAGCACGCCTACCTATGTGCTATTAAATCAAAGTGCTGTTTTTCAACCTAAATAACTCTGATGCTTCTATGGCAAGTAAAAGAGAAGGTAGGACACTTGGAACTTGCTGTAAGACCAATATTTTTGACTCTTCTATTACTTCTTCTATCCCAAATACAGTAATCCAGAAGAAATCAAAGTGAATTTGTCACCTCTTTTGCAGGGATAAAAGCCCACTTCTCCATATTTATTAAATAAAAGGCTCACTCATGATCCTCTGCAGAATGATTTATAAAGCATGCTAAGAACCATTACCTCCAGTCAGCCTAAAAGAATTGAAGAATAAATGGAGACAGATACAACCAAGAAAAACCCTGAAGCGAGATATTCCTTCTTTCCCTCCCCAACTGCCCAAACAGCCAGAGGCTAACTAGTCCCAGGATTTAACAGCTAATTAAAACCACCACAGCTGAAAAAAAAATGGAATAATAAAGACCCAAACTAAAAGTAAAGGGAAGGTCCAAGATGAAGGGTATAGCATGTTCAGGTCTTGCTCTCAAAGAGCAAGCCTGGGTCCACTGTAGTTGTGGTGCCTGGAGGTAGGAATTGACTCCATCTCAGGAGGTTGCAGAATCAGAAGGCTTTATTATAGAAATGACTCCAGTAATATCAGAAGGCATAAAGGTTCTTGCTTATTTCATAGCTAGTTAGAGAAGCTTAAGACTATTTTCAGAAGGCTCATAGCTTAGCTTATTGCTTAGCTTATTCTTAGCTTTGTTTTAGCTTAGCTTTGTTGCCTTCTTAGTCTTTTCTATACAAGTGAAACACTCCTTATCATACTAAATTCATGGGCTGGTAACCAAGACCAGCTCCCTTTTACCATTGGTTAGAGAGAGAAAACTATCTCTCTGTGTTTGTGGGACAGGGCAGAAAAACACCAGGTGCTGTTTTGAGAAAGAAACATAGGTTACATATATTGTTTCAACACAACAAGGGTCCTCTGGTCCAGGTTTAACCTTACTACAGCCTTATCATAAAATAGTTTGGGTTGGAAGAGATTTTTCTAGTCCAAGCCCCCTGCAGTGAGCAGGGCCATCTTCACCTGGATGAGGTTGCTCAGAGCCCCGTTCAACCTGATCTCAAATATTTCCAGGGATAGGACATCCAGCAATCCCACAGCTGTGGCGGTGGACATTAAGGAGTGCAAGAGACTTCAGCTGTTTTAGTGCAAACATGCATGCCCTGCACTAGCCTCAGGGACAGAAAACAGACCCTGGCTCCTTTGCAAGGGTAGCACGGTAATAGCCTTGCTGACTCCAGCCTTTAGCACTGAGATGGCACTGCACATCCTGAAAACACACCATAACACATCTAAAAATCATTACATAAAGGCTATATTATTAACACACATGCACAACCTGCAGACAACAGGGACAACCCTTCCCCTGACTTCTATGTCTATTTTATTAATGAGGATGGAGGCTCAGAAAAATTAAATTACCTAAATGATAACCTAACCACAAAACCACACAATATTTCTGTGCTTTCCTTTCTACTCTTACCAAGGTCAGATGTTCATCTATCAATCTTGCTGTCTAGAAGTCAGAAAGACAAAAAGGAGTCCAAGCAGAGAGACAGGGAGAAGCTAGGGAGTCCTTTCATATTTTCAAAGCTTTTGTTTTTTGTACATGGCTTTTGTTGTTTTACCTCTCATTCTTTTGCATCACAAGCTTGAGGACTGTACAGAATCATAGAATTGTTTAGGTTGGAGTTGACAGTGTCACCTACTGTAGCAGAGAGAAGTGTTGCTCATTTTGCCTGTGCTGTGTAACCCAGTGCTCCTGCATCTGCAGCCAGGGGCTGCAGAAAAAAGGGATTCTGGACAAACAGCTCAAAATCCAAGAAGTTGGGCTGAGGCTAAAATACCATTGATATTTCTATTTTCTCTGTTATACAACAAGACAGTCTCCACTGAAGAGATAAGTTTCTCTCTCATGTTTGTCAAAGTACCACAGAGGGAGTGAGAAGAAAAAAAAAAGCTATTTTTTGGTTCAACTCTGCAAAATAAACAGAATTCTTAATCACAAACACAATCATGTAGGTAGCCCCACTCAAGGAGCAGTCTCACAGCAATTAAAAGAAAATTTTTCATGTTGATTAAGTCAGGTAGACACCTTTGTGTCTATTGAACCGGGCCCAAAGGCAAATCTGCTTCACATGAGGATTAACTGAGCCAACACTGAGCCTGAGCAGTACTTAATGCAGTACCTCAGGCTACTAGATGCTATATGAATATAAATAACAATAATTACAGCCTGACTACTTGGGAAAAACCCACAGAGCTGAACATCAAAATGTTTTCTCTCATAAACTCATCTTCACTATCAGAGAGGATGTTTCTGCTCATGCTATTATACCCTCCCCACTTTGGGCACCTGCAGACCTCACCTTGGTTATCCAAATGCTCCCTCCTCAAATGCAGTTATTCCACATGAAATGCCACGCTCCATGGGACAAGCTGATAGAGAAAGTCTTGGCTGATTTTCAAAAGGATATGCTGTTCCTTAGGCACCGCAGCTGGAGTCTCTGGAAGTGAGTTTGGAAAGTCCTCTGGCACTCTGGTAGGAAAGGTGCGCCCAGGGAACACATTCCACCAACACATGCTGTTGGCTGATCTGGTCTCTGTCTTCCCCATCTACCTGGGCTTTTATCAGTTGCCCTCGGCTGACCTCTCCTTTCTCCCTGTGAGCTGTGCCCTGGGGGATGCTTGTTTGTGTGTTGGTTCTGCTGGCCTCAAAGCCTTCCATTTAGGCTGATGCCATCAGGAGCAGTTTTTGGGCTGGAGATTCTAAAATACTCAGGAAAAAGGTTGAACCATGCGAGGAGGGAGGAGGAGTGTTCTAAGGGGACTCACTGCAGCAGAGGGAGCCTCATCTACTTAAGCTGCCTGTTTTTTTCATGGAAACCTGCCTCCCCAGTAATTCAGATTTATCCTCTACAAGAATTTATCTCTGGTGTTGGGCTATAGGTAAACTTCAAGAAGTTAGTGTCTATAAATGAAAGTTAATTCAGACTATCCTTGCTTTTACTACAAACCTGCTTTCTTTTTATCATCTTCCTTTGGATTGAGTGGCAGGCACAGAAATGCTGAACAGTTATCCTAGTATTTAATGGGTCTTAATTCCACTGGCTAAAAATGGAAAATAATTATATAGCTAAAAAGGGCAGGGGGAAATCAGATGTCTTTGACTGTAAAAATCTCATTGCTTTAATTACTTCTGACATGTGCAAGAATATAAACTTTTAAGTACTCTGGCATCTGTAGAAAAGCACGTCCAGATCTGGCCAGTCATTAGCAGCTATTGCTTGCTTTTAATTCACTAGATATTTAGATGTGATTTATTTCTCATCATGAGCTGGACACATATAAGGTAACATAAATAGGCTTCATCATTAAATAAATGTCAATTTTTTTTTACTGTTGCACATGATTTTCTTTAGAAACAACTTTCAGTAAGTTGATTCTGCTGTCTCACTTCAATAATAGGTTTCAATACCTTGACAGGCTGAAGGATGTTTTTTCTCTGAAAGAAATTCATTGGCATTATAATACCTACCAGGCATTAGAAATTAGATTCTGGTATTAATAACTGCCTGTCGCTTTTAGCGATGGCTTGTCCCATCTGCTATTAATTTCTGAAGAGATAAGACAAAACCATAACCATTTGGCTCAGTGCAGTAAGCTGAAAACTCACAAATCAGGAAGTACTTATTTCCATATATTTGAAGGTAGTGTGTAATAAAAAAAATGCCATTTCCAATAAGCTCAGGGAAAAAAAAATCATACCCCAATAATAAAATCAGAACTAGAGGAATTCATTGATTAGTTGTGAAGCCTCTGGCAGTTTGAGCAGGCTATTTAACTTAATCCACTTCTGCTGCAAAAGTTTGAAAGGCTCTATAGTTAGAATTATACCTAGGGATGTCAAAAAGTATCTGGATAGTGAAAGCTGCCTCTCTAAGTTTCAGATTTGTAGGTATATTTGTCTGACTAAAACTCTGTTAAATGGGTTTTCTGGCACCTGGCACATCCTCCTTTGCTCATGTTTCTGGATGCTGGGTTTCTTTCTCACTCCCACAGCCATAAATTAAATGTACCCCCAGAATACAAGGAAGACATAAGTCCAAAAAATGGCCTTGGACAGAAATATCTCTCTGCCAACCCTGCTCACCAGGCTGTGGCCACCCTGTGGCCACTCTGCTTGCTCCTGGTAGAGCAGGAACTGGAGCCTTGCTTGGTGACGTGGCAAACCTCTGCCCCAAAATCTGTCTGCTGCAGCAAGGCTCCACATACATGAAGCCATTTATCACGTTCCTGGCTTTAGACAAAAGAGGAAGCCTTTCCCAGAATACAGTCTTAACTTCTATTTATAGATGATCTTAAGCTCCAAGGCATCTCTTAAAGACTACAGGTGAGGAGACCCAAGAACCTGTCTACAAAAGAGGATATTGCTACTGCTTGTGCTGACGCTGTTGTTCTGGCGTAAAAACACCGCTTTCCAAATTAGTCTAATCCAGTTCCAGTTCAACCTGGAACAAGACATTCCTCTTTGAAATTCATGTGGGGAGATCATATGAAATAAGTTTTTCTCCTCTGAGATAGGGACACCCATGTGAGTATTCTAGGTGCAGGCAGACCATGGTTATGCAAACTTACAACACAGGAATGTTTTCTTTTTCACATAGTCATAGAATGGTTTAGGTTGAAAGGGACCTTAAAGATCATCTAATTTGAACCCCCTGGCCATGGGCAGGGACACCTTCCACTGTACCAGGTTGCTCAAAGCCCCATTCAACTTGGCCTTGAACACAGCCACGGGATGGGGCTTCCATGACTTCCCTAGGCAACCTGTGCCAGAATCTCACTAACTATATATTCCTTTCCTAACAGGGCCCAATATCCATATTGCCTTCCTGCACTGCTTCTCATTACTGAGCTGATACTTTCAAAGAACAGCCCTTTATAACCTCAAGATTTCATTTTAGCTCAATGAAATATTCAGCTCAAATGACATAACCGTATATGCAAAGTAAGGACAGTTATCTTCCCATATACAGCCAGAGGATTTGTTGCTTTGAAAGGTAATTTGGAAATGGATCTGAGTGATAGTCTTTTAACTCAGACTTTTCTTCCTATCCCATTTACAGAATTAATGTATTTTACAGAGATAGTGAGCTGATGAAACATAATTATAGGTATCCATATTCAAATATGTTGGCATATACAAGACCCTTTCACCCTTAATTTGCTAAGCCTTATGAAATATCTTGGAAATACTAAATGGTACACTATTAACAAACCTGTCACTGGGCATTAAATTACATAGAGTGTAGTGGCTAAAGACATTTTTAAAATATTAATATCAAAATAGCAGCATTTTGAGTGCATTTGTATCAAATTCCAGCAAAACCTGGAATACCAATTATTATTTCTGTTGCTCATGCAAAAGCAGTGGGCCACCTCAGGCACCCTAACTTCAGAGCTCCAGTCATTCATTTTTGCTTAATTTAGACATACAACAAGGACTCTGATACAGCTATGACAGTACAGAAAATTCAGTTTCCATCTAGTGGAAGACTCTGGTATCCATACCTGGCAGCCAAAAGTATCCCTAGTGTTCCCTACATTACACTTTTAGCCCTATTTAACAAAATCTATAACCCCAGGCATTTCCAATAGAAATGTTTTCTGTATTAATTAATATGAAAAAAGCCCCTGTGTATGTATGTCTGACACGAACATATTTTTCTTTTCCAAGTCAGGAAATGGTATTGAAAATTTACTGAAGCCTGAATGCTGGCAGGGGGTGTTAATGTAAGTGGATAACTTTATCCTTGTTTCAAACGCTTCACCATTTCAGGATTCTGAATGCAAGAAAATTTTTTTCAGATATACAGTTCCTAAAAGCAGTAAAAATGATTGCCTTAAACATGAACAGTAGTTCTCTGTAGGGTTAGCATGAACATGAGTGAGAGGCACACACGTGGAAAACGGCATCCAAATAGACAATCAATAAAATTATTATTATACTCAAGGCAAGCATCAGTAATGTAAAATGTACAAGACTATCCAAGTCTACAAATGCTCATAGATGTGATTGTGTATTTACACACACATAGATATGGATGTGTTGGCATGCTGAGCACATCTTTTCATCGTGATCAATAGCTGTATTTACATTTTACAGTAATAAGCTTTCAGTAAGACTTGGGGTGATCTTGAAAAAGAAATTTTTACCATCAGTTGCTGAAAAGTTGCTGGTTGGTTGCTTTAGTATCTCTACTGTACTATTCCCATACCTGTGTTTGTTCTAGCTAAAGTATAATCATAGAGAAAAATGTTAGGGTCAAATTTAGTATTTATTGCTCATCATCAGGTCAAACTTTGTTGCCGATTAAACAGCAATGCTGGTGAAGTGGGCAGAGCTGCTATGGCTTGGAACTGACTTAGCTGTAATCAAAGTAGATTCCCAGCCTTTTAGAGTAAAATACATTGTGGTGCTCCACTGATATTGGGCAAGGCTTTTTTACAGAACTCACTGAGCTGTAAATTATACGTTCTGTCATGGTGCCCCCCCAGACAATATGTGCACAGCCACTCTGTCTGAGCACAGCTGCTAAAAGCCTCCGACTCCATTTGGCATGTTCCATTGTGTGAAGCTATCGGGGACTCCGAACACCACCAGTCCTGCTGCCACTCCAAGGGGCATATTTCATCCCTGCACTCATGCACAGCTAGACAGAGGCAAACTGTTGAGGACATCACGCAAATCAACACAGGTAGAGATCAGCATTTTATTCTGCTGGTAGCTCAGAAACACCTGTTCTTTAATGCAATCAGAGCTGAAAATACGTTTCGAAAACATTCTTCTTCATATGCTATGAACTGTGTGATCCTGGCTGAATGGAGGTGGTGACCCACAAAGGTTGCTGAGAATGGCATTATATCGAGCACAAAGGTGGGGAAATTTGCTTTTCTGGCTGCTGACCCACAGGATCTCTGCTTGCTAGCAGAGAAAATGAAGAGCACTGCTGTCTGGCCCTACTGAGGGCTCCCTGACTAAACACCTCGTTCTGAAAAGGGGAACCAAAGTTAATCACCAATAGAGCAGGGCAGTCTGCTGTGGGGGGGAAAACAAATAAATACTGCTCTTTGCAAATGCTTCTTGCAGTCCTGGCACAGAACTCCAGAAATGCTGGCCTGAAGTTAAGTCCTCTTACAAAACCTCTGCCCTAACAGATGATCTAAACCATCTAGGCCGCTCTGAAGGGACAGGGCAGACACAGTTTGTAAAGATCTCTAATGAGGTCTTCTACAGATTTCCCAGGAACTTCTTACTCTGCTCACTTATCACTGTCATAGGAAAATCCTCTTCCTAACCTGAATGTCCCCACTAGTACCCATTTCTGCTACTTCTTGCCATAGTTCTTATGAACCTGGAGAATGGATCACTCCTATAATCCTTTCACGGACAGATACGTCTTTTCTCAAGACTTTCTTCTCTAGACTAATTAAGTCTAATTTATTCACTCTTCTTTTATAGCTTATGCTTGTTTTTCTCTGAAACCTCCTGTCACTCTGCATCGTTCTTGATGCACAGCCCCAAAAGGGAAGGCAGAAGCTCCTCTGAGGTTTGTCAATGCTGAGAAAGGTAACAGGTTACTTCACGTCTTGCAAGCTGACTTCTGTTCGCACGTCTCAGTGCGTGCCACGTGTGCGTGCTTCGTGACAGCATGCCATCATTGTGCCACTACAAGCCCAGATGATCTTCCTTAGGGATGCTACCCAGCCAGTTGTTCCTCATCTGCTGTGTATGTCATTGACTATTTCTGCTGAAGTGAGTGTCTTCAACATTCCCATATTGAAATTACCTTTTCAGATGCAAGTACTCCAAGTTGTCAAGCTTGTTTTGAATTTAATTCTGCCCTCCATTTTACTTGCAAACAATTTCAGCTTTACATGAACTGATTTAATTTAATAGCACAAATTTCATTATTCTGCCTAATATGTGAAAATATGGAATGATAGTATGTTCAAAAGCGAGGTCCAAGGTGGTCCTGAGTTTGTACATCCTTTTGCTTAGGGAGTGAGCTACTTATAATTACTCTCTGAACAAGACTACCCACCCATTTTGTCCTGCCCTGTAGAAGCTTAATCACTGTCACACATCTCTCAAGCATAAGATTAGTGCTGAGGTAGTGCCAAAAGCCTTACTAAAGCCCAGCTACAATATCCATGTCTACATGGCATTATCCCATTGGAAAAGAAAATTAGATTGATCTTACACTACTTTTGAGAGGTGTTTTAAAAAAGTTTTATTAACTATTGCAGGATTTTTCTAGGATTTGATGTTTAACTGACTAATCTACTATTCCCCAAATTCCCTTTCTTACTACATTGAAGGGAGATAAATACAGAAGTTCCTGTCCATCTTTCAGCGTCTGCCCCACTTTCTGCATCCTCTAGGGCATCTTCTTGCCTTTCCCGAGATTGCTTCAGGTGCCTCTGGATGAAGTTACCATCACTAGAGGACAGAGCAATTTGCAAAAAACCTTTAAGGGCTCTGTGGTAAATAAGGGTGGAATTGAATAAAAGCTTTAAAAATCAGTAGAAAAATGACGAAACATTAACACCAGTGTCAACAGTTTACCAGTGTTACTGTACTATCTTTGGGTACCTTAACATTAATTTAAGTAAAACTTTGCTTGCCTTTTGAAATGGGCAGCACTTTCCTCATTTGGAATATGAGAAAGTAAAAACCTGAGTATATGAAAGGTTAATTCATGCCTAATTTTTGAGAGAAAAGTTCACAGCATCTCTTTTTCAGGATGACACACTGAAACAGTCAGGCTGCACTCAGCAAAAAGATTTTTAGGTCTCATCCCAAATAAATCCCTTAAGCCATGCTGCCCATCAATAACAAACCCAGAAAGGAAAGCCAGACTCAGCATGCAGCTCCCAAACCAGTGCACAGAGCAAAACCTCATTGCTTTTGCAGGAGGAAAACAGTTTCACAGGCTTTTGCATGTAGGAAAACTTACAAAACCCCTTTTACCTTTCATAAGGAAGAAAACAGAAAAACATATCCCATGTATCACATGCAAAGCATGCAGAAGGCCCAGAGGAAGGGCCTGAGCTGATTTCACAAAATGCAAAAATTATGGCATTTTAGCAGCCTGCGGAGACAGGAAATACTGATGGAGAAAAAAACTGTCAGATGCTGGGAAAGTTTTTCTCGTGATAAGGCCAAAGAAAGGCCATTTATCTGGTTGTGGTTAGGTACTGCTACAGACCAGTTATCTTAGATGGTTAGGAATTGCTGAGGTATACTACATCTGATCCTGTGGTTGGGAGGGTTATTATTGGGTGCTTTTCCCCTCTTTGCCGTAACTCTAAAATGCAGTAGTATTAAACTCCTTTTTAGGTGGGAACTCTCCAGTTGTTTTGTTTGTATGTCAAGTCAATTATGAAAAGCTTATCTCTGAATGAAGCAGCCACATTTTTCAGGAAAATGCAGAAAAAATGATGTGACACTTTCTACAGTTAGCAAAGGCGATTAAAACCGCTGTCTAAACCTCACCAGGGGCACACCCTCATCTCCTCCGGCCCTGTTCCATATTAGCACATAGATGCCTACCCAAAATACATTTCCCAGGATCTGCTAAGGGCAGGGAAGCCCCTTGAATTACCCAAATGCTTTGCTAATATGATTGGAACACACTGGGGCAGATGGTGGTGCCTACCCAGGGACCGCTGCAAGCAAGGGGAACAGAAGGAAGAAGCAACCAAGTTGTGTCACATTTAACAGAGGTACCAGAGCTGCTGGTACTTTGCTCTCCTGTCATATTATTTCCACATACTTCTTCAAGAAGTGTGATACTCTCAGTGGAAAGACTTAATGGGAAATATTTTCTTGATTTTGTTACTGAAAGAGCATTCACTTTCTGACTGGCTTTGGCTACTAACATAGCAATCTCAATCAAGCAGGTGGTACACAGGAGTGATCAGAAATTCAATGTGCAGCCACCTCATTTCCCTCAGAAAAGTGAGGCAGATAACTTTGAAGAATTAGAAACCTGACCACACATTTAAACTTGCAAAAACCTCCCACCCCTTTTCTTCAAGGAAGTGTCCTATGCATTTAGCAATAGGAATTTCTCACATTAAAAATTAGATAAGATTTAAGGAAGAAATTCTTCACAGTGACAATGAGAAGGCACTGGAATAGGTTGCCCAGAGAAGCTGTGGATGCCCTATCCCTGCCACTATTCAAGGCCAGGTTGGATGGGACTCGGAGCAAGGTGATCAAGTGGAAGCTTCCCTGCCCATGCCAGAGGGGATGGAACTACAGGATCTTTAAGGTGCCCTCCAACCCAAACTATCCTATAATTCTCTGTGATTCTATGAAATCATCTTGGCCTTGATCTATAAGGCCAAGAAGACACAGAAGTAGTACTCATAGCTCTTTCTCATTATCTTCCCAGATGGCAAGCTAAGCCAACTAAGTATCTGGGGTTGAGTTGTTGAAAGGAAATCACAAGCTGATCCTGCCTTACTACCTGCTCCTAAGAGGGCTGATCACTGAATCAGATGCAAGAGCTAATGCTATCCCTGCTCCAAGCCATGGCAAGTGCAACCATCAGTTCCTCTGTGCTTTCCCTTTCTGCTTGAGAAAAGAAAGGGACACAGTATTTTCAAGAGTTAGTCGAACAAGCAGCTAATCAGTAAAAGCCCAGAGGCAGCCATTTGGGCTAGCAGCCACCAGCCCTCCCTGCCAGGCTGGCTCATGCCCTTTAGCACTAGCCACACTTCATTTTTATCTTGTGGTTTACAGAGGTGGGCACAGTCTGTTTGGGTCCTGAGTTGAGCTCATAAGGATGTTTTTAGCTGAAGGGACACTAAGAGAAACTGGTGTGGGAAGCAGTGCTTTTCACCTCTCCTCCCTGAACAAAGAGATGCTCAGTGGTTCCAGTGATGGGGCTAGCACAGCTCTCCTCCCTTTAGGAGGGAAAAAAAGGACAAGTTATCGTGCACAAGGCAACTTCAATGCAACGTGTGGAGTTTAGAACTTTTCTGAGTCAACAGGATGGAAAGACAATGGCAGACAATGCTCACAACCTGACATCTAAAAACCATCAGTGTAAAAACCCCACAGAAGAGCATGATCACTGTCTTTCCTGTGCCATCAAAACTGTAGCTGCCTTAAGATCTCACCACTAAACAACACCACTTCCCCCTAGCTCCAGCAGCTGCTTGGTCATCACTTGCATGGCTCCCAGCCCAAACAAGGACAGCCCCTCGCAGCCATTTCTGCTTTTCACCTCTTGTTCTCATGACCTGGCTGGTGACTGAACCCCCTCACCACCCTGCTCCACCAAAACTGTCAGGAGTACTGTGGGTGGCTCAGAAGTGAAGCAAAAACCTGCTTTTATCAAGTTTATTATTATTATTTCTAACTATACTCCCCAAGCCACAATGGAAAGAATTATTTCCTTCTGGAGGATGGAGAGCTATGACAGGGTTTATGTTTCCAGGACAAAGGTGCCTCAGGAAGCTAAAAGAGTCATAGAAATTTTTAGGCTGAAAAAGGCCTGTAATATCAACAAGTCCTGCTGATGACAAAGTAAAGCATTTGATTGTAATGTATAAGACATATTCATTTGCACACATAAAAAATATAAGCTACCACATCTTCCTAGGTGTTACAGAGTGCCATGCCTAGGGCATTTCTGGTGTAGAGATATACCACCAGTTTACATTGGCTCCTGTGTTACCAGTCTTGCTCTGGGAATCACTTAGCCAGCTGAGACTATAGGATACCTACCCCCAGATATAGGTACTGTGGGGATCACCACAGTCACCACAGTCACTGAAGTCACGTGAGAAGGGGGTTGCCAACTTGCCCCAGTTCAGTATGGGTCATGCAGACACGTGTGCACACCAAAAGGAAAGGAAATGTGAGGAAGCAACCCAGCTATCCAGAGACAACCATCCAGACCACAAAGATCTCTGGCCCAAGTATGGACCAACCACTCTTAAGAATAGTATTCCAGGAGTTGAAATCAATGAGGAGACCCTGGACAAGTCTGAAGGGAACTGTGCCTTCCTGCCAGTTAAGCAAAATGCACTGTGAACCCTAAGAAACACTAGGACCTCATAACATCCTATTTCCAGATCCCAGACCTACACACATTAAAGCCAACTTTTCAGATGCCATTCCCCCCAGAGCGAAAACATGAACTTTGGGAAGCAGCCAGTCAAAAACAAAATCATAAAATAATTCCAGATCCCATGATGGCCTTGCAAAATCTTCAGTGACTGTTTCAGCAAAGACTACAAGTATTTTGCAGTACAGCTGTTGAAATAGATAAAGGAGCGATTTATGATATGAATAGCAACTCTCAGCTCACCAGTGAAGTAAGGAATGAACTAGTCCAGCAGGCAAACAAAACCTGGATACATACCAACACAGGTGTGTCCTTTGTACAGCCCGAAGGGGAGCGAAGGGGGTCGTGGGTCTTTTCCACGGGGTAGAGGGGAGGAAGAGGCAGACTTCAGCAGCAGCAAGAGCCAGAGGATGCAGAATAAATTAAGGAATGTTTGCCTAGACTCCTTCATCCTAAGGAAGTAAAAAAGGAAGAAATCAGGCGGGAAGGGTGCAAGTGGACCTGTATTCCCTTAACTCTCAGGGAATCCCCTGCATTGATGCATGTTGAGGAGAAAGGGGACTGGCGTGCCTCTGCAGCTGTAAGTAACACAGGGACAGATTCCCAGGTGGGGTCAGAGACGTCTGCCCTCTCATGGGGTGCATGAAGGACCCCACACTCGCACATGGCAGCTGCTCCCCTGACCCCTCAGCCCCTCTCAGGCCCTGCCACCCATTAAACCCATCAGGTCCCACAGGCCAGGGCACTCCGTGACCAGGCTGGGAGGATGCCCCTGTGGCCCTGGCTCCAGGCTGCTCTCCACACCCCCACGCGACCCCGCTGCCCCATGTGCAGCTCTTCCCAACCTGCTGGCCTGGGAGGACCAAGAGGGTTGGATGAACAGCTCTGGCTCAGCGCTCCCGTGTCTCCTGCAGTAGCAGCGGATGACTAACGACCTTGAACCACAGTAGTTGCCAGAGCCAGTCAGCATTAATAACACAAGACACTCCCCTGAACAACTAGTGTTGCAAAAAGGGAAAAAGAAAAAAAACCAACTCTACAAACCCTTCCCCCTGCACCGTCACTCCTCTGCCCTCCCCCGCAGAAAAGAAAGAAAATATCTCTCTGGCTGCCTCTGTAAAATTTCTGACCAGGGTTTCCGTTCGGGAGGACTGAGTGTGAAAAATGAAAGAAGCTGCTCAAGACGGAGCTGCAGGGCTGGGAGGGACGGGGCTGCTGTGCTGGGGTTTTGCCAGGGCTTTAGTTCTGCTGGGACTGAGGCACAGGGATGGGAGACAGCTGCCAGTGTGAGGGTAGCTCCGGGAGCTGAACCCCTGCTCCCATCAGCTTTGAGCACATTTGCTTGCAGCCCCCAGCTGCCTGAGAGCCTTGAGAAATCCTGTGCTGTTCCTGCTTTGGCAGTCACAACAACTAAAGGTTTCCCTGGCTCTATTTTTTTTAATCCCTCAGACAAGGCATAAACCAGTCATTCTCCAGCCTGAAGCAAAAGCAGAGTAAAACATGTTTAAATTATGTGAATTCAGAGGTGGAACAAGTCCAAACAGCTACATCCCAGGCTCTGTGGGTGCAAGGATGGCTTTAAGGAGGCCGTTTAGGACTGAGGCACTGGAGGGCCAATGCTGTGTCCTTTCTCTGCCTCTTCTTTTTTGTATAAACCTGGGCAAGTCTCTTCCCCCCACAGTGGGCAATGGGTACTCATCTTTCCTTTGGATTCCTTGTCTGTCTCTTTCAGAAGTGGGCAGGCCGATGACATGGGCTGCTAAAGGACAATGAGGGGCCTGTCTCATAAAGTATCCCTACACACTTCCCAGGAATAATTAAAAGAGACTTATAAATGGTCTAGTAAAAAGAAAAACTAGAGGAGATATTAAAATCAGCAATTTCCAGCCAATTCCTGCAGACCAACACAATCACACATGGATCAGATCCGCTTCAGTATTTAATGTGTTTTTTTGCAAACCACTTCCTTCCTTGGGAGCCTCCCCTATGACTTTTTAAAGATGGTCCCAGAAAGTTTGCTTTAACTTTAATGAGGAGGATTTGCCTTGTGCTAATGATGAGATAATCCAGTGGCTCTGGGGAAAAAAAAATAAGACTATAAAATCTTCAATGTGAAGACAAATCACTCTGTATTTCCACTCTTTAAGCCAAGCCATTTGCTTTCAAATTTATGCTTTCCTTTGAAAAATATAAAAATAATTAAACCCAAAATGAAGATAATAGCTGTTGCTTGAGTTTTGCAGAACTGTTTCTGCGTATCATTCTCCTGTTTCTACTTATCATCATTATAGCTAGCAATGCTCGTTTTCTTTTTTTTTTTTTTTTAATAGCAGATAAACAAAAATCATAGTGCAAAGTACCTTATCCATATGCCAATCCTACTGAAATCTGCAGGATGTTTTTCTTAATGCTGTAAAAACTTGCTATAAAAAGACTGCTACAGTGACTGCAGCTCCATTAAACCCTTTTTAACACACATATCACTTGGTTCCCAATGACACTTTGAAGTCCTTTAAAACTCTGCATATTGGCTCATGAGCGCTTGCTGCAAAAGCAGAGTGCTAATAATAGGCAAGAAAAACCTTCCTAGCAGAGAGGTCTTCGGAACAGTTTCTGCTTTATACCTATTGCAAAACAACAGCACTTATAAAGTACAGAGATAGATCCCAAGCTGCTCCCAGGCATGTAAACCTGCAAAGTGTGTAGCTCAGGCCTGTAATCAGCTGTGTTATTTTCTTTCATTTTAGCCTGTGGAAAGAGTGGTGAGATAACTCCATGTGTAACACAGAGCTGCTTTGCACTGTACCTTACACATTAGTAAAGCTCTTAAACCAATTGGAGAAAAAAGCCCCCAAAGCTTTTAAAATATGCAGTCTGGTCAGAGAAATGAAGGATTTGCATACTTATATTTAGAGGCCAGCTGGCAAGGTGAATCCCCCCCACTGGCCCCTCCCCAGACCGGTGTGAAATCTTTCTTCCCACTCAAACCAGATAGTAAATCCTGCCTTTTGCCAAGCAGATTTTATATTACTTCCAAGTCTCTGACACATTAAGACCTAAAGCTGTCTTGGTACAGGAGTGAAAGAGCACTTGATGTTACCTTTTAATCTTAGTAAGTGCATAAATGATGTTAATGGGAGGTAAAAAACAAATTAGACCTGGAAGGGATTTGATCATAAATGCTTCCATTAGGTTGTGCACAACATCCAAGTCAGAGAAGCAGACCTAGGTCAAGGGTGACTCAGGAGATGCTGCCTGCCTAGAAATGAAGAATATGAGAGCTGGAGCAAAGGGAGCTCTGCCCTCTGCGAAGAACCAGGTGCAGAGAGGTGATATCCGGGATGTCCCCTGCCCAAAAGGGTCTGGCAGGGTCACTCTACAGCTTTTGTCTCCATCTTTGTCTCCTCAGCTCTATTGTTTTTTCAACATGTTTGCAACCTGGGCTTGCAGCAGGTCCAGCCAGGTGGCAGAGGAGTGTAGTTCAGGTGGGTTCTCAGGGCTGGTGGGGCTACTCAGGGTTGTTATAGCCCATGAGCCCTCAGAGCCCTGACACTTGCCTTTGGGGACCATGAGACCCAAGTACATGGAGGAGTGAACTCTGCAGAAATGCTCCTGGACAGCCCACTAAATCCCTGCCTGCAGCATTACTCACCTAAATAGCGCTGAGAACGTAGTCAACATTTTGTCTCTCTGAATCTCCATGTGTGGCTTTTGAAGAGAAGGCAAGGACAGTGCAGAGCCAGAGGTGCTATGAGATCACCATGTGAGATTCCCATGCAGATGGGAAACCGTCAGTGCCCTGAAATAACCCAGCTCCACAGTCATTCACTTGCTATTAGGCAGAAGACACAGAGACAGTTGAATTTTTTCGAGGTTGAATTTGGACTAGTGACAATATATGCATAAATAAATACACATGCTTATCCATGATATATGCTGGCCCACCCGCTGCTGCTTCCTGCTAAGGAAATGGGAGGGCCCACAGCTCCCTCCATTCAGCACACAGATCAGGAGGGATGCTCATTACTCTGCAGGGTTTTGGTCAAAATCTGCTCCAAAGGAAAGTCCTGCAGCTCTCCATGTTTGCTCTCAGGATGCCAGAGCACACTGAAGAGCTTGCTCAGCTCACCCAGCTTGATCCAGTCTATGCTTTTTTGGGAGTTTAGCACATGTGAGTGTCCCCAGAGCTAAATCTCAGTTACCATATCCTCACGTACAGGCCAGTAGCAAGAGGTGTGGGGGACACACCATGTAGGGGAGGGCTTTGGTTGGGGGTCACCAGAGAGGCTGCAGGGGTTAATGGGGCCCATGGAGTGCCCCACTTGGTAACTCCCAGCCCAAGTGCTCCAGCCACACCCTCAAGCCTCTCTCAGTTTAAGCAGAGCTAAGAGAAACTTGCATATGTGATGGCTGCCAAAAACCTGAGGCAAAACATGCAAAGACAAGCCTGAATTTCCATGATGGTAGAGCAGTGCTAGGGTACATGCGTAGCTAGTGAAGAAATACAATCCTCTAGGATGATCCCAAGAGCAGGAGTGCGGTTTCTGGAGTTTGAAGGACCCACAACTCTTCTCCATCTCACGTGCTCCCATATGATTTCCTGACACCTAACGTACATTGGTTTGGGTGGTGGTGCCAAATCAGCTAAGGGACAGGTATGGTTTCAGCCTCTATCCTTGCTGCCCCTGATAGGGATGCAATGGAACTGAGTTAGGGCTTCTGATTTTCTGAGTAAGGTCTTAAACACAATTTAAGAGTCACCCCTTTCCCGTAGGGAGCAATATGTGATAGCCACTAGAACTGTGAAATGACATGCATGGATGAAGTTAGTTTCAATGCTGCTTTCTATAATGGGTCCCTAAAGATCTATTTATGTGTACAGCAAATATGCTGGAAAAAGCCATTGAAAAGAAAAGAGAATGGAAAATACTTCAACGAAGGCCCAAAACAGGACAAGCAAGAATTGATTTGTCGTCTGTCAGGATTAGGGGACACTTAGTTGAAAAAAGAAATATGAAATACTTATCTTACAAAAGGAGATCAGCTGGCAGTGTATATTTATTATCCTATTCTGTCCAAGTCACTGCACACATTACTGCACTTTTTTTTCCTGTTTGGTTAGATTCTTTTACATATTGATTTTTAAGATATATGCATTTTTTTCTCTTTGTCACATTCATACATGCATTTTTATGATGATTAAATGTTATCTTGGAAGGTTTTCTCTCCCTTTCTTTCCTCTTTGACGTGCTGTTCAGTTCTTAAGGGAATAGATATAAGCCTTGTATTTTTGTGTCTGGAGAGATAAAACCTGCAGGAAGAAGCCTTTAGATTAAAGATCCTCTCAGTCCCTTTTGTTCCTTTTATTTTCAAAATGTTGTCCTTTGTGCCCTTTGACTCTGAAGTTCCCAGTGGTTTCTTGCATTGGTTATTTTTCATTACTGCTCTCCAAATTTCTCTGACTGTCATAAGCATCTCTGCGGTTGGTGCATTATCACTGGCATGGATGAACATTTCCAGAGCCCCATGTGGATTTGCGACTGCACCACAGCCAACTGAGTCATTCTCTCTGCCCCAGTTTCTTTATCAGTTGCTGCATGTAGTTCAAGTTATGCGTCTATTTCAGAGTCTCTCCATCTCATTGTCATTCAAAGCTGCAGGGAAAGCATTTAAACCAGTATTTTCTTACAGTCATATCCAAAAATTTGTTCCAAGTTATTGCTATGCTGTAGCTGAGATGATTATCCTTTATTCTGCCACCTTTAATGAAATTAATTGTCCCAGCTTGCAAGGCTGTTGATATTTGTGCTCTTAGAAATGTAAATCACTGACATGACTTCAGTTTGCATACAACCAAATGTGGGAACAAACCTCTTCAGGCTTTCAAACAGGGAACCCATGAAAAATACAGCTACATCACCTTGCACACTTGTTCACAGCAGGTTGTGCACTTTTGGGAAGGTCTGGCTGTTAGGGTTGATAAAAGGGGGTGATTTTGGATTTTCTACTAAAGATGGCTATTTGCAAAGTGGAGATCAGATGAGCTGCATCTTCAAAGTGTACTTCTCACTACTGCCTGTAAGGAGCCCTATAGTGATTTATGTGATTTAGTGGTGGAGTTGACAGTGCTGGGTTAACAGTTAAACTTGATGATTGTAAAGTTTTTTTCCAAACTCAATGGTTGTATGACTCTGTGATTATTGGTGATGCAGTACATTTCCTTAGTTATTTGATATTAGTGCAGAAAAACAAACCTGGCTGTTGTGTTCTTACTGTGTGGAGATGACCCTACAAATCCAGAAGTAATCTTACTAACATAGATTTTGCAGTTTGAGTTTGGTGGCACAGCAGTGGGCCTTTTCCAATCTAAAGAAGACCTAATTCTTGCTATTATCTAGACATAAATACCCCAAACCTTCAACTCTGGCAATTAAGGAGTGAGTGCATGTGGCAATATTACTGAAAGATTTGTTAGAGGCCTTAGATAAGAGAGTCACTCAGAGCCAGCTGTAAATACAAGTCAGGAAGCCTGGGATAGACTCTCTGCTGCCCTGCAGTTTGGGTAGTCATTTAAACCCCAGAGAAGTGAGATCCAAGCATTACCAACTCAGTGTGATTATTGCCTTGCCATAAATAGCTAGTAGCCTGCTAGGCAAGCCAAAATCCCGTCTACTGCATCAATCTCTGCAGCACTATTGCTATTCCATTGGGTTTTGTCAGAAATGCAACCCCCCATCAGGCTCCCAGTTTAGTGCTGATGAAGCTGTGGTGGAGGGAGGCGGAGTAAAAGCTTGCCCCAGCTTACAAGGGGAACATCACAACATCAAAGAAGAAGAAAAATAAATGTTTGATTATATTAATTCCATTTGATCTTTCCTCCAGTAACGCAAATAAAAGAATTGCAGCTCAACAGCCTCTCAATCTCACCACAGAATAGGTGCCAGTAAAAGATAATTATTCCCAGTGTTTGGGCTACGAAACAGTGCTGAATGTCACTGGAGGCATTTTTAGCACATACCAAAGTTCACGAGATTATTTAAACATATTGATTGAGGCTTGTACTGGGACTTCTGTGCTCAGAAATTGGATCTCTACAACATACGTACTGTGGTGGCACTTTGCCGTTCAATAACAGGGTGGGGGATGTTGTGGTTTTTTGGTCTTTTTAAATAGATGTTTCACTGATTTGCATTGATAATAAAAGACCTGCAGCTGAGCTGGACAGCTTCCCTCCAAAATACCCCTTCAGGAAAAGCATCCATCATCCATAGGTGAATACGAAAAGGCAGTGCAGGCTGATTTTTCAAATATTGATTAGGCAAGTCACTGGCCAGCCAGCCATGTACAGAGTCTTCATGCTCTTTAGAGAAGTCAGGCTGTATGAAAAAACTCAAAGCACTTGGAGGAATATACATCCTCTAATTCAAGAAGATGAGGGTGATGTAGCAGTCAGTAAAGACTGCACTGATAATCTAGTCTTATATAGACAAGCCAAACTCAGGCATGAGGTCATCTCTTAACATTTCACCTTTCAGATAATATAATCATAGAATCATTTAGATCAGAAAAGACCTTTAAGATAATGAAGTCCAACTGTTACCCCAGTGCTGCCAAATGCACTACTAAACCATGTCCCTAAGTGCCACATCTACACATCTTTTAAATACCTCCAGGGATGGTGACTCAGCTGCTTCCCTGGGCAGCCTGTTCCAATGCTTGACAACCTTTTCCATGAAGAAATTTTTCCTAATACTCAGTTTAAACGTCTCTGTCACAATTTGCCTAGCTCTATCACTGAAAATTCGTGGAGGGTTTGTTTGCACTTGTCTGTCTTTTTACTAGCGTCAGATTTTATGCTGATATCCAACATCGATCGTTTAGACTTCCATATATATAAGAAGGTGAGAAGGGCAGCTGTTTTTATCTACCACTGTTCATAGCCACCTCACCAGGAAGCAGACATGTGCCTCTCCAAAATGGCTCTCTATTCAGAACACCTTTCATCCTTTCTGCTTCTTTACCCTGTCTGGGCATCCCACAGATTTACCTCTTCCCTCTACCTTTACCTTTTCCTCTAGCTTCAGGCTCAGAGCTTTATTTTCATTTCTTTTCTGTCCCGTTCCAGAAACTAGGGTATTAGAGAAAATACTCTGTTAAACACAGCAGCATTTGTTCAGGCCCCTTCTTGAGGGATGTGGTAAGGTGAGCAGCTGGGGCTTGATGCAAACCTGACGCGTTTATTCATCCCAGAAGAGACTTGAACCCGGAGAAGGCAAGCATGACTCCTGCCTTCACAAAGAGGAATGGCCCCATGAGAATCAAAACTAGCAGCACAAATACCATCAAACTGTTAGTGAGGGTGAAAGCAGGCACTGCATCACGCTTCTTCCCCCACTCAAGCTGTGCCTTAAACAGAGAATATTTCTGCCTGGTCAGCTGCCTGGTCTCTGACCCCTCCACATACGTTGGAGTCATTAAATCATCCATCAAGACACCATCCTTCATGCACAGTGGGATGGCTGCCTGCCTCCCTCACTCATTATTTGCCTTCCACAGTCCTTTTCAGCCAATTCAATGAAATATAAATAGCATTTCAGATAAATGTTCATTCTCTTATAATACCTTTCTGACGTCTTTCTGCTCTTACTCTGGATGCATAAAAAAGACCTGTAATATATTTCAATGAGTTATTGAATCCTTTTCGAACCCTGATATATGCTCAGTACAAGGTTATTTAAATATGAGTGGTATAGGCATAGGCTTTAGCAAAATCTACCCAACTAAATTGTTCAGAAAAAAAATGAGCAGGCAATATTCTGCCTTGCAAATCTGTCTTCCATGATGAAGCCTGCTCATGCTGGACCAACCTTCTTTTTCTGCACTGGAATGTCCACAGCCATGAAAAAGCATGGTTCAGGTTTTCCTGTCCTTTTTTCCTTTTAAAATATTTTTTATTTATATTTAAATTAAGCTGCTGGACACCACAGCAGGAATTCTCTTTTCTTTGCCTAAATAATGTAGAGTGAATGCTGTACAACCAAATGACACAAAGAAAGAAGAGGACTCAGAAATGTTAGCCATGGTTTTACTGAAGTGTGACACAGAAGTAGTATCTCCCCCATTGTGCTGGCTTAGAAAACAAATTAACACTGGAGTATTTGTGTATTTTTTCTCCCTGTAACTTTTTGCCACCATTCATCATTTAGCCTCAGTGTTTGCATACATTTAAAGTTACCAATATAACTTAGCAACAAAGCTTGAGGGTGTTAAATAACCTCCAATAAAACTCCTTCCCCTCACTGGATTATTTTCTCAAAATGAAAATATCTGAGTAAACATCTTGTTCTAACACTATGCACAGAAGATAACAAAGTGGGGACTGAGTGACTTTTGCCCCCCAAACTACACCTCCTGAAGGAAAAGGGTACCTCTTCATCACTTCTGGAAGAATGAGTAAGTGGAAATGTATTTTGGGGACCACACAACAAATGCAGCTCTCTCAGTCTCACAAAAAGGTGGCAGACAGGCACCCCAGCAGCAAGTCTCTCATTCTTCACTAGATCCCCATCACATACAGCAGAGAAGAGGTATGTTCTGGAGATCTCCTGGCTCTGAATTTAATACAAGCAAGCAGTCACTTTCAGCAAAGATCAGATGCCAAGAAATGATTTTCAGGAAGTGGAAATGATAATAACTGTATATCTGAGTATGCCTTAATCTATTCCATGCATATTGGAAACAGCTCTTTTTGCAGTCTCTGTGTGTGCTTCGTTCTGTGCAGCAGAGACACTTCGGATCCCCAGCAGGGAGCCTTAATAATCTTGCCTTCGAGCGATACAGCGATAGTAGTGTTGTGAAATGTCCAGATAAAAGATAATGTGCAGGATAGGGAATTCCATTTTGTAATAGAAGCTGGAATGGTAGTAGACCAAAGTTTTTTTTGGGCTGGGGCAGAAGTGGGTCACAGTGTATAAGCAGATGTCCCCTCAGTGAGTCTGTGTTAACACCAAGTGGGGTAAGTCCCAGATTTCAAGCCAGGCTAATAAAGTTATTTATGCAGCTATCTAGTGATCTGGGTGTCTAGCTCTCTAGCTCTCTCTATGTTTTTCTTCTGCTCAACCCTTTCCCCTTTTCACCCTCTGTAGCCAAATTCCTTGAATGCCCTCCGGAAAGGAAGTCCCCTGCCCCAAAGCTCTGATGTGGAAACCATGAAAGTTGGTTAAGAAACTTTAATGATGCCACATTGCAAGTTTCTGGCATTTAGCAATGAGGAAGTAAGAAGAGGTAAAAAAGATACACAGAGTCATGCTCCTGCCCAAAAGTAACCATCTGGGTTTTGTTGTCTCAGTTTTTGGTTCTCCATTTTCCTGATGCCAGATAGGTTTTGGCAAATGCTTAGCACTGACCTCTGAAAATCAAATCCAAGGGAAGCCTTTCAAGATGAGCAGACAAGACCCAAAAACATCACTGTGGCAAAATTTGTATAAAGAGTTTAGAAACTATTAGATGCCAAATAGGTAATGGAAAGTTGCCCATTTTTTTTTTTTTTAGGATAAGGAAAGAAACCATTTCTTTTCTCTGAAGCTGAGAACATTTGCCCTAGATGTATTTGGTGCATCACACTATTTTAGGCAATAATTCATGATGCAAAATTCATAATTCATATGTCTAGATCATTCCTTTGCTTTAATCCTACATCCAGTTTCTTTTGATGATTAGCAAAAATAACTACAGTCACTGCAGATGAAGGTAAGCTGTAACTTTTAACTAAAACCCTCTGCCCATATTTATCACACGTCTGCTTGTGTTTTCAGAAAAGAGACTTGAACCACCAAGCGTGCCAACTGCTCCATGGGCTCCCAAACACCAACTTTGCCAGTACACAACACCTGGGATGGCATCCCTGGTGCTCCCCAGCATCCCTGATGAGGATCCACCTCACTAAAGGACTCCCTTAGTACTGTGGGTCTTTTTTCCTCAGAGGATGCCAAACAATTCTACCAAGGATGCAAGAGGGACAATGCTTTGTACCACAACAGCTCCTCCATGCTTAGCCGTAGCTCTCAGGAGGACATCAGGAGACAAAGGTGTATTCCCTTGTCGTAGAGGTGTGGGCTGTGTGGGTGCCTCTCACACACTGCTTCTGAACTGTCATTCAGGCTGTCTTAAGGTTTCACCCCCCCAGAGCAGAGGGCAAGCAAACAGGCCATAGGAAAGCAGGCTGATGGTGTGAGAAAAGCTTACCTGATGTTGTGAGATTACAGTACACAGGTAAAAATGAATCAGTCCCTTCCTCTCACCAAGATATAGAAGGACACAGGTGAATATGGGTTGTCTGAGGTGCTGTTTTGGATTTCCTTATAGGAGGATCAAACCAGCATGATTTCCAGCTGTATGCCCCTAAAAAGATCTGGCAAATTTTAAAATACTGAATAGCTGGGATACCATGACCCAAGACGTTATTAAAATTTGACCTGCTAATTGACACTGCTTATAAAATCAGTATGCCATGGAATCTTTCCATTATCACCTTAACTCTGTACTTTGCTCTTCTTGGCATGATGTGGTCACTCAGACAGTAACATTGGCCTTCAGGGCATGAGTGCTGGGTCTTCAGCCTTTTCAGTGGTGCTTTCTGCCTTTTCACTCCAGCCATCTGGGAGCACACATGTTTAGAGCTTCCCCTTGCATTGTAGCTCTCTTGTAAGGCATTTCTGAGAGAGAATAACCTCTTCAACAGAAGCCATATATCATATTTACCCAAATGCTTAATTTTCCCAGTACACAGGTAGCTAAGACTTTCACCATTCCTTAAAGTTGCTCACTTCTGCTTGGAACACTTGGGACACACCACCAAGCAATCCTGCTGTAACATAAATATTTGATTTCAGCATTTTTAGAAACGGGCAGTGAGACAGGCAGAATTACTGTCTGTTTTTTTTCCCAAAGGAAAATTCCACATGTACGCATGCGTGCACACACACCAGATACATCCTGGCAGAAAAGACTCCTATCTGGAAAGACATTTCTTCTATCACATTTATGGGGAAAGGAAAAAAAAAGGAAGCACATTCTTTTTCCCTTTGACTAAAGAAAAATATCTCAGCAGGACAAGGGCTTATTGTAACCGTTCATTTAAAAACATTGCCCGATTGTTTGAGTACTTCTATTTCTTTGGTGATTCAGCTGCGAGTGGGAAAGGTGTTGTGACCCATTGAATGGCCTATCCATCACACCTACTGACCTCTCTGTCCAGGGACCACAAAACCCTGGCTGCTGGCTCCGTTTGTGTGTCCACTGCTTGGCCCCTCAGCTCCCGAGGTATAACCCCGTGCTGTGGTACTGCCTGAAAGAGAGGCATGAGACCATGCCAATGTCAGCCTGCTCTTGAAGTGGGCATGCATGCACTTGCTAGGACTGTTCCCAGGAAAAACTCTTTCCTGCATTAGAAGCAGGCTGGCCACTGCAGTGGAGCTGAGGACAGAGCACACCAAGCTGAAAGAGCTGGTGGGGACCAGCTGAAGCCTTTGGCAAAAGACCACATCTCTGCGAGAAGGATGATTCATCCTCTGCCTCCTTGAGCAGCAAAATCCCCTGCTCCTCCTGACATCATTTTCTCCGCTCTTCTTCCAGATCATGCTGTCACACATGGTTGAAACCAAGCATACATACATCCCTAGAAGATGAACTTTGTCTGAGTTGTGAGTCTGCAACACCAGTGAGCAACAAATGCCATGTCTTAGCTACACTGGGGAAAAGCCAGCAGGGGTTCCAAATACTCTCGCTGCTTATGCCTCCGCATAAAATCCAGTGATTTCCCTCTGCTGGGGATTTGGAAAGTGGTGCACCTCACCAAAGTCAGCTCTTGCCCTGCAGGATCAGACCCTAGACTGAGTATAAATCAGTCACAGGTGCTTGAATTAAGAGAATTAATTAATAAGACATTCCCATCCCCTGGAGGTTCAGGGGACAATGAGGAAGGCATGGCACAGGCCAACACAAACCACATATATTAATTCTGCATTTGTCCAAAGTGTGACAGACTGCTAGGAGCTATTCTTTGTGCTCATACCAGGGGGAATTGATGGGACCTTATTCTCTGTTTGCAAGGAACAGTTCATGCAAGAAATTAAATTTCCCAATGTCATGACTAAATCCCAGGATCCTCTTCATGAGTTATTCGGCACCAGTTGCTCTAGTCTTGCACACTAGTTTTATCATCCTCACATCCAGCTCTGTCTTTCAGAGATGAATATTCATTATCTTCCTTGCAATGGTAAAATCCAATCTTCTCTTACCTTACTAATGCAGTTTCTTTCTTGAAGATAAGCATACCTATCTCCTAAAAAGAGATAGTGTGTGCTGGAAAAAGACAAAGCATTACCGAACAACGCTGGGAGACAGGGATGGCTGCCCACAGGAGTCTGTGGTGGGCTTCAGGAGCTGGAAAACTGTAAAAAAGGCCAATGGAAATGGGCCTTCACTAGCATGTTCAAGATGCTGCAAAATGCCTTTTTAATGCACTAATCTGTCAGCAAGAAAATGACGAATCCATTAATAAATGGGGAACACCTAAAAGTTGTCATCTCACCATACCATAATTTTTTTTCTTTTTCAATATATAGCATAAAATTGTGCTCCTACAGCATTTTGGGTGCCCTGATTTGCTGCTAGTAAGACAAGGTGATCTCAGTAGCACTAAGGTACTAATTACCGTCAGGAACTTGGCCAACCAAGCAATTACAGACATGCTTTCCTTCTCTTCACACTGTGGAAAGCGCAGCTTCAGCCCCATCCAGCAATGATGGGGTGCAAAGGAGCCACCTTTAATCTCCTGGACCTGGCATGGGGTGTGAAGGGCTCACACACCATAGGGATGTTGGCAACATCAGGAACTGCTTGCTCCCTCAAGATGACTTTCCTAGACAGCTGCCCCACTCAGCAGCACCACTGGGGAGCCATCAAGTGCCTGGAGATGGCTCCCAAAAGGCAAAGCCACTCTTTTCAGTCCTCAAGGAGGAATTTGCATGCTGGGCAGAGGGTGCAAACCATGGAGACTGTCTCCTCTGGAGCACCCCTCCAGCAAGGCATCATGCCAAAACACCTGCCAGTGCCTCTGATTAGTGGGATCAGTTCTGAAAGGCCCTGCAGAGGTGCTGTAGCAGCACCTTGCTCAGTCCCTGCAAAACTCAGCATCAAGGGTCTATCAATGTGGCTGTATTCATACAGCCAGAGAGAAAGTTTAGAGATAATAAGTGAGTCTGTGAAGAAGAAATGTAAACAACAGTTAAGTTTAGAGACAGTGTCCTGGGAACTGCATTAGCTGAAGCCACCAATAAAGTCAGATAAATTACCATAAGACCAATCAGCTAATGGCAACTATCAGTATTATAAAAGTAGTGTGTTTCAAATAAACTCTCTCTTCATATTGTCACAGTTGGCTGGTGAGTTTCTGTCTCGCTCCTAGCTCGACTGCGACATATCAAGAACTCATCAAAACGTGAGAAGAAAGCAGTGCTCCTGCTACACCTCCTGCCTACTTGACACGCTTGCCTGTCATTGTATAAACCTCTAGGAAGCTACACAGTGGAAAGTGCTAGAAAACTGCAGGTGACAATTCCCTGATGCCAAGGGCTCACTTGGCAGTGCAGGCTATTGATGCCCATCCTGGGGTAGACAGGACTGCCTGCAGGGTACTTGTGCCCAGGTCCAGGCTGACCACAGTGCTGCTGCTGGCTGTATTTAATTTCTTTGCTCTGCATGAACAAATTCATTAAATCCACAACACTTCCTTTTTTTTTCTTCCAGACAGGGTGATTTGAAGGAATACTTGCCAGTCACTTGACTAATTAGCTTAATTCAAGAACGTGTCTTCAGAAGCCCATTGCTGAGTAGCCTCCTCAATTCTGGAAATTTAAAAGTGACTTGGGTTTGATTAAAATTGAACCAAGCCAATGAAGGCAATTGCTACTTGCTTTTCTGGTATTTTTTTCCCCCAGAGCTTTGATTCATGGCTGCAGCTAGTCCTCTATATACCACAATAGTCGGGGGCTTGGACTGCTGTTTTCATATTGGAAATGTATTTAGGTGAAAATACTGCCATTCATTCTGTATGAATTGATGGGGCTGTTAGGTGTCCCCTTCTGCCATGAATCATTTACAAGGCCAAGTGGGACCGTTGTCCTCAGGCCATGCAAGGTTTGGTGATGGAGGTTCTGCAGCTGCATGAAGGCCAGAATTTCTGATCAAAGGAGGGTACCAAGAATGCTGCAGTTTGACTTATTTTCTGGGGCAAAAAAAAAACCCCCAAAAAACTTCTAATAAAAAGTGAAAAAATAAAAATTAACATTTTGTTTAAATTCCAACTTCTTATGGCATTTTAAATCTTAGAAATAAAAAAGGGCTCTGAAACACTAATTCTTTTCAGAAGAACCACGACCCAGCTGGGACAATCCAAAAGTCAGCTGAGCAGGAAATTTCAGTCACTTAAGCTTCTCAGATTTCCTTACTGAATCAATGATTCAGCTAAATTCATACAGTTTATGTGTGTGTTAAGTCTTCCTTCAGTGGCATTTTCCAACAGAACCACTGCCACTTTCCTGGCCAGCTCAGCATTACTCCAGTGCTCCCCTTGCCCTTCTGCTGGTTGGAGCACCCACACTGGCACTGTGCTGCTTCTTCCAGTGGACTCAAGGTGATGAAAACACAGTGATGCAGCTCACCCATCTAAACAGGGCACTTCCACAAGGCATAATAGCCATGGTTTAAAATAAGAATAATATTAAAAATCTAAAATAAGATTGCTATCCTCACTTCATCTTTTGCCTGGGTATTGATGCAGGTATACAATATTTTTGGCAGGGAGCTGGCTGCTTATCCATGTTGCTCCAACCTCCTCACATCCTGTCCCATCCAGCCCCACAAACCTGCCAGCTGCCATCAGCTCTGATATTCTCCATCCCCTCTCACCTGGATGCTGCCTCCTGGAGGCAGCTGCCAAACTGTAAATGAGCTAATTTCAGGCTTGTTTCCCAGGGAAAGGGAACTGAGGCACTTGCCCCCTTTGTTTGCATGTGCATGTTTGTGTGTGTGCATCCACCTGTGAGCTGACAGATTTGATGAGAAGCTGGAGGCTCAGAAGTGGTTTTATGAAGAGTTTTGTTGAGGACTCGGTAAAAGTCCTCACTGAAGGAAAAGCCGTGGCTGAAAACAGCCCTATCAGAAGCTGGAGAAGACACCTACACACCAGCCCATTTTAACACATCAGTTTTCAATGGACCTCAGACTGTGCTGGAATGAAGAGAATCAAGAGTGTGTGATGAAGGTTTATGTGAAAACCAGCTTGGCTGGATTGTACTTTGACTGTTTGTGATAAACAAAAGGGTAGACATGTGTAAAGTATCACTGCACGCCCCCTGGACTGGGGACAGAAAGGGGGAACCCAGGGCTTTGAGAAATGTCAGATACTGACAGAGGGTATTGTGAGTGAACACATGCAGGGGGACCTGTGCGGGTGAAACACCCAAATATAATTCTACTGGTGCCCTTTAAATGTCATACTCCTGGCAAAGAAACCTTTCACATGTTTCTCTGCTCATATCTCCAAGCCTTTTCAAATGTACCAGGCTTCTGCTGCTTGATGGGGGGGAAGCAGGAAGCTATGCCCTGGGAAAACCCTGTGGATGAGCCATTTTCCTCTGGGAAAGATGCAAGCAGTCAGCAGCTTTGCACAATGTACTGTGCCCGCATCCCCACTGTCCTCATTTTAAGATGATATACAGAAAACTTGTTTTGAAGCCTGGCAGATTCCTACGTGGCTGTTTTGACTTCTTCAAAAACTACCCTGACAATACAAACTCCCTTGTTAATTGGCAGGGAATGAAGTCCCACAGGCTCAGCCTCCCACATGCGCATGGCCTGCTGGTGGGACAGCAAAGATCTCCAGGGTGCCTTTGGCCCTTGGGGAAGGTAGGTGGGAAGGGGATATTAAAACCGAGGCATTTCAAGAGAAACCAAGAAGATAGAGACATACCTCATTAAAAAACCTGCTTCTTATTAAACAAAAGACAGCCAGCCTTCTTCTCCCTCATGATAACCAAGAAGAATCCCAAAACATAATCAGTTTAAGCTGAACACCATGTTGCTGACAAGATTAAAATTAGACTCATGAGGTTTCATCAAGGGAAAATTTAACTGTGGCACTCAATCAGGCTGCAGAATCCTCTAATGACAACTGAAATAAAGTCATTCAAGACAGATCCCTAAATGTCACAGGAAAGAAAGCCTGCCCTTGGCTTCATCCCTTGGCAAAATTTTATTAAGTACTCTTAATCTCTTTTCCCTCCCCTCCTCTGCATGCACTGCTGTCTTGTGGCCATACCCTCCCTGGGCTGAAACTACAGGCCAGCATCCTACTTGGAACACACTGGGTTCCCCAGCTTTGTGGCTGTCCCATAGGTCACATCTTACAGGAAACACCTATAAACAAGAGGCAAATAGGCTGAGAGTGGGTTTGCAAGAGCCTCCCAACATGAAGAGGCTTGTTTGGCTCTTCCAAAAGAGTATAAAACTGCTACACCTGCTGTTCTTCACATAGCACCTCCACTGAGGTGCCTACAGTAAGACAGAGAAACTCTCTGTTGAAAAAACACATCAGTTCAGAAAACTCTTCTACTTCTAACACCAACCTCTCTACTTGGTGAGGGAAAGCTTATGAAAGCACACACCTATGTGTGTCCCTGCAAGCTAAGCATCACCAGATATCTCTGCTCCTCAGTGATGTTCAAGGTCTCCCACCAAGAAGTGAAAATAAAGTGTAAATATATGCCATTAAATGAGTTTGAAATGGTCTCCTGTACTTTCTAACCTTGCCCTCAGGACGCTGCCGCAGGACAGCACTCCCTGACTCAGCACTTTGAAATCACCTTACTATCAAAATTCACAGCTCTCCCAATATCCATTTTATGCCTAGTGTTGCCCTAAAATAACTTGTGCTTTTAATGCCACTCTCCTCTCAAGTTTCAGCCTGATTTCATCCTGAAAGGGTTCCTGTTTCAATTCTTTAACTGCTGTTTTAAGTCCCAAAGATGCTTGATGCAGCAGGAGTGATGTGGAATAATCAGACGGCATCCTGTTCAGTGTCTTGCAGTTACCAGAGGTACAAAATCCAATTACACATCAGACAAAAAAGTCATTATTTGCATAGTCTCTGAGCATGTAGCAAAATCTCAGTAACAGGTAAGATTGCCTTCCTGCTTACACAGGCCCTGATCTAGCTTGGTCCATGAGTACTTACCTAAATTTAGGTGCCTGTTTATCAAACTGAAATCAAGTGTCTTTTGCTGCTTAGGTAAGTGTTTGTTAATCAGGGAATTTGCTTAAACTATGTGCATGTTTAATATTCAAATATAATTATCATCTAGGGAGGAAGGGAACACTAAGCAAGTCTCATCCTGATTTATCCAGCTGCGGGGAAAGCAATGACAGCTCAGCCAGCAGTGTGACAAAAACTCTGTCCTATGAGTGTCTTCCAGAGTTTGCAGAGATTTTACCCTTACTTTCCTGAGGGTGGTCTAAGGGGAAGGGTTGTCATACACTTAGTATTCGGACAGCTATCTCCAGATCAGTAAGGGCTGGATTTATTATTTTTTTTAACTCTGAAGAAGAAGGAAGCAAGAAGGGAGTAAAATCTCACACTAATCTTATTGTGCTCCTTAGATGACTGGCTTTCACATGACAGTGAAGCTAATTCCATTTACTTGTCAGTGAAGCAGCAACAAAAGGGGGCAGGGCCAGGGGTGGGGGGGGCATATAGCAGTACAAGAGTACAATGCTCCCAGCATCTTCCCTGCTGGTTATTGCTCAGGATTAGCAGCTTCAATCACTATAGAGCTGGATGCATCAGAGGCACCTCTGATCGCTGAATCCAATGTAATGACAAACAGCTAAAGAGCAGATGCATTCAGGGGCATTTCGTGCCCATGCTCCTCTCTCCATCTTCTGACAGGAGCTTGTTTCTTTTCTTCTTCTATCCCTCCCTCTTCTGAGAGTTGGCCAGAGGCTGTGGGATTGCAGCTGGTGGCCTACTGGGCTGCTGAGGGGATCCAGGGCTCCCTTGCAGCTCAGCTGTTTGCCAGAGAAGACTTGATTTGTTCTGGGCAGTGGATCCCATGAGGATTCCATGCAAGCCTTCACATGCTCATTGATGTGACATTGATGACGAGCACCCTAGGCAAGAAAAATGCAACTTTGGGTAGGGCATGAAGACACAAGAGGATTTCACAAATGAAGTAATTAGGATCTTGCAATGTCATTTTGCAACCCAAGAGAGAGTCAGCACCTACCTGCCTCTTGGCGTGAGGATGTTATTTCTTCATGTAAGGTTTAATGAAATAGTTCTCCATACTGAAAAAAGAAGTGCTTCTGAAATATGGTAATAAAAACCCCATTTCTCTGACACGTAGCTTGCTTTGTACAGGATTAGTTAGAATTGCTGCTCTTCTCCTTGTCCTTACAAGACAAGAGCAAGCAGTTGACTTAAGAAGATATGTATTTTTCTTGATTCAAGTTTTCTGGTAAAAGAATATATTAACTTTCAAAAGCAAAATCATTTCCAAAACAGGAGCTAAAATTAGACTGATTTTTTTTGTTCTCTCACCCCTTTATGGCTTTTACAAGCAATTACCCACTTAATGTTTTGAAATTACACAAGAAACTTCAATAGCAGCTCTTTTTCCTGCTGCATCTCCTTGAATGTGAAGATTTAAAAGCTTTTCCGGAACACAACAGCATGAGCAAATGAATTTGCCATTTTCATCCTCAATTTCTTTTTTTTTAAAGAATGGGAAGCAGCAGGCTATTTCTTCATCAGTTAACTTTTTTTTTTTTTTTGTTTTAAATTTCATAATGACAAAGTGATCCTGTATGACAGCTCTAGAAACAGAAAGCAGGATTCTTTTTTGCACCACAGCCTTCCAGGTTGCTGTGGGAGTGCTGCTAAAATAGCTGGAAGGGCTATTACACCAACGCATCTCTCGAGCCTCTTCTTTCTTATGGCAGGGTGGTGGATACAAATTTAGCATTCCTGCTCATGTGACCATCCCACACTGTGCATAACCCATACAAAGAGCCAGGCCATGTGGGGAGCTGGGGATCCTACAAAACAGGGCTGCAGGAAGCGGTGAGACAGAGCCATGCAGCAGTGCTTTGGTATCCACCTGGCCCTGGACCTGGATCCCCCTGGTCAGGCTGCACCCACCCTGTGAGGTCCCAGGGCAGGACAGAGGCTCATGGGCTGTGTTACCTGCTGTGAAAGGAGAGGGCTCCCAGCCATTCACTCTCAAGAGCCCCATGCTGCCTGAGTGGTGTTGATGTGCCTCAGTGTCATGTGGATGGGCACAAGCTGTTGGTAAAAACAGAGGGCTGGGTTGCCAGCTCTCTTCCCACCACCTTCCCCGAGCTCTTGTGGCGGAATTAGGGACACTCACCTTAGTGGAGGAGGCAAGTCTAACCTTTATCTCCTGCTCAAGTTGTCCCCTGGAGGAGGGGTTTTGTTTGCTCCTCTCTGATTGTCACGCAGATGCCTGCCTGCTAAGACCACAGCACTGGAGTGCCACTGAGCTGACAATGTGTTTGGCTCTTACAGCTTAGGAGTGAAAGGTGTTTCTTTTGCAAAGCAATACCCATCTGAAGCACCAAGTCTGAAACCTGTAAGTAAAAAGCAAATCCAGCTGGGTCAGGGAAATTAAAACAACTCAGGCTCTCCGTTCTCCTCCAAGTTTTATCTGCATGAAGGTAAGAGGCAGCATCAGTGTCTTGTAAAAGAAACATATTCCTACCTCCATCCCTCGCCCCCACGACCCCTTAAAAATCCCCTGTGGCAGGCAGTGCCTTCGCTTCTACTATTTCCTGACCATGACTATCTTTGCTATAGTCTGAGGAAGCTCTGGGGAATAAACCATCTCAAACTCAAACAACTCATGTTGTACGTCTCTGTTCTCATTAAGACTAAACCTCTTCTCAGGCCACACTTCACCGTAACTTCTCCCTCCAGAGTTTAACTCAGTCTCTCTTATTTACTTACTTTATCATTCATTACCACCAAAACCACTTATATCTTCTGTTACATTAAGGCATTCATAAAATACTGCACAGACAGCTGCAGGAAGGCACCTTCCTTGGGACTTTGATGCTTGCATTCATACAATGTTCTCATTATCTTCCTTTTTGTTGCACCTGCAGGACATAATTTCTCTCCTCAGCTGGTGTGAGACCAGTCAGGATGTTTTCCCGAGAGCCATCTGGATGGAGCAAAGGTCACCTCAGTTGAGAACTTCTGTGATTGTCAGAACTGGAACCACCTTCTGGGTTTCTCACTAGCACAAGTTCTGATAAAACCCCTTTACCATCTTTTTCAGCTGGGTCTGAGCAGGAAGGAAACTTACACGGATAAACATCTGTCTTCAGCATGTGCAGTGGGAGGGAAAGAGCTGGCAGGTTCCTCTAGACTTTTGCAATTGGACTTAGTGAGATACCTAGAAAAACATGAGGATAATGGGAATCCATCCTGCAAAGCTCAAACCTTCCTAATACAAATCTGCTCCAGCCATAAACACTCTCGATGGAGAGAATCGAAATACAAGGAAACAGTTGCCTCAGCAAAACACAGGAAAGGCAGCAGCCTTGAACTGAGCGCGAACTTATCAGTATGCTCGGATTTTGGATTTCACAAGGGCCCTTCTCACCGGAAGGCTCATGTAACCATAGCAATGGAGATCTCTGGATGCATTTTATCATTGTCACCACTAACAAACAAGTAAGTTAAATCAGATGCAGATAAGAAAATTCTTCCCACTCCTCTTTTTACTTAACAGTTCAGAATTTCTAGGAACCATAAGGAATAAAAGACTTCAGAAGAAAAACAAAGTTCCCAAGAATCATCATAACTCAGATTTTTATTCAACAGTGAAGTTGAAGGGAACGGTATTTTTTTCCCTTCAGGGCAAATGTTCCAAATGGAAATTAAGTAAAAATATTGTTCCCCAAAAGTACTCACAATGAAATTAGTTTTCATTAAATATATTTGTTTGGCAAAATAAAATAAAAAATTAGAACCCGTACAAAAAAAATCCCTTGCAAATTTCTAACACTGTAGCAATGACAACGATGTAAACCTGGATGTTTGGCAGTTGTAATTAATTTGTGAAAATTACTGTTGAACTTTGGACCAAGGAAATAAAAATCACTTCAAATAGCAACAAGCCAATTTCAGAGGCAACTGAGGCTTAGGGAACGCTACAGGAATGGGACACACTAGTGGCTTCATACACGGTTTGTGCGAGTGATCTGCTAGTGTGGGGCTATTGTAAGAGCTGGGAGGAAAAGAAGTTAAAAGCTGTTGCAGCATTGCAGCATATGGTACAGCAAAAACCTGCAGACTTTCCATTCTGGGAGCTGATCAGTTGGGTGAAGGCTGGAGGCGAGAGCTGAGATGACAGTGGAGAGAATAATGACAGTGACGGGTGGTGCAAGCACGGGGAAGCAGTTAACGAATTTCATCATCACATTGGATTCAGTGGTGAGTAGATCCTTGTGAGTGTCTGGGGAAATCTTCTGCTTACAGTAGCTGCTTTTGCTCCCTACCTCCCTCCTCCTTCCAGTTTAAGCCTCTGCCCTGCCAAGTGGGTTTCACAGGCATGCAGTTTGATAATAACAACGTCCTTTAGTTAAGAATGTCTATTCCAGTATTAAAAATGTAAAAAAAGTCCCCAGGAGGGTGCTTCCTAGTGGCAGTCTTTGCCTTAAGCAAGGCCAATGGCCCGCGATTACAAGTTAATTAAAGCAATGTGGGTTTGGATGAGCAATGGGGAAGATGGGAATGGGGAAGGAAGGGATGCAGGGAACAGGGAGGAATGCAAGTGTTTCTACATCCCTCCCCAGAGCCAAAATCCAAGGTGCAAAAGTGGGTTTCTTTTTTTTTCCTCACACTCTTCTTTTTTTTTTAACTTTTTTTTTTTAATATCTCTCCAGTTATAATGTATTTCCAGTTTCAGAGCAAGTTTCAGTGACTGCCTCAGTTACAGTCATAAACAAAGTCATAGTTGCTGGGCTCCTTTGGGATAGGTGGGGGAGCATCTGGGATTTGTATATTTTCCAAGTCAAGGAGGCGTAGCTTTATCTCCATGCTGAGCAGCGTGTCTAGGTCGTTCCGTGTTAGGTCACTCAACATATCCTTCCCAAGGAGGGCGTTCAAACCATCGGTCCACACACAATACTGCACAGGAAAAGGATAAAAACTGTCATTAATAGACTTTTCATACACAAACTCCTTGTCTGGTCTGGTCCTCTACAGTTACTGCTCCCATGGGGACTTACAAAGAGACATAAAATTAGGTTGATGCGTTTTATCAGCTCATATCATGCAGAAGGTTTTCACTGAGCTGCTCAGAAAATGGAAAAAAATCCATAAAATGGGAATAACAGTGTTCAGTTGTTTGACAATTTGGCATCTCCTCCAAAATTCTTGTTGAATGTTCTTCTGTAATTATTGGAGAAGGAAACAATAACTTAGGACAATGAACCTCTGGAGAAATCTTCTTCACTCCTCTCATTCCCCTTCCCCAGTACCTATTAAAAAAGCCTGATTTTCTTACACTAACTAAACTTTTAATTCCAAGACAGTTAAGTTAGGTGAACTAAATCCCACCCCCAAATTCTTCTTGACTCTTAGTGTAAAAAATCCTGTACTATCTGCTTTTATCATTGTTTGCTTTCCTGTACATGAAGCTGTTACAACTGATAGTCTCACATATTTATGCCTACTTTTACCACTATTTTGCACAAAATAATATATTATGAAAACTACAGTCAGTTAATGCTATGTCCTTCATAAAAATTAAATGCCAAGCTGCTTGGGTATAATACTAAATGCTGCAAATGCTGAACTAGCCTCTAAAACCTTTTCCTTACTCTTAGCTTTTTCCTAACAGGAGATGCCATCTTTCCCAACAGCTGACAGCTTGTGATAAACGTGGGCTGAATAACCATTTAAAATCAGCAACAAATTCAAGGGAGATTGGTGATCTAGAGTCAACTTCTATTGAATAGAATTCAATAGAATTCACTTTCATTTATTACTACAAGCCATTTATTCAACTATGAACAGAAGTACCCAAATGCTGTCATCTAAAAATAAAGATTTCAATCATGAACCTGTGTCCTAGTTTGCAGGAGAAAAATTAAATTAACCATAACTGCATTTTTATCTTACAAATACTTCTGCTAGATTTCATGCCAAAAAAATGGGTTTTAAATTTAGCTGACCATTTGCTACATGATGCCGCTGAGTTTAAAGATAGCCATGGTTGACTTCATCCCACAGCAGAAATGAAGATTATTTTTAAGGAAGAGAGAGAAGCCCCCCTCTCCCATGCAGAAAAAGGGCGTGTTTTGAAAATAGGATGGGTTAGCACACTTCAGCATCCGAAGTGAAATCCGACCCACTTAAGTCAGTAACAAAACAGTGGCAGAGGGAGCTTTTTCACCCAGGGTGTGGGCAAGCCAAGCTGCAGCTTTAATATGGCATCAGCTATATAGAAGAGACTTTAGAGTTCAGGTTGTCCTGCTGATAAATACTAAATAAATGACTTAGCCTGCCTATTCTAGGCTGTCAAAATGTGCCACTGAAGACTTTTAAAGCATGCAGTTTTTTTGGAGTGAAGGCAGAATATCAGGAAAAGAAAAAAGCTATTCTAGAAAAATAATTATATTTGAACAGACTATAATCTTTTATGATTTACTTGAAATCTTTCTCTGGGAGACTTTTCCCTGAATTTATTATGAAGAAAGGAATAGAAAAGCAAAAGGCTCTGCTCAGGTTACAGGAGAGCAGAGAATCTTTTCAACAGATGCAGCCCCTGACGTAAATTGTCCATCACCTGCGCAGTGAGTGCGGCCAGCTCTTCCTCTGGGGAGGAATCCCAGAGAGCCAGAAAGCAGAACTGCACTTCTGTCCTCTTCCAGATATAACTCATTCAGGGTCCACAGAAACCAAATTCTGGCCACGGTTCTGATGAGTGCAATGGCCTGGAAAAGGGGCTTCCTCTCTAATCTCCATATTGCCAAATGCACCTAATTAAACTCCTGCACATGTTGAGCAGAGAGACATCCTAATGAGATGGTGGAAAAACAGAGGCATTCATTCAGAAGCTTTTTTCTTTTTAATATGCAAAAGAGACTAAGAGCCACTGAAAAATTAATTTACGAGATTAATTTTCATAAAACTCCAATGAAACCTAATTATGCCTCCCTCATCACTTTCTCTGTCAAAAATCATGGATCAGATTAATCCACCTTTTTTGCTAGTGTAGTTGAAACCAGTTATTAGTGTTTAAATGAAAAACAAATACAATGGAATGATCTCATAGTACTGAATCCTCTGGCTAGCAGTAAGCTCCAACAGATGGCTAAGGGAATTGACAAACTTAAGTGTGCTAGAATTTGGTCCAAATCTCAATGATACTGGTTCAGTAATGAGATTTTATCAAAGAATTACTTAGGGAGACAAGAACTAGAAAGGTTGCAGAGGCTTCATCCATCTGGATGCAGCCCTGAACAGCCTGGTCTGAGCTCATTGCTGACCTGCTTTGAGCAGGAGGTTGGACTTGGGACACCTTCAGGGTTCCTTGCAGCCAGAATTATCCTAAGAGCCTCATTCAATTTTTCTTTTTAGGACACATTCAACTCCCACATTTCAGCCTCACTCTACAGTCACGAGGGCTGCACAAGTACTTAAAAAAAGCCCTGCAAGTCTGACCTGAAATTGTCATGTACCAACATCATTCCTGGTGCTTCACACAAAGCTTTCAGAATCTTGAGATGTCACCACCAAATCTCTCAAACTAACAATGCTGCTAAACCAGCACTTTTATCAACAGGCACCCCAACTACTTTGATGAAGAGTCACGGGCTTCGCAACGTGGTACTTGCTTTTCCTTGTGAGTGCTTCCTCTGAACACTTGTACTTTCTACTTTAATCACAACTCACTCTTCTGCAGGCCATGGAAAAATACAGAGGAAGTGAGATGTCCTTTTAAAAACTTTCATTTGAGAATTGTCAAGTGGCAGCAGAGACTGTTGCCTCTGGCCATTTTTTTGAACATATTAATTTTGTTTCAAAGAAGCTACACAAGACCAAAAAGAGATGTGAAGATAAAAGGTGTGTTAACGCAATCATGAGCAATTGGGTTACTGCATCTCACTGCTACTGCCTGTCAGTGGGATGCAGCAGCAGCTTTTGAACATTTGGACCATTAAAATCCACTTGTAGCTATAGGCTATATTTGAGATACAGAGGCTGAAAAAATTGTTGGCTTTCATGACCATTTGCGCTTCTGAGCTGAAACAGTCTAGAATTCAGTTTCTGGAGGGTTTATATCAGAAATCATCAAACCTATGTTCAGTTCAGAGGATGAAGACAACCATGTGCTGCTTAGAACTACAGCTCTAGGGCACATTGTGCCTGGGATACTATTGGTCCTTTCTCTTACATGAAAACTGACCAGCAAATACTTCTCTGGAATGAACATTCTTGAAAATGACGCTCTGATATTAATCCACAGAAGGACCCAAATGGGCATAACTGTATATCCTCTCCTAAAATTAACATTTAGTTGAAGGTTTTAGTCCAGAACAACAAATGTTGAAGTGGCATAACTAATACGCTTCACCTGTAAAGCAATTTCATGCACTTTTTTAACACTACAGTATAATGCAGTTTAAAGCAATCTTCTGTACTTCATCATCTTAGCACAGTGGCCTGAACTGAGACCAAATGTGATACCTAAAAATAAGTGTGTAAATGGAACACAACTCTTTTTGCTTTAGAAACAAGAAGGATTTTTTTTAATGTAGCACATTCTGCTAAACCTTTACTTGAAATTTCTTTGAGAGAAACACATCCAATGATTCAACACAATTAAGGTAAATTATTCCCATCACAGTCCACAAGATGATGATGTCTTCTATTTCCTTGTGGCTTTTACTAAGAGAAGGGAGCAGGGAAGGGGCTATCGTTTATCCTTGCTATTGGTATTTATATTGTCTTTATGCAAGTGAAAGCCATGGCAAAACACTCTCATGTGGAGATGGAATTGAGGGGGCCTTCTATGATCACCTGTCATGAATGGTCTTAAGCAATGTGAAAGTAAGAAAAAGGGGATATGCCATTCTGGAGAGCACAAGTCTTTGGCTGAAATTGAGACCCAGTGATGGTATAACCACCCCTGATTATGCTAGCACTGTCAAAATGAACTGAGGCTGACAGTGATTCTTTGAAAGCTTGGCTGTAAAAATTCTCAGTGTTGAAAGTCCACACAGCAAAATTCTCTAGTGTCTAAAGTATAGCAGACCACAAGAAATCAGGAAATGGTGAGCGAGGTCTGTAGAACTTCAAGGTCTGACCAAGCTCTCTTATTTCTCTTTCTTATGGCTAGTATCTCAGGAGGGCTTAGAAATACTGGTCTGTAATTTGGAGCTTCATGTGCTCCGTGATGTAGAAATACAAGACGTGTTTCTTCTGTGGCTCAGATATGCAACAAAATTGCAGAAGGTCTTGCTGCTATACTAATCCCTTGAATGTCAGGTTGTTTTGAGACATGACACTGATTTAGATGGACCTATACCCTGGGCCAAGATGCCTATTCTTATGTTCTTACAAAGCCAGCTGGTGCCTTAAAGCAACTAAGATAACTTAAAATAAATTTCTGTACTCTGAACATGACTTACCTCATGCTTGTCTGGAGCAATGAAATTCAGCTGGCCACTTGAGTCATACAATATAGAGAAAGCAAGCTCTAGCACCTCCTGGAACAATACAAAGAAACACATATTAATGCTGCATGAGAGAGGCATTTGTACATTCAGGTTTGTCTTTCTTTCCTATCTATTATTCCTCAAAACAAGTTGAAAAATAGTTTATGGTAGTCTCCTGTCTGGCCAAAGCTGCAGCAGTACCAGACTACTGCAAGAGACAGGCACAGCAAGAATACCACCATGTCAAAACAAACTCACCCACCTCAGTGCTTACTGTGGCCCACTGGGTCATGAATTACTTTAGCATTTGAGTTTAAGTTTGACCTAGGCAATGGTGAGGACTACAATCCATATAATGAATAATAGTACACTTGCAAGAAATTCTTCATGAAGACTCACTTTTTTTTTCACTTTGTATAGATTAAACCCACAAAGTTCTGCAAGGTTTTACTCCTTGTGTTAAAAATCTTACCAGGACAATTAATATCCTGGTATATACTTATGTTCTTTTCACTACTGGAAACATTCAATTATTCACTCTGAGGAGATTTTTGTAATTTTGTTTCCATCTGAACCAGAACCACCAGCCTCAGTCAAGCCAAACTATGCCGGTTACCTAAAGAGCCAAAAGAATTTCGGGAAAGGAAAAAGTAATAATCTTTTTGTCCCCTAAGCACTGAAGCTGGAATTGTAAAAGGTACCAAGGAGAATTCATAAAGTGCTGACCTTCCCTAAAAATCACCTGGAGTTAAATTCCCATGGGGAAACCCAGGCAATCTGAATAAATAATGATCTTTCAGTGGCTAGCAGTGAGTATGCAAAGATGTTGTCTTACCTGTTGCCATATTATGGTTTCTGCCTGCATCACTACAAGTGCCATTACAAGGATCTCACAATCTGTAAGCTCAGTGGTATGGATATAATAACTGTGGAAAAGAGAACCAGCTACATAGCAGAGTGCTGAGTTATAACTATGATCTGTATCACATGTCCTGTTCTTTTTGCCTCTTGGCTTCCTCAGCCCTGTCACACTGATGCCTTTTGCTGACTCTCAGCTGACAACAGTCCCTGCACCGCCAGCAGTGAAAGGAGAACCGCTTCCTAAATTTGTAACACTAAGTTTTGAAATGGAAGAATTGACTGTGGGGACTGCAGCATAAACATTGTTCTAGATTTCTACCCCCAAGATCCTGGTCTGAGACAGACACAGATATTTGGATTTCTGTAAGGGCTTTTGTGGTTTTAAAGTTGTATGATTAAGAGTAGAGTCTGAACCACAAAACTTGCAATCATTAGGGATAATCTTGGATAATAAGAGATCAGGCTTCTCATGGGAAATGTTCTTGTTTTCCTTGAGTTTAGTTACTAGGTTCAACTTGATATATTGCCAAGGCTACAGGACACAAAGCTATGTTAAATCCTCATTGTGTTAAATCTCCATGGAGGCTGCTAGTGCAAACAGCACTGGTGCACTCAGCAAACCAATGGCTCAGGCTCACCTGGCCTTTTTGAGTTGTAGGCACGTCTCTCAGCCACACCTTATTACGAGTGATGTCCCTCATTACAGAAACAAATCTACCTCTGCCACATGAACCTGGCATTATCTCCTCCCACAGTGTTATAAATTACTGACAGAATTCACCAAGTAATGCCACTGAGGTTGTAGCTCTGAAAAAAGGGCTTGTACTGTTATACTGTGATGTTCCTGAATTTCATGAAGGTCAACAATCCCACAGGCTTGACCCCTGTAATTTCTCCTTTGGGAAACTCCAACAAATATAACTTCTTCTTCACCTCAAAGAGAGAAAAAGGAGGAAAAAAATCTCTGCTCGGAAGAGGAATGTGTCAGGATGTCTAGGGTTTAGTCATTTCTAGTCAGGCAGAGAATGAGAAAGGACTACATTAAGGGTACCAAGCTTCTTTTTCGGGGGAAAGTGTTATTTTGGCAGCCCTGGCTGCAACTCAGCTTCTTTGCTGGCTGCCCTGGACTCTAAAGGCTTGGGAATTACAACTTCCAGGTGCCAGCATCTCTGTTGCTTTATACCCAGCAAACTGTCAAGGAAAATGGAAGCCAAAGAAGCTAGAGTTGCTAACTGGCCCTCCACACTGATAGCGGTCTCAGTGGTTGAGCTGGCTGACTTGTCAGGGACCCCCACCTGGTTTTGTTACAGTCCCATCAATGACAAGGAGGAGCTGGCAATTCTTAAATGAGAACTGCTCAGTCTTTATCAGCTGTCTGTAGTTTTATCTTCTTTTCTCTGTTCTACTTCTCAACCTTTGTCAAAGTAGTTTTTCACTCCAGCCTTTTCCACTCGTTTCTCTATCCCTCTGGTCTTTTATATCTCACATTCACTCTAACCTGTTTCTTCCTTGTTTTGCTTTCCTCCTCCTGCACCTCAAGCTGCTGCACACACTCTCTTGGCACTCCTAGCTCCTTCTACATGTCAGACCTCTGCCCTTCCCCAGACGCTTCTCAAAGGTAACAGCACTGGGACCCACAATGTGCCTCTCTTCTGAGCTGTGCTGAAAACAGAGAACACGAGACTGCAACGGCAGGCCAATACACCCCGCTCCTTGGATTCAGCTCTGTGGGGGAAGCTATTGTAAGTGATATGAAGGGAACGTTGCTCTCCCATGCCCAGAGCTTCTTTCTCCCCCAGTCTCTACTGGTCCCCAGCACAGGCCAGAAGCAAGCTATTTTTCATACACAGGCGTTTTGGGTGCCTATGGCAAAGTGATCCCCATGCAGCTGGAATGACCTCACTACTTTCTGCCTTCTCTCCCTTCAATACCCTCAAAACATTCATGTCTTTACTGAAGGCTGAGGCCTGGCCATGTTGAGTTTGCTTGCCAGAGTCAGAAGATCTGCCCCAAAGAACTATCTAGGCAGGCAGCAGTAGGGAACTTGTTCAACCAACATGAAAGGAGAGAGAAGAGAAGAGAAGAGAAGAGAAGAGAAGAGAAGAGAAGAGAAGAGAGCTTCATTCATTAGGGATGTGAGCAGAACTGTTTCAGCTGACCAAAAAGGCACAAAGCCTGAAACCTGCCACCATTAGCGGATAACCATTAGCAGATAAAGGGTGATAAGAGAACACTTCAAAATATCCGGCCATGTTTTTTTCTAGTTCTTCTGTCATGCTTTATTTTGAAGGCTGCAAAATCTGACATATTTCATTTCCTTGAAAATCATTGGTACTACTTGGGAGTCAGAAATAAGGAATTAAAAATGAAACCGAATTTAAAAACGCAAGCAAGACGAACAACAATGGATTCAGATCTGGTCCCGTCACATCTTTCTGCCTTCATATGCATGCAATTTCCAATTCAGTTTAACTCTTATTTCTTTCTAAATTGTCCTGCAGAAAGAACAATGGCCATGTGCTGGCAAACAAAGAGATTCTGAAGCCTTTGTTATGGACATTTTACCAATTCCAGCTATGCTCATAGCATGGCATTCTGCCATTCAATTTTCTTTTCTGCCAATGAATACAACTGAGGTGGGTGTTATATATGTACGAAGAAAGCTCAGAATGAAAAGACTTCTTAAAAATATATCACTGATTGTGAAATTTCAGAAAGGTTTCATACACCAAATTCAGCTGAATTGCATTCTATGTCTGCCTTTTTATAAAATTTAATTGCATAGTCCATACATAACTTGATATGCTGCAAACAACATGTTATTCCTATATCAGTTAAATAGCTGCAATATTGTGCCTGACAGTTTGATTGGGATGACAGATTAATTACAAAATTCTCTGCTTCTCAGGGGAAGAAACAAGGAATTGAGGAAATAAAAAAACCCAAACCGACCAAACCAAAAACCCCAAACCCCAAACCCCATCAAAACCCCTGCACCACATCAGAAACAGTAGAACCATCAAAATCACCATTGTCTGGGTCACAAATAGAATGCCTCCAGCCAAAGATGCAGCCATGCTACCTATGAATTCCTGATCTTCACATTCTCAGCCAGAAATTTTATACCAGTCAGAAGGAATTTTACCTAAGGAAATGGGGCAATGCTGAGAGCTGAGGACAAACTGATCTGCAGAATTCCTATTTAGCATTAAATACTATCTAGACATTACTGCTCCATAACGATGACACCATTTCCATCACTGCCACCCACTAGTTTCCATCTTTCCTTTTTGTGTGGACATATGAGTGCTAAGACAAGGAAGAACTAAAAATATTTTATATGCATCATATAAATGTCCCAGCCAAATTTGCTGATGGTTCAGCTGTAACATGAGGTAGGAGTTGTGCGTAATCTATTGTACTCGTGTATGTGTGTGTTTGTGCCCTGATTCAGAAAATCTACAAGGAAAAATACTCCTGGGATTTTTTTTTCCTCACTTGACATGACTTTTTCCTTTCCTACCATATAAAGCCAATGCTGAAAGGAGAGCAACTTCTCTGTAGGAAAACAAATGCAAAAAATACTCAGGATGTTTTGCCTATCAGTGCACAGCTAAGGAAAGAGAAGTTGCAGCTACGAAAGTGCAACTATAGTTGCACGATGTAGCTTTGACAGTGCCTTCTCAATTTTTATGGCTTCCATCAGAACTGCTTTTCAATTTTATCTAAAAAGTGTTGATGCAGGAACTCTTAACTTCACTATTTTGTCCATCAAAATCTCCTTCTGGTCTGAGCCAAAAATTTCTTAGTTTCCAGTAATTAGAAATTCTGATTCAAAACTTGTGATCTAGCTCCCAGACCTCTCAGGGTGTTGTTCTAGGTCAGACTGAACACCATTAGAGTCTCATTGCTTCTTGTAACGTGAGAGAGACAACCTGATAGAAAATTTATTAGCATACTTCATAGAATATGGTATTCACCACTAATGATGCCAGACATTGCTAGTAACTCCATTTCTTCTTGATGTGGGGACAATTCTTACTAGCAAAGACTTTGCAAGGTTCTGGCACTGCACAATTTTAGTACTACTGTCAGCTTACAGTTCTTGCTCTGAAACTCTGAAAGGTAGTATAAATCTAATTTAAGCTGAATATTGTCTCCTACACATTTTCCCCCAAATGAACTGCTTAGTTCATTTAAGCAGTTAAGTTAAGCATGTCCTTATGCACCTCCTTAATTGCCCAGGATTTACCTTACAGCCTTTTGTTGGCAGTTGTTTGTCTACATGACTGGACCTGCAGGTATCATCAGCTGGACATTAATTGCAATTCTGGCATGTGTTCAGTGAATGTGGGTTCATCAGAGAACACAGCTGGAACAAACTAATTATTTATCAGAGACAATATAGGAGTAGGCACCAACAGCCATTGATACTTTGCTTTAGAGATAGAAAACATCACTACTAAAGACAACTCCAGTTGTGCCCTGGGCATATCACAATGCACATCTGCCATGAAATATGAGTAAAGGCTAAGCTCTCCCAATAACTTAACTGAAATGGTCTGAGATGGAAACAAAGGATGTACATACATGGAAATGTTGCAGGCTGGAATGAAAAATGCCTGTGTTACTTCAGGGAAGGTCAGGTTGACAAGCTTTGTATTCTGCACAGTATGTGTTCATAACAATTTGAGAACCATACCTTGTTTTGTTTAAGAGCTCCTTTCTCCTTCATGTGTGGGCAGTCTTTCCCAGTCACAACAGCTTTTATATCTGCCACTGGCACTGCATTAAAAAGAAAGAAATTCAAACCCCAGAAAATTAGTTAGAAGCAAGGTATGTAAAAGCTACAGAGTCTAAAAAGAAGCAAGACTGATGTGCTAAAATTGCCATGTCCTTTGCCATTTCCAGCCTTTTGTAAGAAAGAAAACTGGAAGAAAACAACTAAAACAGGAACCAGTGAGTCTTGACAAAATTTCAGGCATCTGGATAGAAGTCTGAAAAGGCTTTTTCTTGCCTATTTAGACTACCTTGGGTAAGAGTGTTTCATATAAATGGGTACATGTATCTGGACAGTATGTGTACTCACGGATCTCAAAACCATATAGTTTTCTTCCTTGTTAATGTAATGTGCCTGGTCTGTTGCTCTTTCCTAGGCATCCAGGTAAAGTCCCTGCTGGGGAGAGGATGCTGGGCAAGTTGGACCCCTCACTCAGTGCTGTTTTCTTTCTTTTAAAAGCCTGTAGGAACTTTTTAAAAACAGTTTTCTATTTCACTCCCATCAGCAGTTTAGTTGCTTTCTGGTACTAGCAGGAATAAGGAATACTAAGGCTTATAATGAGCTGTTCCAATTGCTTTAAAATGTGAAGTGATCAGAAATGACTGGGGGGAAAAGAAAGGTAAGAAAAAATATTGGAATCTGCTGCCACTCAGAGTCACAGAGTGAGGTCACTAAAGCATAAAGATAAATTTGTCTGAGTTTCAAGTGGAAGTCAGTTTTCCAAAGGTAATTACATTATGGAGAATATATGCTCTACAATACAATAGGGTCCCTGAGTGACAGTTTCTACAATCTATAAATAATCCATTATCCTTGTGGCTGCAGAAAAGTATCTTATATATAGAACAGGATAGTAATATGAAAACCTGTTACTGCCCAGTTCTTTAGGAACTCTAATGGAAATAGTGAAGAGGAGAAATGCATTTACTCTTCTACTGGACACAGCAGCACTATATATTTTATGACAGATTACTTCAGCACTATGGCCAAATGGATGGCATAGGATGTAAAAGACATTCTTAATACATTTGCTTTGCATGGAAAACTGAAAAGAAAGGAAATAATTTTACTCTTCACTACTCAGCTTTTGCCTTTAGTCTCAGAATCTTATGCTATGGATCTGCTAACCTTTTGTGCCTCTAACAGTCCCATTTTATAGAAGAGATACTGTTTTTGAGAGGAGAGAGTGAGCTAGGATAAACTGGGAAATTAAGGAGATATTTGTAACTATGGTTTTAAGAAAAAAGAGTTCCTGCCATTTTTTGAAGAAGCCCAGATAAACAATTTCTCTGTTTGTATAAGATAAGGTTTTCTGAGGTCAGACCTCTCAACTGAGAAGGCTTTTCTCCAGGTTTCATACACTTGATCTGTGTGATCTGGAATACAGTTACTATGGGAGATCACAGACTGATGTGACATCCTAATCTTTATTTATTTGGAGCTCAGCTTATGCCTTCCTCTAGAAAAATAGAATCAAAGACTTCAGGAGGTATCAGAAGTTGACTACAAGATGCTGGAGAGCGTGAGCACAGACAGATGTGATGTGCTCACAATGGATAAAGCCTTGAGAAGGAGGGCAGCTGTTTTCTGTCCCATCAGGAGTCTGCATGGCTTGTTAACTCTGCCAGCCTGAAGAGAGGGGTGACATTCATAGAAGTGAAAATGTTAAAAACCCACATATTTATTTTTGGGGATAGAGACTCGTTATTTAGGCTTGGCAAGGAGTACACAAAATGCTTGATGCTGCTTCTCTTGGTTCTGTTTTCTTACCCACCTATTCTCTTTTATCTGTGGACCCGGCTCCAAATGCTGGCAAGTTGATCATTATAGTCAAACTTTAGAATTTGAAAATTAGAATGACTGTCCAGAGAAAACCAGAATATTTATGAAAAGTATTTTGTAAAATGCCAAGGCAGTTTGGTCTGGTATGTTTCAAACAACAGTGCCACTTTATCATCTTGTGACTTGCAATATTCTCAACTTTTTTTAATGAAACTCCATCTAATGTGGGTAACACTATGGTAAATCTTGTATCATTCGTAGCCTGAAAACCTGAGATACTGATGAAATAACCACCTCTTTCTGACACTGCATTGGCATCTACTCTGCCAGCAGCCAGGCTGAGGGAACCATGTGATCTGGCCCAATGGTTTCTAAAGTAGGAGCCTTCTGCCCCCATGGGATCCTGACATTCTTGAGTAGGTTCAGGAGTCTACGGCAAATGCAAGATGATGCACACAGTCAGCGTTCGGGGTTTGTGTGTGGAAGCGTGCTCCAAGCAAACAAATCTGGGAACTGCTGGTCTTGTAACTGTGCCTGCAGTTCAAGTGTGACTTTCATTCTTCTGTCACTCTGACACTACTGTAACATTCTATGGCTATTTCTCTAAGCCTTGTCCACAACAACAGTCTCTTTCTGTGCCAATGCAGCAGCGTGAGGCCCTGTCCTACATTCTGCCAAGACTGCAGTAAGACTGTGGAACATCCTTGAGGCAATCTGTAAGGCAAGGAAAACAAGAGAATGTGACTGCAAACTGTCAGGGCTCCAGCATCACACACGCTTTTCTTCTTTCCCTCTCAGATCGCATCTGGGAGCACTTGGACATTTTGGAAGGTGCTGCCTGGAGACAGGTTAGGGGAGGAAATTTCACATCACTCTCCAGTTTTCAGGCTGGAAAAATTTCAAACTTCTGAAAAATTAGTCTTTCTGCCATTCCATGAAAGAAGTGGAACTGTCAGCTGAAATACCTGTATAAGCGTGTCTAATTTGATAATGCCAAGGATTTTCAAAAAAGAACAAAAAGAAATTATTCCTTATTTAATGCTGGATTTCTTGAAGTCACCTCCCAGTGACAGAACAATACTCATTATTTCCAATATCACAAAAAAGCTTCCCTGGATTACAGGTTAAACCCCTACAACTCATGTTGAAGTACAAAGGAGAAATCACTAGAGTATGATGGTTCTGACGAGCTCCAAAATTACTTTAACCATAAGAAAAATCCCAATAAATCTCCTGGTAGGAGCTCCCACAGAGACCTGTCCTCTCCCAGTTTGCTACACAGAAACAGTGAGGTCCTCTCAATACTGTTCACAGTGACCTGTCACCTTTAAGTCCACTCCTCACAATAACTAAAAAGACCTCTGCATATATTCATCCTCCAGTCACTAGACTGCCTGTTTTCATGGACAGGCAGTGCTTCTGAATACGCCCAAGTATTTTTATTTGACATCCGCAGTTAGATTAGCTATGAAAATAAACTGTCTTCCTCCCTAGGAAAGACATGACGTTTCCAAGCTGAATGAAATTATAAACTCATTGAAAAGCTTAATGCAGTCCCCACACACACTTGCCAAACCCAGGAGAGTGGTGTTTGAATGCAGGAGAAAATGTCCCCTGCTCTTTATCTTCATACAGAGAGCTGTTCACAATGTCCCATGTTAAGAGAAACCTACTGCAAGTTATAAAGAAGAACTAGCATAAAAGAAGCAGAAGTCTCACAATTTTTGTGCATGACTTACATTTATCTTGCAAGGAATCATGAGGGACTTCTCCCTGTGGACTTTCTTCCAAGTCTCCGTAGTGCAAGACCTTGTGATTAGGGGAAAGTCGACAATACCAAAATTTGTCTGTTGAAATAAACACATTAAGCAAGGTCACTGACATGTATTCATCAGCCTTACCAACAGCAGAGGAGAAAGCTTACTCAAACAAGGTGCTACAGGGAAAGTCTGTCTTTTCTTTCAGAAGAAGAAATGTGTGGGGTATATATAAGAAGGGTAGGGACTTTGCTCAGTAATTTTACTTGATTAAACAAAGCTGGCATTAATCTACAGGGGTTTTTTTATTGACATAGTCACTGTCTCAAAAAAAATACTAGCAAGAAAAAATTTACTTCCTTTTACCAGATATTATATACCCTCATGGCCAAAAATATGGCAAAGTAACTACTTTGAGTGGATAACTTTAATTTACCCATAAAAGATTCAATTTTAGCACCCACTTTATGAAAATCAAGTCCTACCAGCTGTCTTGTGTGGGACACCCAAAAACTGATAAATTTGAAATATCCCATACTTTATGAAAATTATGACTCATATCTTTTTTATAGACATAGGAGAGCACCCCCATATTTATGGAGAGACTGGACCTAATAAACATGCAAGGACTTAAAAAGCAGACACCAAGTCATTTGTCCTGCAGATAACTCAGTGCTTTGCATGGTCACAAAAATATGTGTGACCATGCAGTTCACACCCCAGTTTGCATTTTAGTCCTTCCTAAGAGACGTACATTTACATTTCCTGACAACTCGTGCTTCGCAGGACATAATTCCCCCTAACAACATTTGTTAAAATCTGCTCCTGTGAAGAACATCACCTTTGCAGAGCCAGGCCACCACACTGCCTAATGTGCAAGGATGGTGCTTGCCAATTCCCTTTCTGAAATGGTAAGAAAGACACTACCCTTCCTTGTCAGAGCACGTTCTATTTATAAGTAGATCACATAAGGTTAAGCTGTCAAAAATACAAAGTCATTACATCCAAGCTAGATCTACAAAAGCTCAGAGCAAGGCTGGATGTTAAAATGCCAGTGGAGGGGGGCAGAGGGCTTCTCTGGCTCTGTGATTCTCTCGTAGTGGCAGTATGATGCTGTGCCAAACAGCAGCCTGAGGGACAATTTAGGGGAAACGTTAGCACTGGTACAGCCCTGCGGCGCTGCAGTCGCTGGGAGCCTCCTTTTAGACAAAACATTGGAGGAGCAGAAGAACCAGCATATGTGAGCTCATTTGGGGTGTTAGCAGAGGAAGGGCTTCTTGGCTCTCTGAGTAAAACATTGGCCTCATGGGCCCAGCTGCTTCCTGAAGGACACTCCAGGCCCCTGGTCAGTCATTTAAAATGCAAAGCAGTAAAACACAGGCAATTGAAGGATAAAAATGGACTTTCACATGCCCTTTTAAATTTCTTTGTTCCTGTGGATAAAAATGTTTGGGGGAAAAACCCTACACCCTTCAAACTACTTTCTGAGTGTGCAGCCCCTTTTACAGAAAGCTTTCAAAAAACCTTACAAACCTCTGGCAAAGGCTCAAAATGGCCATGGGAGAGATTCTGGTTATCAACTTCAGAGGCATGCACAACACTGAAAGACTGATGGTAGAGAGCCTGAGATTATGCTCCTGTGATGCATACAAGAAGAGCTGCTGAAATATAAGAATCCCTGGACTGTAAGCAGAACATAGTGTGGCACAGTAAGGGATTGAGAAGACCCCACTTGCAAAACTTTTGCAGGGAACTGGAACTAGAGCAAGTAGGAGCCTTCATTCAGTAGACTGTCATCTGAAGAGCACACACACAAGCAACCATTAGGCAGTTTGTGTATCTCAGAAGGATGCATGTGAAAATTTTCTAGATTCATACCTTTTACAGGGAACTCTACCAGAACCATAGCAAAGCCTGATGCTTAAAGAATATACTCCATTGAATCTGATGGTTGACCGCAATGCCTAAAGAAAAGCCTCCAGTAACTGCAGCAGGAGGCTTTCATATTTATCTTTAACTGCAACCTCATTGTTTCTTAGGCTGTACAAAGTAAAACAAATTTCCAGCTCTAAAATTAAAACAGTAATTTTTGCTTAATAAAAAACCAATGTGGTTTCACTACCTTCTCAGTGACCTGGGCAAAAAGATGTTCTAACTGAAAAAAAAAAAAAACAAACCATAGATTCCTTTCAATTTATCACACATAGGGTTGGTGCTAGCAAGGGTTTGGCTCGTTTATCTCCTAGGGGTTAGGATTTTGGTAAGCTTGGCTCTTTCAATGCCACACTTCAATAATAAAAGAGGGGAACACCCCTCCATGAAAATATATTATTTTGTTTTGGGAACGACCAGCTTAATGGGAAGAAACCCAAGCTCTGAATATTTGAGGAGCCTTTTCATCAGTTCCCCATAACCTAAGGTTAATTAAAAACTAATGGTCATAGAGTGTAGCTTGAAGCAGGGCCAGCACAACTCTCCTGTGGGCTCACTAATAACTCTGTTCTGCCACAGCCTTGCTGTCAGGGGGAAAGCCCTTAAAGGAAAGCTACAAATGGAACTAACAAGGTTTCCTCAACCACAGCCACTAAATGACTGCACCAGCCAGGCTGAGGAGGGTGAGAGCATGCTGACAGGAGACGGGACCTTTGTTTCTGCAGCCGCCTCAGCCTTACCCATCCCAGTTTTTGCTTCAGCTGTACATGAGGCTACAGTGTACCAGAAAATACCCCACTCACATGAGATTTCAGTGCCTTGGAGGGGAACAGTTTGAAACTGGATGCAGCTATTTTACTGTAGTGCAAGTGCTGAACACAACTATATTGGAAAAGTAGTGTATAGAATGATCCTGCAGTCAAAACAAAAACTATATGGAATTGTTTTCACCAAGAAAAAGAGTGAAGTCTGAATTATAGAACAGCATATGGGAAGTGGCCAGCATTTACTTTGAGCTCAAAATTGATAAATAAATAAAACAAGCAGAAGAAAAAGCTCTTTTCTACTATGACTCAAAAGTGATGTTTATTAAACAAAGAAAAACTACTGTCCAAACCCTCCAAAACTCTTAAAGCAAAATCTGCAGAGTTGAAGTCTGTCCCAACTTTACAGCCTTAAAAAAGGCTGTAAAGTTGGGACAGACCTTCCCTGTACTCCACATCTGGCAGATCCATGTGCACGTGCCCAGCTGGAACAGGGCAACTCTGTGTTCAGGAGAGAATGGGGTTTGTTTTGGTTTTAGGCCCAGGCTTAAAAATTTTTCCCAAAGACTAGGTCCCTTCTGTGGCCTGTTTTGTATCCAGTGTTACTCCACCTACCTCCTGCTCAGAGCAAGAAGCTGTAGGGAGGGCAGTCACTAACTACAGTCTTTAGAGAAGAAATGATGGACTTGATATTTCATCACTATTTTCAGACACTACGTTATTTACACTTTCCAGCAACTCCTTAGGTCTTTCAGCTCACTGACCACTGATGCAATTACATTAGGGTGCTAGAAATTCTTCTTTGGGAAACAGAATTAGTCATTCTGGTTTTTAATCTGAAAAGTTTTCAAGCAAATTGTTCTCATTTTTCAGGTATTTGCTAGGGCAGCCAGGGGGTTAAATGTATCACAGCACATTGCTGAAAATTATAGATGAGGTTAAAAAAAAATCCCAAATAACAAAATCACCTACAATTTGGCTACAAAAGTAATATTCAAAATTGTGAACAAATAGCAGAGCACAGAACCATTTTGCTGATGGGCTACAGAGTGCATGGCCATTCACACAGTGTGTTCCCAAGTGCATTAATGGCCAATGACTCATATGCCTCTAACAATACTATCCCAGGTAAAGGACTGCTGTGGTTAGTACAGAAGTGCTCTATTGTTAGACTCTGGGGAGAAAATAGCTCAGATATGCATGAACAGAAGTCTGAGAATATGTATTTTTTCCCAAGATACGTTCAAGGTTACTAGTTTTTTGTTCAAAGAAAAACATTCTCACAGATTTAGCAAGAAAAACCTGCTTTTAAATATATCTGTGAAAACGTGTATTCGTGTAGATTTTATATCTATATATGTATGTGGGCATGCATATTTTTTCTTTTTCTTTTTTCTGTCTCTACTAAAATTATATTGACATTTTCACTCCAACTCGTCTTAACTGCCTAGTTCAAGCCAGGAAACTCTCCAAATAACTGGCAAATAATTGACCCATAGCATTGTTGGAGGCATATTTGGTTAACTGGCTCGTCTCAGTGAGTCCCGTGCTCACAGAATATTAGGTTTTTTGTGGGGCTATGAAGAATAGGATGAAGTAACAGTAGAAAAGAGCTTGGCAGAAAAAAATTAAACTGTGTGTTGTTCAGAACTATGAGTTACTTATCCTAGGAAGAGATGGAAAACCTGTCTTCACTTGATTTTTTTGTTTCAAGTTAAGGTTTCTCTTTCCAGGTTACTTCCATGGCTCCTTGTGTTTTTAATTTAATGGTGTGTATCACCAGGGTTTCCCTTCCTTCCAAAAATTACTGTTTGAGAAACCTCATGTTGGCTGCAAAACCACTTCAATAACATGCAATTTTTCTACAATCTTTATAAAGGTAAAAGGGGAATTTATTTTCAAGAGTGTGCCCAGCAACATATACTACAAATGTACTGGATGACAGCATTAGAAGTATCTATTATCCTCAATAAAATGCCTTTATCTGCTACTTAACTCTACTGGAAATAATAACTACTGGGGGTGTAGAGTGCTTGGCAGGTTTTTGCTTTACTTGTCTCCCTTTTCTTTTAGGAATTATCTAAGGCAAGAGAAAGCTGAAGAGGTCTATCTTTCAGCAGATGTTCATGGCCCAGGAACAAAGTGGGGATTTGCAGAGCGTGGTGATCTGCTGTTGAACAGTGATCAGAAGGATAGGTTAGGTTTTGCTGTTTCATTTCCAAATGATTAAGATACTTAACAAACACCCAGGAGTTACTGCTGCAGTTCTCCTATGAAAACCTTGCAAGGGAAAGGCCATGTATTTTTTGGAAGTGCTAAGGATCCTGCTGGGACAACAATGATATTTCTGAATTTCAGCTACAGAGAGATCCTGCTATGATAATCCTGTGCTGAAACACAAAAAGCAGAGATCTGAATATAGACACCTCATGGCTTAATCTTCAGCATCCCCCAAGTGAATCACCTGTTGGTGATTGGAGGCTTTCCAATGCTAAGTGTATATGAAAGTATTTAATCTCTTCTCAAAAGGCCATAAGAGGCTGTAAACTCCCTTCTCATTTTTTTTGTAAGTCAATTTTTTCAACTTACTGTGACTAACCATGTGTGTCCTACCACATGTTCAAACAACAACCTTAACAGAAATTTGCTCTGGAGTCTTTATCATGGGCTAATGCCCGGTAATTATCTTTAAATGGGCAATTTAATGCTTTCAGCTTCTGTGTAGGGCACATTCAGGTTCTTCTTGTACAATCTGCAGATTCCTGGTATTTGTTCCAGGATTGTCTTAAGGGAAGTAAAGAATCATAGGAAAGGCAAAAAAAGCACATACATACTTTAGTATAACACCTACCCGATCATGCCACTCTTACAAGTAGGCTGCCACATAACAGGCAAATTGTGATGCCTCAGAGCAGTAATCATTTCTGTTTCAGTTCCATGTCGACCCAGATGGACCATGGCCCTTTTAGAGCCTTGGTAATGCTCCATAACAAGTAGAATCAGTTGGAGCACCAGGCAGGTGACGAGGGCTCCTGAAGCCCCTGAGGTAGCACCGGGCACTTGCACAGGGAGGTGGATTGTGAGAGAGGAGATGGGGATGTGGGACAAAGCTAACAGAAGACACACAGAATCTGGGACTTCTACTGTTTTTGTCAGGATATTCAGAGGAATTATCTGAAAGATTGACTGTCATGTTTAGTATCACTAGCTAAACCTCTGATCCTCCATTCATTTTACTTCATCTTCTAATTCTTGACATCACAACAGCCCTGGTTTTACAGTTTGTGCTGCTTTGGGGAACAGGAGACCCTGAAGGATAAATGCTGATTTCAAGAGAGCCTTTTCTACTCCCTGTCATCTGCCAGTATTTGCTATATGGACTGTTCCAGGCACTGTACATACCTAAAAAGGATCCCACTTGAATGGCTTATAAGCCAAGCATGCTTCATTAAATCACACTGTGTTAGGGCACAGAATCACAGAGTATGCTGAGTTGTGGGAAGAGATCCACAACGATCATGGAGTCCAACTCCTGGCCCTGCACAGGACCATCTCCAAACATCACAACCATGTGCCTGAGAGCACTGTCCAAATGCTTGTTGAAGCTGTGACCACTTCCCTGGGGAGCCTGTTCCAGTGCCTGACCACACTCCAGGTGAAAAACCTTCTTCTAATATCCAACCTAAACTTCCTCTGAACTCAGCTTCATGCCATTCCCTCAGGTCCTGTCACTGGGCCCCACAGAAAAGAGATCAGTGTCTGCCCCTTCTCTTATCCTCTTGAGGAAGTTGCAGACCGCTATGAGCTCTCCCCTCAGTCTCCTCTTCTCCAGGCTGAACAGACCAAGTAACCTCAGCTGCTCCCCATATGGCTTTGCCTCAAGGCCCTTAACCATCTTTGTTGCCCTCCTTTGGATGCTTTCTAACAGCTTTTAATATCTTTTTTTCTATTGTGCTGCCCCAAACTGCACACAGGACTCAAGGTGAGGCTGCCCCAGTGCAGAGCAGAGCGGGACAATCCCCTCCCTTGCCCAGCTGGCGGTGCTATACCTGATGCGCTCCAGGGCAGGGCTGGCTGTACTGAATTTAGTCCTGGTGGCCTCATCATCGTCCTCTAAATGGTTTTCTGTCTACTGTCTCTCTCACAAATGGTAATTTACTCCTCTGTTTCAGGGAATACAGGAAGTCTATCATAAAGCATACAGAACTCTTAAGGGCATGTGGAAACATGACCTCCTAAATGGGCTTCCATCTGTGAAAAACAATCTATTTCAGTGAAGATAATGTTCTTTGAGGCATGGTCGCGTGTTTTGTTTGTTTCCAAAGAATCATTAATTATTTCTGGCCCTGTATAAATAAGACATAAAAGCAATTAATCTGGTGGCCTATAGAATTCACTCCAAGGCACGATAGGAAGCAACCCTCTCAACAGAGGACGAGAAGATTACATTGACTTTTTTTTAAAGAATTATTTTTTAGCTTCAATTCTACTCTTATAAGTTGAATGAATTTATACTCCCTAAGGCTCTTGATCCTATAAATCATGAACTAACAACAATTTAAGATAAAATAAACAGTCTATCTTCCTCTTGGAGATCAGCCAAAAGAAGAATATTTGCTACAAATCCTGCTCCTTCCCTTGAATTTGAGTCATTTGGATTAAGGCTTTGGGAGGAACAAAATAAACCCTCACTACTGGTAGCCAGACAAACTACACATTACTTTACCTACTTTCACTCCATGAGTATGTTGATGAAGCAAAAACATGTATCATGCCTCTCTATCCAGTCGGTACAGAAATTCACTGTGGAATATTGACCATCTTTCTGTGTAGTGGGCTTCATAGGTGTATGTATGCATGACAGAGAGGTTACAAATCACCTCCCTACATTAAGGAAAAATGCCTCCTTGTTTTTAAGGAAGGAGGCATTGCAGGGATACTTCTCTCCGTGAAGAATGCACTTTTCCTCAATTAATCTGAAGGTCTCAAATATTGATCTTTGTCAATTCTTACACTTAGCTTTTATAACTTTCTAATTTGTTCTGTATTTACAGAGGAAAACAAACAGTAATCTGAATCCTCACAAAATGAGGGGTTTAAAGGGAAATTTTGGATACGACTTCTAATTAATCTGCTGAATTTACACTATATCCCTGTTACATTATCTGGAGAAAGAAACGTGAGGGGAAAAGAACTATAGGGAGTTTTACTGTATAGAATGAGCAACGACTCATAGAATTGGGAAAACAATCTTCTCATATCAATCAAGTATTCATATGAAGGTACACGAATTACTGATATTAGTGCTTTCAAAAAGCATGTTTAAACACCATAATATAATTATATGGCAATGTAAGACTAAACCAAAGGACAGTACTAGAGGAAGGGGTGCAGAATGAACTTGTTGCATACATAGAGGTGATCAAAGACTGGGAGATTAAAATTCAAGTTCCACATGCTATTCGTGCAAAGACATTGTTTTGAGATGAACAAGAAGTCTGGATATTCAGGCAGAAATCAAAAGACTCATTTCAGAATGTGAGACTGCTGCTTGAGATTTTGTGAAAGGCTGAACTAGTTCCAGATCATCTGTGTGATAAGGTTGAAACCAGTTTCAGGGAAACAGGAAATCCTGAAAATCTGTAACTTGGAGATGCTTTCAGATGCCTCCTGGTAAAAGCAGTCAAGACAGCACTACAATCAAGGATCCTGCCAGTGAAAACAGTATTCCTCAGCTCAACTTTCAGACCAAAGAGACAATATAAAGCTGGACTAGGGAGTCTGGGCTGTACCTTGCCGACGTCGACTGTTGAGTTTCCTAAAGCAGGTGCCCTCCACAAGTCGATTGAGACGTTGCTGCTTGATCAGTTCTAAGATCTCCGGCTGAATCTTCTCCTTTAGTTCCCTTGGGAGAGAAAGTAGGCACTCGTCAAATTCAATCAAAGACCATCCTCCTTCCTCTGAAACAGAGTCTTACAAGATGTTTCTGCAAGGCATTTGAAGAGCACATCAGTCACAGACAAGCCCAGGTCAGAATCTAGTCTGCCCCAGAAAAAAAAGCGTTTTTATTTTAACAAAGAATGGGAGTCAGGATATCTTTGTTGTAGACATCTCCCTGCTACAACATCAGTGTATGACTCAGGCAAATTGCTTGTTTTTACATTACTTTACTCATTCTAAAAATAACACTTGCTATAATGCATCAAGATTTTTCCACAGCAAATAATGCTCTTTCATCATAGGAGCCCTGTGAAGCTTATTTGAGGGTCTGTCACCTTTTGTTGCATGATCCTATGCTGGTATACTTCTCTAGCATTATTATTTAGGACAACACAAGAAGGCTAGAACATTTTGAAACAACAATAAAAAGTAGAGAGCAATGCCAATGAGTGAAACTAATGATCAGCACTATATTCTTGTTCTTAATTTCACATAATTTGATTACTTTATTGTTATCAGAATTTGTGGAAGACTAACTCATGACTAGAGATCACCTAAGGATCCAACTTCACCTTTGCCCAGGAGTGCAGAGACCCACAATACATGTAGAAATAATCTTATATATTCTTCAGAAAATCCATTTTCTCTATCTTACTTTGGTAAGAGTTCAACATGTCAAGAACTAGGCAGAAAACATATGCACATAATATTTAAAGTTTAACTTCATACACCATCACATGGATTCACAGATGTCTGAATTCATCAGTTATATCCTCACTTAGATTCATTAAGAATACATAAAAGACAGGTTTAAACATCAACTCGACAGCAAGCTTAGTAAGATTAAAAAAAACCCCAACTGAATGTGAAGAGGATTTATAAAATATGAAGTTTGTCAGAACCATAATTTTGCATTGCTGTGCAAATTGGGTAATACCAAAAATCATTCTGTCTGGCAGTATGTTCCAGCAATCATCATCAAAAGGAAGCTAAGCTGTGGTATCCCATAGAGACAACAAAAAATTTTCTCTTCTTGAAAACTTAGGAAGCCCATTCTCTGCTGATTTCCACACTCATTTGGATCCTACGCCTTTGATCTGCCAGACCCCCACTGAAATCACTGCAAATCCTCTGCTTCAAAAATCAGGCCTTTAAAATAAAATACCCTCTTTCCCCTAGGTGTCAGCGAAATGATTGGATGCATAACCCACTGCATATTTACAATCTGTGAAAATCTAGCTGGTCAAAAACCCAAGGAAGCATTGTAACTATAGAAACAGGCCATCTTTTAGAAATGTGTTATTAGTCCTTTAGGACTTGAATTTTCAAGCACTGTTGTTTTCTCGTTGGGATCTAAGACATAAATATGTTGAATCAAAAAAAAAATTGAAAAAACAAAAATTTTGAAAAAAAAATACTGTGCTTAAAATAATTTTGTGCTTGAATAAATGTCTTGCCTTTACTGAGTTTGTGAGCTTTCCTATTCCTCAGGTAAAACCTGAGAGCAGGGGCTGAGGATAACAGTGTTAAAACACAAGTGTGGATTACTCAGCAGTCCAGGCTGCTGACTAAATCTCCAGCTGGACTAATTTCAAACATTGAAGAGTGGTATCGACATCAATTTGGTATTTAGGTAGTTTAACTCAGAAGTTGGATGTTTAAGTAGGTGTTAAAGATATCATAACACTGTATTTGTAAGACACTACCAAAAAACCCAAAAATTAATGGGTCAGCCAGCACATTAACATCTGAAAGTTTGCTCATAACATTCTGTCTTCTGGCTTCTAATGCCCCACATGCTCTTCACAAATCAGAGGAAGAGAAGGACTTTTTAACCAATCCAAAATAAGACAGGTAATCCCCTCTAAAATACTTCAGTGCCTAAGGCAGACTTCGCAGCAGAGAAGGGGAGGTAAGAAAGAAGGGACCTTTGGTTATGTTATGGAGGCCCTCTGCACATATACGTTTTTGCTCTCACAGTGGTGAAGGTCAGTGTGCTACTCTCTTCTGTTTGATGATCCTTGAACTTGATCACTCAGAGGTTGTGGATGCAACTAATTATTCCATGGAGAAATAGTCTCTGGTAACTCTTGACTTAGTGAAAACCTGTAAGACCATCAAGCCCTTGCCATGGTCACTTACAGGCACTTACTGCCCTCAGCAGCTCATGCCAACTCATGGTTACTCTGACTTGTATAGTTCTCAGCCATTTCTCTGACATCATGACCCCAGATATATTTTTGCAAGGTGATCCTGCCACTCAGCGCTCCTCACTGTCAAGGTTTCTGTTGCACCATTTTGAGGTGACAGAAATGAGTCAGAACAATCAAACCAAAGCATGCAAACAAAAGACTGAGCTTCTTTGAAACTCTGTATTTCCTTCTGAAAGCCATCTGAAGGCAACAGAGTTCTGTTCCTCACGATCAGTGTCTAAAGACAGGAGGGTTAGGAAAAAAATCATTGTGCAGGAAATACGTCCTCCTGCCTAATGTTAAGATCCATCAGAACCAATGAGCTAAAGGAAGATCATAAATGCAAATACATTTTGTAAATATTTATTTATTGTCCCTCAGATAACATTTGCTTAACAGTTTGTGCTTTGTGAGGAGAGAGAACAGACTAAGTCTAAGGATACAGTGACTTTAAAAACTGCCGTTAATTTCCTACTGTGTTTCTGGCCCACAAGAATGCAAAAAGTTAAGTGTGCTGGTGAGACAGAGGGGTTGGGGGAAACACACACTAATATATATGATTGCTAATTTTGTGATCTTGTTGATCTTAACACTGGAGGCAATACTAACAGCAGGTACTTGTTTTTAAAATATCTTAAAATCATTAGAAATTATTTTCAAGTTTTTCACATTACACAAATTCTTCTTCAGCATCAGTTAAAACTGTCTCCAGCTTTTACCTTTCCAGCTTATAGTTAAGACTCACCTGGTAGTGGGGTTTTTTTTCCAGGATGGGGCATATTACAGACATTTAAATTATTACAACACAGTGGGAGAGTAATCCCAGAACTGGTTTCATGTGTTTTGTCCTTTTATCTTTCTGGCATCTAGCTATGCTCCCTCTCCTGATCATGCATTCAGAGCAGGCAGTAGTGACTCTTTCTAACATTGCAGAGAGAGATGTACGATAAAAAGCAGAAAAGCATCCAGACACCTTCCTCGCTTTCCCCGTATGTTTCTGATTTTCACAGAGATATGACTTAGTAATGGCTCCCTGGCTGCCATTAACTCTCCTTTAACCAGCAAGTCCCCAAATTTTTATTTAGCATTAACCTATCACTGTTGCCATTTAATTTGTCAAGGAGATCTCTGGTCCTCTATAGGCCCACAAGATTCCTTGACAACTTCTTCTACAGCCATTCAAAATAAAACTGGGATACTTTATAATTTCATTATGGAATGGCAGTTTGGATGATCAATGACAATCCCAAATCCCTGAATCTATTCTAAAGGACTTTTTATTTTTCCTAATCAAAAATAGGTATTGATAAAGCTTTACTTCACATTATACAACAATTCTCATACAAAAGAAACAACTAATCTTTGCAAAACAAGGTTGTTGTCATTATGAGGATATAAGGCAACACTTTCCAGTTTACATTCAAACACAACTTCACTGAAGCTTCTCTTATCCAGTAGCTTGAATGCTTAAAACTACAGTCCTTCATACAACAAATAGAAAAAGAAAGACTTCTATCATGTTCAAGGCAGGAAAAACCATTCCCTGATTGCCATATTCTGAAGCAGAATTAAACAAGGTCTGCTGATGTTACTGTCACCATTGTGCACAATCTCTTTTAGCATATCTGCAGGGCTTTAAAATATACAGTACAGCCACGATTGCTCTTTTCACTCAGTCTTTTTCCCTACAATGGGGCCATGATTCTGTACTTCTATCAGCTGTGCCATCTATGCAATTTGAGAGAGTTCAGTACAGGGAATCAAATCAAAGTGCAAAATGAAAGGACTGTTTCTTTTCACAGTCAAGAACAAGTGATCATGGATATAATCAAAATGCAAATGCATAGAGTTAAATCTCTGCAAATGCAGTTGTGATTGCTTAAACACCTTATCGATTTACTTAGCCTTTGTAGCCTTTAGGCTTAGCCTTTATCCTGAATTTGAAATGATTCTCTGGTAACACTTCAGTTGCTTTTAACTATTTGTGTCGACTGTTTTACTTGTTCCATGATGGGGAAGGAGACTCTGCACTGTGGCAGCAACTAGCCAGAGTGACACTGGAAATGAAGAGCTTGCACAGGGCATTGGCAAGTCTTTCAATGCTAGGTGATGGTGCAAGAGAATATAAATAATTGGCCTGTATCATACTTAAACTGTTGAGTCATAGGGAAAGCAGGGAAGATGAGAAGCTTTGGTGACAAACTTCGCAGTTCTGAGCAGCTCTGAACTGTTACATGTTGCAGGGGATTTGCAGGGGCTTTCTGAGCAAATAACGATACAAAACTAACTGGAGCCATTTCCAGATTTTTAGTTGATGTATTACTACAAGAGACATCAGTTCTAATTGGGCATTAGGTCATATTTTCTAATATACTGAAAACATAAAAGAAGCAGTCCCTCTTTGATCCACACTGGTATGGTTAAAATTTAGTTTGTAATTCTATTTTGCTTATGCTTCCACTGTTGCCTGGCTGCCCCTGGAGGAATGTGTCCCCAGAGCTTGTCTTTAGATATCTGTATCCTTTAGAAACAAGTCAAAATTAATATCCTGCTTCTGAATCCTGGAATGCTCTGGTCCAGATCCATTTCTATACTTTTGCCTTGGAAAAGGAGATTTAGAGTATCATGAGCCATTCCACTTGCTACAGTCAGGATTTCATGACATTTCAACTGATGCTTCTAGAGTCCTCACCGTTTCTCAGCTGATCTCAAAAGGTTCCTGCTATTCTCAGTACAACATTTGCACAGCACAGAGGCTGCATCTGTCCTGTGCCATCAGTTCAGCCACAAGCCCAGACTTGGTCCAGAGCCAAGTATGGCCTCCATTCTTCATAAAACAGAAAAAAGAGTATTCTGAGAAATGAGAAGGAGCTATGGAGACAATATTAGCCTTCCATACTTTGCAGTAAACAATAAGCAAAGGATTGGCTAGCTGCCAGAATGTTGCTATTTACAAATAAGTAAATGAATGCCTGTCATCCTGTCATTAACACCAATTTATAATGTTATATACAAGGACAACTCTTTTGGAAAGTCAGTGTGTATTGGCTCCTCTTCTTCTGTGCTTCTCCTTGTCTTGCTCAGAGAGGCCTTGGACAGAAGACAGAGTTGTGGTGTTTGATTAGTAGGATATTTTTTTGAAAGCCACTACCAGCACCAAAATCAGGTTCACAATTATGCAGAGGTAGGAAATGTCAAAGCACTGTTTCATATAAAAAAGCCATGTGAAATCCTGCTGGGATTTGCCAAATCTGGTTTCACTGAGCTCAAGGGAAAAGTTATGATTCCCAGTAGAAGAAAACATAATGTACTTTAAGCAGATGCCTCACTACTGCTTTTGAGCACAGCTCCCTGGACAGCTTTTCTCCCTGGGATTCCCCAGAAGAACTCACAAATATTATTCTCCTTTGTTAATCCTTGCATGAAAAAAGGAGTGGGGAGAGAAGACAATACTTACAGAATTGGACGAGACTGGAAATCTTCCTGGTTCATTCTTTCAGACTGACGTATTTTCAGTATTTCTGTGTAACTGAGATTCTGAAGTTTGCTCTTGAATTGATCCAGAGAGCTAGGCTTGGTAGTGAGCGCTCTCATTATCTGTTCTTTCACTACCTGCATTACCTGCAGTTAACAAGGAAAGAAAAGGAAGCTGTGTTAACACTTTCTGTGTTTTTGTTTCAAATCTTATTCTGGGTCACACTAAGGTCTCTAGGTATAGAAGATTATTAGTACTATGTGGTCTCTTAGACAACTTTCCAGCAACATAACTAGAAAATAAGCCAACTTCTGACAGGACATCACAGCCTACATCAAAAGCTCATCTGCTTTGTGACAAAATTGGGGTTTTTTTGAGGGTGGCAGGGAGCTGCTAACTGTCCCATTGCTTCCTTTTATCCCTTACAACCAGAGGCAATGGGCACGCACTGGAACAGGGAAAACACTTTCAACACCCTTTAAACCCCCTTAAACACCAGGAAACACTTTTTCACTGTGAGGGTGACCAAGCACTTGCACAGGTTGCCCAGGGAGGTGATGGATTCTCCATCCTTGGAGACACTAAAAAACTGTCTGGACATGATCCTAGGCAACTGGCTCTGTGTGGTCCTGCTTGAGGAAAGGCTGACCGATGACTTCCAGAGGCTCCTTCCAACCTCAACCACTCTGAGATTCCGTGAGATCCTTACACCGCAGGCACATTGTGGCCATACACAGTGAAGGAAAGAAAACTCACGAAAAGAGACCATTAGTCAGGCAAAGAGAGAGATCACTTTGCCAAGGATATTACAGGATTGTTTTCGAATAAATAAACAATGCAAATGAAAAAATGAGAATGAAGGATGGCTAGGCAACAGCCTATAATTACAAAAATAATAATTATTTTTTCAGGACAAGACTGCTGAGACACAGTTAACTAAGGAGAATTGCTTGGATCTAGTTCAGACAAATACATATGAGAGATTGCTCTCTCTCTCTTCATAATCTTAGACTCATTTCCTTGGTGATGGTGCAAGTCACAAACTTCAAAATATTTATCTGAGGAATGTGCTTAAACTGGCTGAAAGAACAACTTACCATACTCAGAAAGGTCCATCTCACCCAAATGCCAAAACTAAAAACCAGTGGGAAATGGTAACAGCCCCCGGGATCAAAATGTTCATGATAGAAATCAACAGTTTCACAAACAGAAGGCAAAGCTTTTTCTGTGCTGTTAATTTTCCTCTGTTTTTTCATCTTCACCATGCATCTTAAAACAGAAACTCATCCCCTCAGAGGTTCCCTAATAATTCCAACACCTTCTCTTTTCATATAAATATTTAATTGTTTCACATGTGTTGCCTCAATCTTCTAAATCATTGACTGCACTGTATTCTATTTTTGCTTCCTGAGATGTACCTTCTCTCTCAGATGCGATCTAAGCACTCATTTTAGCTGTGTCCAGGAATGAAACTAAGCAACTAAAAAACTGAAGAATTACTTAGCTGGTCTACCAGTGAGAATTAGCTACTTCCCTATTGAAAGATGAACTCCTGACTGGCACCTGACTGCCCAGAGGAATTAACATCTCGCCTGCACTCACAGTGCACTCACTAGTCCACACCAGTCCAAGTAAGAAAGGTGCTGTCACACCTTGGAAATGACAAACCACTATAAAACCTAAACAACCTGAATGTTGATGGATCATGCCCAACAAGGTGAGTGGCATAATTCTACTGATTTCACTGGGTCTTGGTTTAACAACTAAAAGGGCTTATGTAATCAAAAACGTGTCCACAAATGAAACATCCTCAAAGAAAAGGAAACAGATAATTCTAGTGCCAAGTTGGATGTTTAAAAATATGTTCTGTCTTCCTCTTTCTGCCTTCTTGACAATGACCACCTATTGCTACTTATTATTTTTAAATATAAATACAATGCTGCAATCACTTATGCATGCATGTAATTTCAGTTTCATGAGTTCATTCAAATTTCTATACAGATCTGATTTTTTGTTGCTTACATATAGATTTAGTTTCAGGGACTCACAATAAGGAAGCTGTCTCTTACGAGCACTTTTTCTCATAAATCAAATGGACAAACAAATTAATAAATACTGTATTTTAGGGAATTGCATGCATGAGGATCTTTCCAGTCTGATCTCTAAACCATCCACGTGAAGCAGCTCTCGGCTAAACTGTGAAAAGGAGGTTCAAATTCAGTAGATTTGGAGCTCTATCGCTTATGCTGATTTGCAACACCCTTCTCTGTAATTCATTTTTAGAGTTAACATGCAAACAATGAAAATTCCTCTTCTTTGCTGTTGTGTGGAAGGTCATTCACAGGGTATCAGGAAAGAGCCCCTTGGTCTAGAGGCTGCCCTTGCTCCCGAGAGAGAAGGCAGAAGGCCCCACGGCCAGCATGTAAGGGGACAATCACTTGCCTTGTAATGTTTACAGCCAACATTATTAAACTAGCTGGCCAAAGTGTCAAAGCTGCTGCTTCTAGTGAGTCTCCTGAGCATTTGGGAATCACTGCCAAGGACTTCTAATCTGTTCAATTTCCAATGCTCAGTTGTCAGCCTTTGATGACCGCTCTCTGAGAGACAGCATCAACCTGTTCTCCTCATGTATCTGACCTTATAATAAAATTAAATGTATTCTCCACTCTGTGATTGTACATACACATTGTAGACAGTTGTTTTAATTACATTATGCTTTGTTACTCTTATTGAGAAATGAGTGTTTCAAAGGATGCGTTTGCTTTAAATTATGTGCTTTTTATCTAATGACCTCTTGTATGGGTAAGAGAACCCAAGATCTGTGTTGCAACTATGACTGGTAATTCACTGAAGACATGAAGAGAAAGACAGTAGTAAGAAACTAACAATATTTTTTTTCAATTAAACACATAGGACCTTATTCCCCAGATTTTGTATCCATGTAACATATTTCAATATCTAGTATCCTGCCATTACATGCTTTTCATTAAGCTGTTTTAGTCTAGTTTGTTGTGTGTTTTGCTTATTTGACCTCATCTTTGTCATATCATATTCTGACTACTTTTGCTTTCCAACATTTACCCCCTCTCCTCTCTCTTTCTTGCCATGACAACTTTTGCCTGTGGAAATAAAGTCTATTCTTTCCGGATGGAGCAGAGGTCTGAACTTGGGCTCTGCAACAGGGGGTGAAAATAAAAAGAGTGAGAAATTGTTAATACCAAAAGGAGCAGTTTATCAGGGCCAAACTTACAGCAAGCTTCTCACTGACTTTTCTTCAGTGGCTTGCACAAACTTCTCTATTCTACTCACCCCATACTAATGCAAAGTTTGATCTTGGTACTGACTAGGGAAGCCAGGTAGCCCTCTCAGACACCTACCATCAGCCTGCAGGATTCTGGAAATTTAAGTCTGAGCCTTCCACTCACCAGATACATTCCTTCTATAAACTCACAGCATCAATCGTTTCAGAAACCTCCCCCAGAACAGCCTGAAGGCCCAGATGTTCACAACAACCCATCTGGGGTGTTACCCAAGTGGTAGTGGCTTTGCACTGAAAAAGGGTAGTTTAGATTAGGTATGAGGAAGAAATTCTTACTGTGAGAGTAACCGATTGCCCAGAGAAGTTGTGAATGCCTCACCCCTGGAAGTGCTCAAGGCCAGGCTGGGAGGGCTTTGAGTAACCTGGTTAAGTGGAAAGTGTCCCTGTCCATGGTGGTAGGGCTTGAACTAGCTGATCTTTAAGGCCTCAAATCATACCATGATTCTCTGATCTGTGGAGCACCAGAGAGGAGATGAACCCTTCTTATAATTTCCCCACAATACCAATGTTTCACTTGGATAAGCATGCCCTTTGATGTGCAATGACAGCAGCAAGAACAGTCTGGATGCCATCAGAAAAGCCTCTAAGTTGTACCTCTTGTATTTTGGGGCACTTTTTACACTGATTGCTGCTTGAATGGGTGACTCAGGGGTTTGGGGGTGTCAGCATGTAATGCTGACTATTAATCTTGATAGTTCACCTTCCTTCTGCACAGACAATACTTAGCTATAAATAACCCACATTACAATTATGTGCTTAGTTCAGTGCTTTCCTGATTTGGCTCAACATTATCAAGTACTGCAAGGTGTGATTCCCCCATCTCACTGCAGCACGTGATAAAAGAGCAGCCACTGAGCTGCCCTTCTTCTGGAGACTCCTCTCTATAACCAGACTTGAAGAACCTGAGATGTGAGAAGATTTATCACTAGCTTTTTCATGTGATCATTTAAAAATCATCCAGCCAACAAACAGTGAACTGGAGGGAATACATCTCTTTGCAAATTGGTGGTAAAAAATTCATACTTATCTTCCTTCCTTTCTAAATGTTCCTGAAAAAAAGTAGCTTGGTTAATACAAATTAAAGAATGCAGGTAGAAACATCATTTGGTGATGGAGATCCAGCTTGATCATTTCAGCGTCACAAAGAGATTTCCTCCAGTTAAATCTACAAGGCAGGCGAAAACAAGGTTGTAAAATGAAATACCCGAATCATTCTTAATGAACAGTGCTTACTGACAAAGGAGGCTGTAAAGAAAATTTAATTCTGAAGGGAAAAGAAACTACTTCAATTTACCATCAGCCTGTCAACTCCTTTAATGAAAACTTTACATGTTTAATGTGTGCACCAGGTAATTTGAGACATTTTTTAGACTGTTCCAAAGGATAAATTACTACAACTAGATCAATGGTTATGTTTTCAGAGTACTCAGAAGAGTCATCCTGAGAGGCTTCAAGGTCCTTGGAAGATAATTTAATGGTGATTCCCCCCACCCCCACCCCAATCTCCACATATTGCAGTCTATGAATTCTCTACAGCAGTCTCTCAGCCACAGCTTGTACCAAATATTCACTCCACCTTACTTTAGAATATTAATCTAAACATGCCCTCCTACAGAAACAAATTTAAACTCAGTGCTGGCACAATCTAACCATGGACAAGAGACTCCAAAATTCCAGACCGTTACTTCTATTACAGTCTGTGTACTCTGGAATTACAAAAACCCCCCAGTTTTCAATCTTCTTAGCTATTCCAGAGCACAAGGACAGTTACTGTAGCCAGCAATAAAGAGGCAACTCTAAGCCGTCTGGATGTACATAGCCACAGGAATAATTAAGTTGATTCGTTTTCAGGAAGCAGGATGAGAGAGCAGCTGTCAGAGGATTTAACAGATATAAACTCTGATACATTTTATCTCTTCATTTTTCTGCAGAATTTAAAGCCCATTGCAAAAAAGTTTGTGTTGTTGCAATTCCTTCCTTCCTTCCTTCCTTCCTTCCTTCCTTCCTTCCTTCCCTCCTTCCCTCCTTCCCTCCTTCCTTTTTGCTTGTGATTGTAATTTCTAGTATGAACCAAGATATTTTTCAGTCTGTGGAAAAGAGACTTGAAACAATGCAATGGTTTGGCTCAAGCCAAGCAGTCTGTTTCCATGCAGGATCTGGATCAGCATCCAGTTCAGCAGTGACTATCATTTTGCAGAACAAATAAGCACCCTTAGCAGATGTGACAATGGTGCTGAGATAGGACATATGACAGCAGTTGCACACACGGTGTTTAACAGGTCTATAGCAGAAGTCAGAAAACCTCATGCTGTAGCAATACATCAAAGTGAAATCTTGTTCAGACCCTCAGGACCCAAATAATTGCCTGCCCTCTGGTGAGGAAAAGAGGGAAGAGACCTTGAAGAGCCTGACCTTGCACTGGATTCCAAGATACAGAAGGTCAAGCAGTAAATAAAGAAAGGGCTGAAGATTGAGTGATAACAACTCTTTTACATTTCAGAGAACTTGATTTTTCTGATTTTTATTTTCCCTTGACTAATGAATCCCAGGTATGAGAAAACAGACTGAAACCACACAGTTCTTGGGAACTGATGGGCTGAGACTACTCTTAATCCAAGAGTATAGAAGAAGAGATAGAGGATTCTTTACATTCTTGTGAGAAAGATGGAATAAGAGCATCAGGGTCATGAGCACAAGATTAGCGAGCACCATGAAACAGGGTGTGAAAGGGAGGCTGAGAAAAAACAAGGAGGGGGTCTGAGGAGTGCCTCCATCTGAAGAAGCTGATGTAAAAAAGTTCAGTTCCCTGAGAGAGATTCCCAGCTTACTGCGCTATTGCATGTGAGCACCTTGTAAATGATGTTCAGAGGAAACGGATCACTTATTGCTGAGCTCTGTCACATTACATCCCTGGGCTACTCCACCTCCAAGGGAAGGGTCTGTGGCCACGGCTTGACTTGGCACTTTTCAAAAGCTCCCAGAGTTCTGTTAGCTGCACTGATTATTTTTCCCTTGGATACACAGATCCTGATGGAGAACCACTGGATAACCATGGAGGCCTCCAGTTCTCTTTTAACATTACTATTTATTTTCTCAATTAAACCCAGTAACAGTGGCAGAGGCTTTGGCTGCGAGCAAGAATCATCTTGAAATTAAATGAGAAAAAGACAAAGAGCTGTCACAAAATTCCACTAAAGAGTAATATGGCTAAAGGAATGGGCAAGAAGATGATTTTTACAAAGAAGGGGAACAGACTGGAGTACACAAAGGAAAATGAAAACAAGCTAGTAAGAAGGGTGTTATAAATATGGAAAAGTGACCAGAGCAGGAACAAAGGTTCCAGTGGGGACTATCAGCATGAGGAGGAAGGCATCTGGAGGATGGCTTGCAACAAAATAAATAAAAATGAGGACAAGTCTGAAGAAGAAAAAAAGAGGCTATGATAGATATTGTATTTCAACAGAAAATTAAGGCTAAAGTAAAAGAAGAAATGAGATTTTATTAGAAGTTCAGTTAAATGGAAATAGGAAAACAGGGTAAAATATGGGGGAAATGATATCTTTCTAAAATTATGGCTCAGGAAGCATCTGACCGAAAGGAAATCTTCCTTAAGGACTGGCCTGAGGAAGTTGAGGATTAAATTAATAGCAACAGAAAGGGAAGTGAACAGCAGTCCTTTACAAACTTGAAATGCAGGTTTAGAATCATCATCAAAATACATGCAAACAGCCTCCATAATTTCTTCATTTTGATAAAAGACAATGTGGGAGAAGTTCAATGTCTTCTTTCAGGACTAAAATCAAATGCCACCCACAAATGCAAGGGTTCCATTCAAAACAATGCTAATCTAAACACACAGGTCAACTACTATTTGCTTGGGTAATACTGGGCTGAAACAGGAATGACTGATAGACAGGAAACCTCTTCCTAGCATTAAATATTTGCAGAAAACTATTTGCATCAGAAATAAGGATTAAAATTATTTTCCTCTTTGTGCTTTGTGCCTTGAGGTAGACACAGTAAGAAATAAGTGCTGTGTGACAATGTTTTTACCCCAGTTAAATGATATGCAAAGTTAATATGACAGTTTTTGTAAACTTTCTTGTTAGTTAATGGAAGTCTTAGGTCAGACAATATTACATTATTTCCCCCAATGTCTGACAACCTCCTTTGGCAAAATAAAACATGCACAAAATCATTTGTGGGTGGCATTTAATCCAGGGCTTTTCACAGACAAAATGTACTGATCTTCTCAAACAAAATGTTAAGTGAGGGGAGGGGGGAAATGAGGAGATATTCGTATCCTTAGTCATACACTAATGTAATAATTAACATGTCAAATAATACGCTTGTAAATTCTAATGAAAAACAATATGAGAGTTACCCATGATTAGGAACATACATTTGGGTGCTGCTTCCCTTTATTACATTAAATGGCATATACTAAATGAAGATTAACTTAATATATTGGCAAATTGCTGATTCTACAGGAGGAAAACAAGGACAGGATTCTATCAGATAGCTTTTTTCCCCTAGGAAAACATAAAAATCAAAGAACTCAAGTCCTACATATTAATGATGAATAAAAAAGACTCTTTAAATGGGTAGAAAAACAGGTAAAGTGGCAGAGCAAATTTAAAAAAAAAGTCGAACAGAAGGGTCTGGAATCATTGCTCAGTACATCTGATAAATGGATAAAATCGTAAAAACAACATTACAGCTTCCTATCTTCCTATCTGCTTTAGCTGAGACAGAAACAAATAAAGGTGTGGCCAGCTGTGTTGCTGGAAAGATCTCCAGGCTCTTTCAGCAGCTAAAACCATTGTGTTGAGGGCCCTCCTGTCTGAAGTATGAATGGCCACATGGGATTGCACGTGGTGCAAGCCTGCCACTGTCCCTGCTTGTGTTGTCCCTCTCCTTGTCTCCAGTCAACTACAGGGACTCTCCAGCCTGATTTCTAAATGGAAAGGGAGCCAGTGCACCAGGTTCATATCTTTTTAATACCAAGAGAAATGGAGTTCCTTAGTCATCTAAGTGACCAACAAATACACCAGCTAGCACAAAGGACCAGACAACATGGGTACAGCTTCTCTACCTTTCAACTTCATACCTCTCCTCCTTGCTAACCTTCTCCCAAACCTGATAGACCTGGAAAATCCATCCAATGTGTCCATGAATTCCACTTGTTTTCAGTAGCAAATTCAGCCAAATTTCCCCATGAACATTTTTCACAGAGAAGATTTGCCTGTGAAAAATGTTCAACGATTGAACATTCTATATGCAAAAGCTCTGCAATTTTGCCAAGCTTTGCTAATACTTATGTAGTACTTATGTAATACTTGCTGTTCCTTCAGCAAGTTGAAAAGTTGGCTCACCACTCAAATAGTAAAATTTCTTACTTAGTTAAAAGTATCCCCCCACATTTATTCTGTTACTTACACAAACAAAGGAAAAGAAAGAATAAATAGAAGCTGGGAGTTTCAGCTTTTGTTTTCTGGACCTAACATAAGTGACTTTCACAGTTTCATTGCTAACTTCTTATTTTCTTTATTGTTTGTTTTGGGCATTGCATTTTATTAGAAAAGTGAAACTTCCAAAATTTCTACCTAACAAAACCATCGAAGACTGAAAATGTGGTTTTGGATTCAGTTCTTTGAATTAGAAAGCTAAATTGCTTATTTAGGCTTTTCTGATGAATGCATAAACCCAGTGTTCGGTATGCTCATGTTGGACTATTTCATTCAGTCCCATTATTTGTATGCCCTTACAGTTAAGGTAAATGATCAGGCTGAGCATCTAGGAATTATGAAAAAGTCAGTTGTTCAGAGGTGCTATGCCTCTGAATGACCCTACATGTTATTTTACATCATAATTTATAACAAATGTAAGCTGTAATAATTTTTAGGTAAAGCCTTGTTTTCATATTCGTGTCCCTGAAGAAAAGTGAGCCAACAAACGTGCCTACAGAACACCAATTTTTTAGCAATTCTCATATTAATAACTGTTTCAAGTGATAATTGCTTTGTTGTCAGAGATTCCAGTCTGTGCCACAATAATAAAAATAGCTGCATGAATAGCTGCATGATTCAGAGAAATACATAAAGCAATGAAGAGGTTAAACCCATTGCAACTTGTGAGATGCTAGCTATAGACACTGTTCTGTAAATCTGCTGCTCACAAATTACTGACTTGACAGATCATAATAAGTGCTGTCAGGACTATTACAAACCAACATCTGCTTGGAACTGCCAAACATACACAAAATGTGTATGTCCAAGAGAAAGAAAAAAAAACTGTTTTCATTGCCATTTTAAAATGTTCTGAAATAACTGAATAATACCTTCCTTAAATTCTGAATTTTTGCAGTCTAGTCCAATGAGATTTCTGTCTCAGGTAGTTATATCATTACTGTGCTGGTCATATAAATAAGAACAACACATATTATTTTTCCTCCTGAGCTGTGGCATGTAACCAAGAATATAAGGAATTCAACCAGACTATTCTTAGAAGAAGAAAATGCACAGATGACTTGTTTTGCCATACTTCATTTTAAGAACTGCAGTGCAATGGTTTATGGCTTCAGAACCCTGTATTTTTCATTGCTGCAAAGGAACAATCTTTTCTCCCCACGGATCAAAGGGAAGCTTTTTTGGGATCTACATGCAGTACTGGAAAATAAACTACTCCCCAGGACAGAGAGGAGTGATTTATATGACACCTAGTACTAACACCAATAATTCAAAAGCATTCAGTCACCTCACTGTGATTACAAAACTGATCTGCTAGCCAGGAAAGTTGGGAACGGAACAAACTTAGGTTAGCCAATGCTTTGGCAATATGATAGACCTCCACAAGCACAGCGAAAGGCATCCAGTTATTTGAAATTGTAACTAAAGACATATTAGCAACCATCAGGACTGGTTCCATTGCTCCATCCCGTTCACTATGTGCATAGGAAGCATCTGAAAAAAAATCACAAAGTTTTTCTCCTCCAGTGAATACTATGTCAATACTACATTCTCAGTTTATTTTTTCCCTCTCTTCCTTTCACTCATATTAAATCAGAGCCAAAGGGTTTTTTTCTCACAAAAGGACTAAAACAAGATTGGCTTCAAGTTTACTTCCCACTATTGATTTGAAACTACCAATGACATACACAGAAATACATCTCCAGAAACACATCGATCCTGCCTAGGAGGCTAAGTAATGTCTTAAAATAGTGCTATTTCTAGTAACCAACTAGTGAGTTATGGGTGGATAAAGGCTTACAATCTTCCAGTAATGAAAGATCCTTTCTCTGATAACTTGAATGCTATCACTGCACTTTTTTCCACACTGTCACAAATCACTCCACTTCTTCCCATATTGTCATTAATCCACATTTCTAATCAGCCAGCAGACTCCTCTTTCCTACAACTCTATAATTAATCACTTTACGTTTTTAGGCAGGAGATAAATTTGGAATTAAATGCAAGATATTTGTTTTCCCTTGAAAGGTTAGATTCCGATTCTGTGCACTCCAGACTGAAGCAGTCACCATAAAAAAAAAAAAAAAAAGCATCACACTCATCTTGCAATTTCCCTACTGCCTCATATGTGACTACACAAAGGATTTACTTTGGTAAGTTTGCTGAGGTCCAGAAAGAAGCCAAATGGGAGACATCATGCTAGAGTGAACATGGTCCAGGGGCACAGACATGGTGTGTCCAGACATTTGTTTCACATGTTGGTGACAAGGAGACTAGAACTGAGGTTACAGACATAAGGAGGTTAGTCCCCCTACTGATTCTTTGGCTCTATGGAGTAATTAGAGTGCAGAATGGCATGTGAGGCAATGACAACAAAAGTTTTTGTAAAACTTTGCTACTATTTTATCCTAGTGGAAGTCAGGCAGGAAGGGGGAGGAAACTCCTGTAAGGGAAAGATTGGTGGGAATGGTGGAACCTGTGTTTCTGTGTATGAATGATTCACAGAGACAATATGGTAGAGGCAAGGGGAAACCACCGTGTAGAGGCAAGGCACACTTGGTGGGAGAGGGCTAGTATTGTCTGGGCTGTAAAGTTAGAGGAAGGAAATACTCAGGGAGGGAAAGGTGATGACGTCCTAACTTGGAAATGACTGTGTGAAACACATTGGAAATAAAATTCTGCCTGATTTTTAGGATAAAGGATGTAAGCATGGATGAAGCTGGCATCAACAGAAAGCGGGTATTTTCTGTACAACAAGATACACCTAATATTTAAACACCTGATTCTTTTGGAGACTCCTACACCCTCTGTCACACCAAAACCACATCAAGTTCAAAGGCTGTTGAGAACAGTCAGCCATCTCTGGCATTTTCTCTAAACAGACTACCCTTATCGCTGGCTTTCCAATGAAAAATTGGGATTGGCCAGTATTTTCTGAGCAACCCCAGGTCTGCCTAGCAGAAGGCAAATGACTGCAGTGTCATTGCCCCACATGGTCACACAGCCAGTTCAGCAAGAACAATATTCCTATACAAAACCACTTTGTGATTTTATCTTTTCCTACTGCCTGCTATAAGCTAGGATTTCCCTGACCTTCCTGGCTTTTTTCCTTCCTTTTTTTTTTCTCTTTTGTGAGCTCAGATGCACTCCCAGGAGCATACTACATGAACCCAAATATCACCGCACAAGCCACACTCAGAAACATGCAACCTTCTATTAGAGAGACGGGCTGAGGGAAGCCTCATAAGGATGCTATTATAGTGGGAGAGAGGAAAATAGCAGCTCCCCACGGCAGCTGTGAAGCGGGCGGAGTGCCCAGGGGCCCCGTGGCAAGGGGCAGTGAGTGCAGGATGTCTGGTTTCCATGGAGGAGTGAGCCAGGGAGGCAGGAGAGACGGCTGGCGGGAGGCGCTGCTGCTGGCCGCTGGCATGAGCAGGAGCAATACCTCCTGTTATTTCACCTACCATCAACGCCCACGGCTTCAGGGGGCTCGGTTCAAACCTACTTACAGCTTCTGCTTCCTCAGTCTCGTCTCCTCTGGGGGAGGACCATGACTCAGAATACATCGTGCTGTGCACTGGGTAGAAGTGATTCAAAGGAACACAGACTGCTAGGCCTGAGCTTTAAATAAATAAATAAATAAATAAATAAATAAATAATCTAGCAAAGCAACACAAGCCAAAAGCTGACTGACTGGGGGCTTTTGGCACCCTCTGTTCTGCATCGAAGGCCCTGCAAATGTCTTTTGCACATCATTAATCTTTGCCAAACTAAACATCGTCTTAGCAGAGCTGATGTTGCCACTCACAGGCCATGACCTACCAAGCAACAGAAGTGACGGCTACTGGAGAGACAGCCTATTCACAGCAGGGTTCTGCCAAATACTGCCAGGATTTTCACAGAGATGAAAATAAGAATCTTCAATGCTGATCCAGTACTGATCAGCATCACTGTATCTGAGCCCTGAATCAACATTTAGCTGGGGCACATATTTTCTACACGTTGGAATATTACTGAACTAAAGTGACAGTAAATCTGACTCCCCACAATGTTCCCTTGCACCATATAAACCATTTGTTCTTGTGAAAGCAGCATGCACCCACCTCATGTCAGGTTTTCTCTGCTGTAGAATGGGTAGAAAAGTATTTATTGCATTTAGTTCATGGTAAGACCACAAGATCCTTCCAACATCTATAACTCATATCTGAGTTAATTAGATGGAAGAACTTATCTATGGGCAAAGCCCTATAACAGCTTTGTTCCCATTTTTGTCAGAAGGAAATAGGGAGGAAAATGTTTCCTCTCAGAGCTTCTTGGAAAGGCAGTAAACCATTCCAGTAGATATCTCAGCTAAGTAGCATCCTCTTAAAGACAAAAGAGCTCTGAAGTGAAAGCACAAAAGTTTTAAGAACAGCAAATGTCTTGTTACCACATACATAAACGCAAGTCCTCAAAATTGCTACGTGACGCAACCACCTCGACAACCAGCAGGACAGGATCCAAGATAGGTAAATATTTCCTAAGGAAAACAAAATTCTAGTTTTGTTATAGAGTGTTCCCAGCAAACACTGCTCTTGATATAAGTTCAGGCCTGCACTGCAACAAGGTGGATTGGTGGATTGATCCTTGAGTTGCTGAGTACAATGCCAAGGTCCTTCCCATCCCAGTGACAGCCTCCTGCCCTCCCTGAAGCCATGCTCTTCACACATCTGCAGAACATTGCTCATAAAACTCACCAATTCTGAGTCTCTGATACCCATGTAAAGAACAAAAGTGGCAACTGAATGTCTCTCCCAACTATCTGCTGGCATTACTGACCGATAACACAGCACGTTTGGATGGAAGCACTTCCTAATAGTTAAAAATGCAACCAATGGAGCGGAGCTACAACTTCTATTAACCAAGACACAGTGCTTTCGGTTGAGAAAGGTACTGAGGGGAAAACAAGTCAGCAAATCCTCTGATAGTCCACTGCCCCCAGAGCTCCTGGGGACTCGGATGTTGGAGACATCTTGCTCCTGGGTGCCCTGCACCTGAAGCAGAGTTGGTGGCCATGGAAGGCCAAGGCAGTAAAGAAAACAGCTTGCCCAAATCACTGCAGCCTTTTTCAACATGCATGATTGCCTCCAATGGCTGCAAAGGAGAAAGATTTAAGAGGGCTTGAGTGAAGATCAGGGAAGTGCTGCTGCTCTAACAGATTTTGCTCAAGCAGCAATGCAAGCCTAACTTCACCAAGAGAGAGAAGAGAAGTGCAGTTCCCTGTGGATGTGGAGAGTCTCCACCTGGGCACAAGTTCACAACAAAAAAATCCCTGGTTTACATTGGTTTCCAGTGCTTTCCACTGCCATGGGTTGCCTGTCAAAATGAGATAACAAGAAGAGAAATCAACAGGCCAGACTGACCCCTGGAGTTACTTTAATCAACGTAATGACTGCAAAGCCATTCAGGTTCCTTTAGATTTATGTTCTTTGTGCTTTCTCCACAAAGTAATATAAAACTCAAGGATACAGAAACAAACCAAAGGAGGGAAAAGACATATTTATGTCTGACAGAAACATCTGAGAAGTCCCACTAACACTGGACTTAACCTGGTGAATGCTCTGTTCAAAAGTCAACACATTTGAAGAGACAGGAGGTAGTGGCTGAAAACCCATAAATCAGAAGTCTATTGTATACAACCCTTTCTATGTGTATGTATAGCTCTTTAGCATACAAGAGGCTCCAATCTAGATAGCTATGGCAATACTTCAGTCAATTTGGATGGGTTTTTTCATTATCTCAAATTCTTGTCCACAAAAACAGTGCAGTAAACCTATTTTGAAGGACTTTTGTTATCATAAGTTAGTTTTTAGGGCACTTTATCTAAAGAAGTTGGATACTTCACTGAAAAAATACAGATATAAAATTATAATCAAGCTCCTCCTCAAAACACTTTAAAAGAAACCTTATTTATTCTTGGATTTTTGGAAGACTGCAGCCTACATATTATTTGTCATTTTAATCTCTTTGGCCAATTTTATAATTTTAATCTTTTTTGTTTTCATGCTTGTGCCTCCAGAATGACTTCTTAAAATAAGGGAAGCCACAAACCAGGAATTATCAGTAAAAGAAGGCATCAGGAATATTTCCTCATTTTAAGACTAGAACTACTTAGAGAATCAGTAACAAATTAGCAAAAGAACATCAGATACAGGATGGCCTGGAAAAAAAATTAATAATTCAAATCACCAGCTTCTTATGGGGTTTTATATGCCATTCAGCAGTGAGCTGCCAGTGACAACACTTCCATGCATATCAAATTTGCTGTGAAACTGAGCACAAAACTCTGTGTGCAGGTAAGAGACTTCCTATGGTAGGACATGTCTCCACATTGGTGGGTGATATCAACAAAATATATCCACAATATACAAAGCCATGAAGTTAAAATGTCCACAGCTGCCAAAAGATTTTGGGGAACAGGAAGCATTCAGGTATCTGTTCAGACTAGATGACTATAGGATGATCATCCAAGGACAATATGTCAGGAAAAAGGATGTGACTCCTGGGACAGGGGGCAGAGATCACTGAATGTGCAAACTTCTCACCCCACTAAGAAGCTCCTGCTTTCAGCTTCCCTCTGTGTTTAGGTGTCGCTTGCTGCCCTGAACTGGGATTTGGGTGTTGAGCAGGCAGCACAAATCACAGCCAAATGCAACTTAGTGAAAGGAGGAAAAAACCCTATCTCAACAGACAGCTTAAAAACCAGCTCCTCAAGCCCAGCAACCAGAGCAGGCTGCACATGGAAGCAGCACCAGCAGCTGAAACTCTGGTGAGGAGACTCGTGTGGGAGTTGTGCTCGCGCTCGCTGAAGGGCTGTGGGCAGGTGGGAGGAACTTCATTTTGCTCTGGGAAAGGAAGGCGACGAGAAGGAACAGGAGCCCTATTGTGATGTGCCTGTGCTGGGGGACACAGAGGATGTAAATTAACATACTTTCCCCTCTACATACTTCGTGACTGATTTAAGAAGCCTGACGATGGGTAGTAAGTACTACTGGGGCAGGCTAATCTCAGGCTCTGAAGACGTGTTGCTGAGGAACAGTAATATCAGGGCATGGTGTCTCTTCAGGTCAGGAAGCCAATCTGCAAGGGTTGGGGTGTCACAGCTGTAGCACCTCCAACCATGCCTTGCCAGACCCTGGATCTTTTACATCTAAACAGAGCACGTAGTGGCAGAGCCACCAGCGGTCCTCCACACATTTCTTCCAGCACTGTGACTGTCAGCATACCTAAGGGGGCATCTGACAACCACTCCCCCTTAGAGATAAAACTTAGGATCAACCCGTCTTGCCACAACTCTCAGCCTGACCAACCGAACTGCCACTACTCACTGCTTCTCTTGCAGTCCCAATTCCTCCTCCCACTCCAAGGATTACAGTAAGCACCTCCAGCACCTCTGACAACCCTGCTCTTCCCAGACTGCTGTTGTTACTGCAACTGCCTAATAAATTCCCCTAACACATTTCCCTACCTAGGAAAAGAGGGAGAAGGATTCTCCACTGTTCACAAGGATGCTGAAGGCTTGCAGGTTGGAAGGGATGGATATCAGCTGGAACAAAAAGACCATGCATGTTCCCCATTACAATGGGGGCTCTGGCTCAAAGGAATGGAAAAGCACCCACGCACTTGCAGACAGCAAGCGCTTCTTGCAGAGCAGCAGATTTTTTGGGCACAGAGGGTAAGCCTCTGCTACTGGGCCAAGGCAGAGCCTTTTAATTATGGGCTCCCACAAGCAGCCCTCCCTTACTAAGGCAAAACTAACAGGAGCTGTTATCTAAAGCTAGGTGTGTTTGTTGAGCCCTTTTACTTGCCTTGTCCACCTCTGGCACTATGCTTTCCAGCGATAGTTTGCTTACCTTTGAGCAAGAGCCACACTTGAAACATGGCACACATGAATAATGGCGCTCCTGTAATCCTCCTTCCTGGAGTCTTTTCTGCTTTAATATCAGAAGAGGCTAGCTGTCTTCCTGAATGACTGTAGCACAAATAGGCGTGAGAAAGATGTGTAATTTTTTTCCTTCTAAACCATCAGGAATTGCGTTTTCAAATGCAAACCCCAGTGTTTGGTGCTGACATCAGTTGTACAGAACAAATGTGGCTTCAGCACTAAGAGCTCTGATGCACATGCTCCCCTGCTGGGGAAGCCCTTTCTGAAAAGGAGGTTTTCCTTGGTATACAGTGAAAATTTAATTCCCAAGAACTGTACAATGTCTTATCCTACCAAATGAACTCAGCAGAATGTGCTGCAGAATTTTCCTCTTACTTTTACATTTTCTTAGTAAAGCAAGTTTTAGGCTCCACTGGACAGAAAATAGTATGCTAGACAGGACAGACAGCTCTCCATTTCAAAGAGTTGATAAACCTGCATATCTAAATGCATGTCCTTCAGGTTTACTAAATTCACTCATTGAAAGGAGTTAATGTAAAGGAGGAAATGTTAACTTTCCAGTTTCCATCTAATCAAAATTGAGAAAGGGAGAAAGCTTTTCCACGCCTAAGATGCTCAAAAACTTGGCCAGCTGAGACAACTTCTTTAAACTTTAGAATACAATGCAAATGTGTCTGAGCACAGTTGAGAGGGAAATCAGTTCTGAGGAAGCACATTTCTCTTTGTATTTGCAGCTGTGCCACACAGGAGCCAAGATGGCACCTATGTGAGAGGCACAAGAAGAACCAGCTTTGATGGTGTCACTTGTCCCTACTCAATGATCTCTGTGACTTTATCCATCCATTGCAATGCCACAGGCACTGCAGCAAGCAACTCCTGTTTTATCCTACAAGGACAATTGATTAAGCAATATTACCAGTATCTTTACTGAAACAATAAACAGTAGCATTTTATTTTATTTCCACTACAAAGGAGTGAAACCCACAAACAAACAAAACATCAAGACATCTCTAGAGAGGCAAAGACTCAGTCTCAGGCTTGTAACAGGTTTCCCAGACAACAGAAGATAAGAGCTTTAAGGTCCCCTCTTATCTCATAGCTCCAAAGGCCTAGAAACAGGGAGGTCAAGGACATTGCAAGAGTGAGATTCCTACCTTTAAGGGCTGACAGTGCTTACTGCGAGTCATGTAGAGTCAAAAGGTGTTAAAATGACAGCATTTTCACCAATGGGAATGTTAAATTATTCTTGTAGCTGTTTTACATCAGTTAGAATTAATCTTTCTTTCCCTGTGAGCCCTGGATTTTTTGACTAAAGGTTAATCAGGAAAACTGCCTTTTAGTTGCAGGAATGTATTTTTATACTTTCTAATTCACTGCAGAAATAAGATTTTTATAATACTGGTGACCTTCACAGAGTGGTATTAAGATTTTATAATCACTCCCATGAGTGGTCTGCATAATTAAACTGTGCCTTCATCTCTTCTGGACAGTGGGGCCATTGCAAGCTCATACAGACCACTTATTTGCTGTACAGCCACTGTTATACCCACTACACACAAAGAGTAGGAGGTAGATTTACAATGAATACGTGAGAGAAGAAGAGATGAAAGGATAAGTGAAGTGAGTTAAGCTAACTTAGGTGCTGGTGGCAAACGTGTGAAACAGAGACTTCCTTACCTACATAAAGTACTGGTATGTCTGTGCTGGTTACCCAGTTCCCACCTTGCTCATGCCCAGACACTGCACTATTCTTGAATCTATTCTTCCTTGCCTCTTGGTGCCTTCTGCTCCCGTTTATGCATGGCAGCACCAGCAATGAAATAATTTCCCCATTCATTCCCCAGCCTAACCTCTTTCAGCACCATTTAGTTCTGCAGGAAGGCAGTCCCAAGGATCATTCACTCCTTTTGACCTTCTCCCTTGTAATGGACAGAGCTCCATAATAAACTTAATCGTGGTCATAGATCATTATTTGTGAGCATTGTTTACCCTACCCAGGTCCATCAATACTAAATTGCCATCCTTAGGAAAGCTGGTGGCATTACTTTGGGTGCTTGGCAAATATGGCTGCTCCCAGGAAACTCAGGAAAAAATCTGCATCAAGATAGTGCCACCAAGCCAGCCCTGATCATCGCAGCAGACAAATTACCTCCTGATTTATTCTGTCCCAACAAATGTCTGAAAGGGCTGCCAGAAACATTTGTTTAATCAGAGCCGCTGGAAAATTAAACACTTTTGATGCCTGTGATAAGTATCACCTTCCTCCCCCTCTCTTGCTCTGTTCCCCAACCACGGTGCTAGAGATGCTCTCCTCCTCTGCAGCACAGTGAAGAACGGAATACAGATGAACAATTCAGAGCCGATAAATCCATCTTGTTTTACTTATTCTTGCTTCCTCCTCAGCTTTCCTCCCACTGCTGTCCCCTGCCACACAAATACACATACATATAAGTACTGTCTTAGCTCGGTCAGCATGATTTTTTTCCTCCTTTTGTCCCACAGTACATAACAAATTAACCTCATCAATATCAAGACTCCCACCATGCCTACTGCACTCTGGCTGCTGCTACATCATCTGGGTTCGTCCTGGCCTCTTGTGAACTGAGCTCCCACTGCAAAGGATGCAAAGGACAGTTATGAATTCTAAAGCATGCTCTGGCCCCTTTCTAAACAGCTTTGTCTTTCTAAAACATGACGTTCAGATAAGATTAATCAAGGAAGACCTACTCAGGGAAGAGCTAATTAAAAGCCTTTTCCCCACACTCTTTGGCAAGAGACCTGTGGAGTGACAACTGGCTAATCTGGTTGCAGGATACTCCCTGCATGATGCTGGTACACAAAACTATCACAGTGAGACTGGTTATGAATTCTGCTCGACTTCTAGCTGAAGACTAAGTGGTTACTTGCCGTTAAATAGTCTTTTGGTCTTCCTTGGGTGTTAAGAAAATATTAGCTAAAAGAAGTATCCCTTTAAATCCTCCCAGAAAGAAGCTGGGTCTGGGCAGAGAGGTTCACAGTACACACACAGATCAGAAAGGAGAGGTTTTTGCTGCTTTTTTGCTCTTTGAAGTGAGGAAGATGAGATTAATCAGGATTCACAACTTGCTACAGAGCTGCTCACAGCTGCTGATGGGAATAGAGATGCTTTTTTCTGTCAATACAGAACCCATCCTGTGGGGTTTTACAATATTCATCTGCTGTTTTGCTGTGCCTCTGCCTTTGGTTTTTTAAAAAAGGCATACTTAAATTGCTATTATCTTCCACACAACTATAATTTAAATGAAAATGAGGCAGTTTTCAGACGTGTCCAGAGCACTCTAATTCGAAAAGGATTTTACAGCCATTTTTACTGTGAGAAAGCTGTTAAAGGAAGGAAAGGAACACATGGATCTGTTCTTTCTGTGCAACCTCAAATGTGTCAGAGCAGTGAAATAAATGATGCTATTTCAGGCATATCATGTTGTGTTATTTTTGGTACTTCCCAGCAGTTTGGTAAAATGAGAAACGCAAACAACCACCGTGAAACGTTCTGTTATGCTTTCTTTAACCAGTAACACACCTGGATTTTTGCTCAGCGATGACAGTATTTAACATCTCAGGTATTTGGTAGCCATGCTGATTTTATTGTGGTCACCAGAAATATCTGCAGTAGCAAAATACTTCCATTCAAAGACGGCCCAATGTGGAACTTGTGAATGTGACTTTTAAAATATGAGAGCACAGAAGTCTGTATATCTGTAGTTGTAAAAGTCATATTAACAAACATATTAGTGGGCACTCTTAGGGGCACTTAACTCTGGTTAGTTCCCTTGCTTTCATGTTCTGGACTCTCTCCTGAGTGGAGTGGACTTGCTCCTGATCCAGAAGTTCCAAAACTTGATGCTCACTAGCAACTATACACGTTATAAATGAACCAGAATTGTGCAGTATTCCCAGCCATAAGCACAGAAGCAGGAGTAAAGAGTAAAGGAAAATCAAATTAGTAAGAAGCACAAACAGCACAGACAGATATTCACTGGGTAATATAATGCAATCTCAATGGAAATTTTAGAGCAGGACTGCCCTATTTGCTAATATTGTCTGCTGCAACTGCTATAATACATCTGGCAAAACTCCTTTTTGGGGTAAATAAGCTTAGCTCCAATGAGTACAAACAATAATATTAATTTATTCCAACAAAGTTTTGTCCAGGTTATATTAGGATGAGCTGGAAGTTACATGTGATCCACTTTGTAGAAGTTTTGTTACATTATAAGCAACCATGCTGAAGGATAACTCTAGGGAATGGGACTCAAAACGACGTTTTATCTTTATGTTTTTAACAGGAATGCTGCATGAAATATAGCTTGTTATAAGAGTTCCTTTTTCCCTGTCCTTGTCTGAACTGAGATTGTTCCTGACAGATGAATGAGGTGCACATCTCCTTTTGAAGCTACTATTACTGTCCAGCTATGGCCAATATTGCAGACTGCTGTGCTGTGGCCAAATGTCCATGTCTATTATAGGACAGTGTCCAAATTTTGCTGTCTAGCTTGAGAGAAAACAGAGTGCAGTGCCTAATAAACCTTTTTATTTCTTTTTTTTTTTTAATGTATTGTAGCAGCAGCAATGACCTCATTTCACTTTTCTTCAGTCTTGGTAATTTGACATGCAAGGTTCAGAGCCTTTCCTTTCAGACAGAACCATCAGACCATCTGGTCTGAACCACCTCAGACTACCATCTGGCTTAGCTAGGAAGACACTGAGAGGTGTCAGGGAGACTACTTTATCAGTGTTTATATCTCCATTAATTTGATTTTAGAAATAACACTTAACAACCTATAATGGGCCTTCTACAGCTGTATTCAACAGACACAAAGCTGGCAAAAATGCATGAAAATTGGGGAAATTACAACAGAAATAGAACAAACTTCACATTCTTACTAACAGACTGGGGAAAACATCTAAGGCTCTTAAAATTTCCCTCTTTCTCTGTTAAAAGATCCATCTCTCATCCATATGTATCAACAAACGAACACATATCTTCCACTGGACAAGGTCAAGACAACAGTTATTGTAGCTTACAGCTGGATCCATGTCCTAGGTTGAACATGAGGCAGTTTCTGAAGAGTTCTCTCCTTCCTAGTTATAACTCTTTGCAAGAAGAGAGTTCACCTTCTATGAGAAAAGGAGCCTAATTTTGTGATTACATTTTTGCAATAGGCCTTATTTATAATATGACTTTCCCATATACAATAGCATAACTAACCTAAAATCAATTTAAAAGTGATTATTGTGCTGACATTTTTGTTTTGTTTGTTTTTTTTTTTTAAAGACAATTAAATGACAGGTTGTATTGTTGGTTACTGAAGGTCATTAATTTTTATTGTAAATGCAGGAAATACATCCAGATAGTTACCTATAGTACAAATTATAGAAATGATAATCAGAAAGGAAGTAATGCATACCTAAACAAATGCACATATAATATACAGGGCCCAATTTAGATGCTTTTAAGTCTTAGCCATAGGTGGGAGTGCATTCATGCTGAAAGCGTGGTATTACTGTGGGAACATATTGAAGATGCAGATGCTGCCTTAGGCAGCCCTTCTTCCCACACAAATCCTCTTTTGCCAACACTTGGATCAGTCTGTGTAGATGTAAGGTGCTGAGATAGAGTAATGCAGGCTCACACGTCTCTTATATCTGCTTCAACCCTGCCCTGCAACACTCTTCTCCCTAGTTTTTGCCACCAAAGTGGCAAGGTATGTTTCCTCAGGTTGGCTAGTTACTGGTGTTTTGAAGGATTGTAAAATGAAGTTCAAAATCCAAAACTGAGCTAGCTGTGATTTTTCTCTATCCATCTGCAAATGCATTAAGTGGTGGTGTAAGCCAAGACAGAGAATATTAATAACATGAGCGATAGAGCACATTTGAAATTGAAATGGAAGAATTTAGGTCCTGAGCTTGATGGCATAATGATGTACTTCAACTGTGGTGCTCTGACAAGAACAAGACAACAAAACAACAAATGCTGTGGCAAATTCCCAGCCATGTCTTGTCAAATGCTTAAAATGACCAGAAACAAGAAAAGTGCATACATATTTCCTGATGTAGGTACGATGTCCAATCTACCACATTAAAATAGGCTATCTCTGCATCTACCCTTGTTATATATACTCTAGCTGTCTTTTTTTTGGTCTTTTCTTCTACTATTAGTTTTGCAATGTGAGTTTCACTCTTTAGATATCAAACCTACTGTCTATAATCTTACTCCTTCTTTCTCAATTGAGCTTTCCAAGACCATTTCTGCAGCTGATGGAATCCAGAAAATGCTGTACTGCACTGCCAAGTAACTGACTCCCTGAAATTTTCACCCATGTATTGTATCTAACACCTATTCCATCAGTTTTCCAGAAAATGAGTGCATAACCTCTCTTCCTACCCCATCATCCCACAGTTCTGGTTCTGCCAACCGCACAGAATGCATGAGAGAGAACTCTCCAAGGCATCATCTTGTTTTTTTATGCATTTTCTGATCACCTTTTAAGCAAGCAAGATACTTCCACACTGCAAAAACTTGTAGTTTAGATCAGGCAAACAATACAATGCAACACAATCATGAGGAAGGAGAAATCACGAGGCTGTGCAGCAGCTCTCTTTGCCCCTAAGACAGAGTTCTTTGTCCTCACTTACTAATTCATATGAATATCCCTCTATGTACGGGATATTCTAGAAGCTGCTGGGTTTTTCTAGAGAAAGTGGAACCCAGCAAATGTTGAACCTCTCAGAAGGCTGAATTGTATGGAATTATGCTTGTTCTGACCATAAACTCATTACAAATACTAAAGAGAATAGGTCTCAGTTTATGAAAATATGGAAACTACAGAATACCAGCTATTAAAAAGTCAGCATTTGGGAAAACAGATGAGGAGAACCCTTGAACCACTGTTCTTGCTCACATTCAATGTAGCACACACCAGTCACCAGAGTACAGCTTTACCTCCACCGAATCACCTCTCAAAGCCAACAACTAGCCTTTCAAATGGTCAACTTCCCAAATGGCAATGAAACATTAAAATTCTGTATGGGCAGAAGATGAGATGCAAATAAATCTTTCTTATTTCTTTATCTTTAAGAATTCTTACTTACTAAACTTGTATTACATTCAGTTTCACTAGGGAAGATACTTACATTTCAGAAGTCAACTAAACATCATTATGTTTCTCACTACTCTTAAAAACATTTTGAGGACTGAGCTTACAACTGACATGGATTGCATACAGTGGCTTTCTATTGTGTTCTAGGATCTCTGGGAATAATTGTTTGACTCCAGACAGCATGAATGGAAAGCACATGCTGGTTCTGTAGCTGATAGCTGTTTCTTTCTTAGTGATTAGGGCACCAGTGGCTTGAAAACTTTTACCTTTCCTCACAGACAGCAAATCTTTTATTGAGAGTCCTTTACATAGCCTGATACCCAATCTAGTGCTCCACACTGCTCCGTCCGGCACATGAAGCACAGTACCAAACACTCCTTATTTGCCATTTTAGGGAGTTCTGTCTTGCAGCTCTCTGGTCCCTAAGCCCCATGTACTGACTTTGTGTAGCTTCCCACAGCTGCATAGCTTGAACTCAAACATGGGAGCACATTTCAAAGCTGTTAGCTAACAAAACTACATCAACAGAACTTTGAGGAAACTAAACCTCTGCCCCTAAATGCATCATCATTACAATTTACCCTGTTAGTACGTGAATTATAACCAAGATTGGCCTGCTGGGAAATGGAGTGTTTCTCATAGCCAGGTTAGCTGAAATGCTGATCTATTTTAACTGTCACTGACCACTAAGAATATCCTGCAGAAGGGCAGCCTTCCCCTTGCTGCCCTAAAACCTTCTGCTAAAGCCTTCTGCTTTCTTTTTATTCTCCCAGGGACTGCTCTCATACCTGAAATGAGAGTAGGGGACTATGCCCCTCCTGGATGCAACCAGCATAAAGAGCTGCCATAGAACAGAGGGAGCATATAACCTGGAACAAGCAACTATAGTCTGTAATGATCAAAAGGGCAAATTTTGCAATCGAATTCACCCAGCCATTCTTGTTTGTAGGACTATCAATAAAATTAAAGGAGTAAGACTATCCAGAAAATTAAAGGCGTTTATTGGAATGAATTGGTGCCTAAATGTTTTCGGCACATAAACAGCCTGTGAGAAGAATAATTGGGAAGATATAAATGAAAACAGGACCAAGTAACATTTCAGCTAAATATTAGAAAAATAGTGTCAGGCTGTGGAATTACCTTCCAATATAAATAGAAGAAATAGCCTAGGCTATTTAAAAGTTAGCTGGACAAATCACTTGCTAATAAGTTCCATGCTCACTAAGAACCCAAAAGTCTTTTGTTATCCACAGTGGACATAATTGTATCCCGATTACAGATGTAAAACATATTCAGTTTAAGTAAAAATGTAATTTGTTATATTCTACTTTGGGTGCATCACTTATCTAATGGAATGTCTCCTAGGAAAGCAATTTAGTAGTGCAGCCAATAACAGTGTCTGCAATTTAAATGGGACAGAATTAGCATAAATTCAACTTAATAGGGACACATTCAGCTAAGACCAATTGTGCTACATCACAGCAAAATTCTACAACCCTGAAGTTTTATAACCACTACATGACACTATAGGAAAAGCACATGTATGAAATACTTGACTAACAGAATGGGTGGTTTTAAGTGCAGTGGTGCAATTTTTTCATTGCTGTCACATTCTGTTGCTGTTTGAGGTCTTTTTAAATATTTTTTTTAATGGCCTCTTCACTTAGTTGGTATGGGCACTTATCAGAATGAGCAACTCTCCAAGTACTTGTACATAGTGCTCTACTACAATATGGAAACCCATGCCTTGTTATCCTCCTGCACTGGAAAAGAGGTGGTGGATGGTTGCTGCACTTCAGCAAATCTTCCAAAAGCATTTAGATTCTGAAACAATTGCTTCTAGTAACCCTCACTATATTGCAGAAAATGACCTTTTCACATATTCCAGATTTCCCTCCTCCTCAGCAAGATGAAAGAGTCAAACAGAAATTAATCTGCCAGCCTGGTGATCCAGAAAAATGCTATTGGTTTTTGTAGGTGAAAGAAGAGGTCTAAGCTTTGTTAAAGGCTATGAGCAATCTGTTAAGAATAGATGATCTAGAACCCATAGAAGTATATTACTGCAAGAATGACTCAGGCAGTAATCATCACAACAAACTTATAAATAGCAGAGAAAAGTACTAATTCAAAATGACTTCTCACCTCATAAAGTCATTGCAACAGATCAACCCATGTTAGCAGGGAGTTTGTTTAGTCTGTTACCTGTCTCCCATGACAATTCTTGATGGAAAAGCTCCTCATGCTCTAGGTAATTATAGGAAATTTTTCTTCTAATGTTAGATGTGGACAGCCTGCCAGTGGCAGATTCCCTACTGTTAACTTTCAGTTATCAGATTGTCAGTTAGTTTAATTTTTGTTCCTCTTTCTCAAGAATATGACAGGCATCATGTTACTCTATGAATAGCTACAGGAGACAACAATCTATTATCTCTTGGGTTTACTATTGAATAAATCTGTCTGTCCACCAGATAAATACCTGATATCCACCAAACAGAATAAAATTTAAAGCACCTCCTTGCTCTGAGGTGATCGAAAAGACATTTCATAGTCTACCCTGGTTATCCATAGACTGGATGGTTGGCTGCCATACTTCTGAAGAAGAGGAGGTATAATAAGTAGGTTAAATGAGTGAGGGGGAAGGTATGCAGTTATAAAAGGGATCTGTGGCAGCAACTTAATTCCTTCCCACGCGGAACAAGAAGTTGTAGCATCAGTGCATAACATTTAAAAGTTCAGAGTAGTAACTGGAACCATTTAACTGAATCACTAGAAAAATCACAGCAACTAAATAATCAGTTATTCAGAAGTGTGTACAGGCTCCATCCCAACCAGTTTCTCCTGGTTGTAACGAGCTTTTGTAAAGTACTGTACTCTGTATTCACCTGTTTATTTCCATGAATGAAAATTATAACTAAAAGCACACAGGAATAGGTCAGAGGTAACAGATGTCAAATGCCAAAGACCCTGTTCCCCAGTCCATTTTTGGAATATATAAGCTATCCACCAAGTCTACATTTTTACCACTTAAATTCTGATGGGTTTCCATCTGCTGAGTTTCTATTATCACTTCAGCATTTGGTTTTTCATAATTATTTTCCAAAGTAAAGTGATCAATCTTTAATAGTGTATTTGTATAAAAATTTAATCAGCTCATGATACTTAGATTATGTAGTTTAGGACATAATATATGGTGGAGATTTAATTTTTTAAAATCTCTAAAATCTAATTAAATTTAACATAAAGATTATGTCTAAAAATCAAGGGTCCAGCCAGATGTGATTAGAATTACCCTGAAAGCAGCTGCTTTTAAAATTGTAATAGTGAAATACTCTCACAATTACTTGGTAGGGAGGAAGAAAACAAAGTGTACATGTGCACATCTGTATGTGTGGTCATGCTTGTGTGAAATGAGAGAATCTTTAACCCCCCTGCCTTGAGAATTCTGATCATATTATTTACTCATCCCTCAAAAAAAATCACATACCCTGGTAAATAGGAAGTTAGACACTCTGGAGAGGAACATGAGGTACCATACTGTGTTTAAGATAAAATATTTTCAACTGTTTCTATTATAAACCTCTTTCCATTACAGTCCTATCAGTACCTTTGGTAAAAGTAATTTAACTGGATGAAGCAAAACTGGAATCAGTACTTACAATTATTATTTGAAATACATTAATTTAACCTGCCTGCTGGCTTTATTCATGACTGCTACATGAATTTTGAGTAAAGCCAAAAATATGTCCTCTCAAAAGTGTTATGAAGAGTTACCTCCACCCAGGTTTCTCTCAGGCTTCAGCCAATTACAGGGAACACAGAAATAAATTATATCCTTGTGAAAATTCCACATTCCTTTGCCTTGAAATTTCAAGCATGCCAAGTTCCACTATGAAAATTAAGAGAACGATTTTTCCATTTCCAATTAATTCTTCCAAAAGAAGTAGTGTGAAAAATAAAGGGGAAGGGGGATGATCTCTGCTCTCAAAGATGTAAGGTCTGCTGACTGCAACAGGAAGAACTGAATGTTAAAGCTGAGCTCCATCCCTTTGGCTTCTCATAGAACCTTGTACACAAGAATCAGCTGAATTGTCTCAGGTTATGATTTAAATAAAGCTTCACGGGTCTGAAATCTAGGTCCTGGTAGTTAGAGCCCTCTAGAAGTCAGGACCTGGCTTCTGACAACAGACAAATCTAAAAGACCACCCCCAGGCCTCAGAAAGAATATGATCAAGAGATAAAGTGAGGCCAGAGGACACTGACTGCAGTCATCCATCTGGAGAGGTTATTGAAAACAGCAGGTTTTTTAGGATGTCCTAAAAATTCGTGTACTAGTACCTCAATGCTTTGAAAATAGCTGTACTCTAAACAAAGAGGAAAAGAAAAGGTGAAATAAATGCCGGGTCACCTGTTGAACTCTTCATGCAGCAGCACAGAAGAATGCATTTGTGACTTATGTATGGCTGTATAATTTACTGTCTGAAGAGTTCTACAATCATTATACCTAGGATGAAAAGAAAAAAACCTGAGCTGCACATTTTCCTGTGAACAAAGGGACAAAAGTTTTCTGCACCTTGGTGATAACTGACATTGGTTACCAGTCATGCTAAAATTCCTATTAGATGCCTCTCACCTGAATTTTATTTATAATGTTTCCTGAGGCCTCATATTGCTGTCCAGATATTTTTTTTTCTTTTTTCCTACTGCCTTTCCTAATATTTTCAGTCTTTAATTGAAGGCCTTCAAGTCACTGTCTTCTTGAAGAAAAAGAAAGCCTCCCTGAAAGCCTTCAAATGCTGCACCCAGGATAAAAATAAGTAGAGCAGCTGAACATACCTATCAAAATCCATGACATGCAAATTTAAACAAACCTAAACTTAAGCAGACAAACAAATGCATGCCAATCTGTATGAAACACTCACTGGATTGTTCAGATGGTGGCTTTACACTACAGAATATTACCCCCCAGACTTCAGACAGAAAAAAAAAAGCTATTAAAAATTCAAAGGAAAGCTAGGTTTGTTTTTCCCAGCTGATGAATTTGCTGAAAAAGTGACCTTTTAGCTCAGTTTCCCAGAGCTGTGAACATTTTTTAATGCATTGATATATGTGCCAATTTAAAGTAAGTTATACAGAGTAGCTGTTTCTAGAAATATTAAAATCTCAGAGCTTGCTTGGACAGACATTTGAAAACAGATTGGTGAAGGAGACATTGCTAGCTTCTTCCCTAGAAAGGCACTCTCTTGAACTTTTTTTTCTAATTATATATCACTATCAACATCAGACTTTCTAGGAGATAATGACATTAAACTGCCATATTGGTTTCAATATTAAACATTTTCAATAATTCCTTTCTTTCATGTTATGCGTCCAGTACAAGTGCCTAGACAAACTGTGTAACAAACTACTTTGAAACAAGCAGGAGACTGTTTAGATAAGTTGTCTTAGTTTAGATAAGGTTTCTCAAAAACCTGTTTACTGTGGCAGTAATTTTCAGTGAGACAAACTATCTGAGTACTACAGGCTTATATTCACCTATTGAACTGCAAAGAGCATTAGTATTAATAGAGGCCACATATGTGCATTTCCCTCAGTATATCAAAACAGCACTGCTATCAAGGAGAGAAAGAAAGGCCATCATGAAAGAATCCTTTTTTTGCAGGCATTTCTTGGAGGTCAGAATCTTCAGAAGAGCGCTAAGTCTGAAGATAGATGCATAAAGACTTTGTTTGACTTTCTGGAGCATCCAGAGAAAGTCAGTTTCTGAGCATGATTTGTTAACTGCCCAAACTTGATAGAAAAGAAACCCTTTTGAAAGAGAAAGAGACTGTACAATGTAATTTCTAGTTGCATAATCTTGTCCATGAGCATCTATATCAGATACCCAGAAGACTTAACAGCAGACACAATATTTGCCCTTTGCGTACTTTCCAAATAACTTGATGTATCAGGCATTGTGTCTAAATTTTCTTTTTTTTGTTGAAAACGTGTTTTTCTTCTTTGGGATTTGCTAGGATTCAACTGAAGATTTGTATCTCAGTGTTTTCCTTATGTATATAAAAAGGACCAAAAGCTATGTGAAAAAGAGGTCAACCCACGTCAATGTTTCTGTCATTTATTATCCAGATATAGGGCAAGAGCACACTACACACAAGAAATGTAGGTCAAAGGCTCATCATTGCACATGCTAACAAAATAAACCATAATCATGTTCCATTTGCATAGTTTAATCATCTTTCTTTCAGACAAAAATGCTACAAATGGAGAACAAGAGTCAGTCTGGGATTTTAATCTGCACAGCTAACTAATTATGCAGCATTGTGGCAGCATGGAGTCCTTTAGGGAAGGAATTAAGTTTTAAATAACGGGACTCAGCAATATCCAAAATGTGTGTTTTTTACACTGGCATGGAAAAAGGATAAGACTCCTCCTTGCTGATGATATGTAGGATACTATACTTTGTAAAACAATCAGGTGAATATGAAGCCCAACAAAAAAAGAGCTTTGTTGAAGTAATCAACATATAGTAAATATTACCTGCATATTGCAAAGTACATATGAAAAATGTTTCTGTAATTAAATCTTAAAAAGGCAGTGAAACATGCTTCTTTATCCTCTTATTCTCATTTGTGATTGAGCAAATGGGTATAAAAAGTAAAAATAGCCATTTTTCATCTCCAACCAGGCGAAAGCTCATCTCTGCTCTGCTGTTGCTGTGCCCATGGCAACATTTACCAATACATAGGCAGATTAGCGATTAACCTAGGGAAATATTAGCTTACTGTATGCATGACATGTTTTGACAGAGAGATGAAAACTCATTGGCCCAAAAAAATACTACAGAGAATGTACAGGTCTGTTGTTAATATATATTCATGTACAATATTGCACATACATGTAGACTCAGTACACACTGCAATTAAAACATTAATTCATGCAATATGTTTGCTTCAATTGTCAGTGGATGATATTTGCATAATTTTCAATTGTCAATTTAGACATTCCCTTTAATTGTGAGAGTTTGAGTGATAATCATACACTATGAATATTACCCCCTCTTTTTCTCTCTTAGTTATTCTGGTCTCACAGTCATAAGCTAGGAGCAACTTTTGTGACTTGAAAAAGGAACATAATGCTGAATAAAAATGAAATTAATTTAAAATCTTATAACTGCTCTGCACTAGCATAGGCATCTATATTGTGGATAGGCTTTTAAAATTCTTTAGCTAACTACATTGACTGTAGAGGTTCATTTCTGCCTTTTAATTTTGTTCAGTGTTTTAATCCAATGTTTTGTGGGCTCCCATCAACCTTAGTGTTGTAATTCCAAACAATCTTTGTTATAGCTATTACAATAACATTGCATCCAATACTGCTGGCTCTGTATTGTCAACTAAAATCTATTAGAAAACACAAACTTATCTACTAAAAAAATAAGCCCCAAAAAACACCTCAGAGAAAGCTGCAAGTATCAGGCAGGTGGTTACCCATGTAAACAGTCCACATCACCAGCCACAGAGTTATTAGAATTGGTACCAAATTAAGCTTTGACTGGCTGCTGGGAACACTTTGATGTTGCTTTCTTTGAACACATAACTCTTCCCTCTCTTCCCCCAGGTGAGGTTTAAGAATAAAGACAGCAGTAACAGTACAGTGGAAATGTTGCAAACTGTACTTCAAAAGAGAGAGCGAGGAAATGGTAACTCACAGGTCACCAATGAACAAGGTCATGAGTGTAAGGCAGTGACAACTGGCATCACTTTGCATTATGCTTTTACAGGATGCCCTTCCTCCCCCGTCACCCCCCCTTTTCTAAGCAGACACAAATAGGTATTTTATTCCTCTGTCAAATCTCTGACATGAGAAATGGTATTTCAAAACAGAGAATGGACTCTGTTTTCAGAGACAGCTTGGAATAAGTTATTTATAGTAAAACAACATATTTATATAACGAGAGAGAAAAATCTAACAAAAAGCTTGAAATGCATTCAGCACTGGAGCCTTTAGCACATCGTATTCAGCTCAGTTGGTAGTTTGCATACCTCATCCCATGCATAGAGCTGCCAAAGAGAAAGAATCCAGCATCTAAACTCACAAAGCTCTGGAGAAGCTGGTGGCAATGTGGGTAGGATATGGGGACCTCAATGTCAGTGTGAGTTGTGTGGGGCTCAGCTGCAACCACAGTGGGCAACAACCAGACACACACACACACACACACACACACACACACACACAGAGGCACAAAGCAAGCTTGCTGACCTGGAATCCTAGGATCTCCTGAGTTGAAAAGGACCCTCAAAGCTCATTGAGTCCAGCTCCTGGCGTTGCACAGGACAGGCCCAAGGATCACATCATGTGCCTAAGAACATTGTCCAAACACTTCTTGATCTTTACTTGTATTTGTCAATTAATTGACCTACAAGTCAGAAATCAAGATCCTTTCTGTCTTTTATTTCAGCATATCAAGGCAGAATTTTAGTATGGCGAAAGAACAGCTTTGGATGGAACAATGCTACTTCTTCTACAAGATACACGTGAGATACCTTACTCAATACTTAAAAAAGCTTTACAAAAGGCAATAGATATGCAGACTATCTAGAAATGGCTGGCATCTAGCTCCTCCAGCCCAGCAACACTGTAACTCTGACAGAAGTCCCTTCTTAACAATTTCTTATGCCCTACTACTTACAAACCACACAGTCTACATAGAGTTTGTATGTTTGTACTTTGTATAATAGTTAAAGTAATGCCAATTCTCTAAAAAATTCTATGGTCTGTTACACAGCCCTGTTTTTTCACGTTCTCCTATAAAAGATTCTTGATCTATCTTGGGAAAAATCCTTTCTCATTTGACAACTCTCTTTTTTTTCCAAAATCAAGACAGAATCATGTCAAGCCTGAAATTTATGTAAGCACATAACTCTTGATTTATAATTTTTGTTGACTGAATTGTCTTTTCCTGTAATCATTTAAAACTCAGCTAGAAGAAGGACTAATGAACAGACCTAGGCCTCCATCCAGGTAAGCACTCCAAGGCACTGAAAGGAGGGACTGCTGAACATTGTGGGCCAGCTCTCTTGCTCTGGTCTTCATAGCCAGTTCATGGGAGCAGAATCACAGCTTGCACCACTCAAAGTCCACAAAATGAACAAATAGATAAAAAAAAAATCCCAACATTAGCCATCTATTTCAACTGGTCTGGACACCTACTGATTAATTTTTTTTGCCATTTTAGTTATGTAGTTGTAATTAAGTGCTCTTTAAAGTCACTTCCTAAAACTATTCTGTGATTCTGCGCAAACGTGAAAAAATCAAAAAGAAAAAACCCCCTAACCCGAACAACCACAGAATCAAACAAATCGAACAAAAAACTCCAAAGCTACCAACTGGGACAAAATGACAACCAAAAGCTGCACCCAGTAATTCTGTGCAAAATCCCTGATGCAGATGTAGCACAGAGGCACTTTCATTGTGTTGCTTGTGTAACTACACAGAAATTACACAGATAAGCAGCAGAAAAATGCCCTCAAATGGCATACGCCGTATCTGCCCCAGGAGATGCACAGTTCTGCTACTGATGAGCCCTTGGAGCAAACCTGCACCACAGGCAAACATTTTTATGGAACTGAGGTTATGAAGTCTCTCCTTTAAAAAGCAATTCTAGATATTATGCCTGTAAATCAACATTTTTGTTAATGAGACAGTGGTTGCACTGGCTGACTCTACTATCTGAAAATCATAATCCTTAGATTTAGACAGCACTCAAATGGGTCATACAAACCCAAAACCTACTCATGATAATTTTAAGTGTTTGCCTGTTTGGCTGGTATTTATTTATAAGTCACCTCCAGCTGCTAGGGATTTTTGGCAGAGCCACCATTTGCACGTAAGGCCAGTTCTACTCCTAGCACCAGTTCTACTCCTCAGTTCTAACCTCAGCCTGGTACTACTCATCATGTACAAAATCTATATTGTCTCCTCATAAGCTTTTCCTGCCCTTAAAGCTCCCACTATGGTTTCTGGGACCACTCTCTATAAACCACTCCTGTGAGCTCTCTTAAGTTACCTGATACACTCTAAGACAGGCTCTTGCTGGTGTTTCAAATACATATACACAGCATTCTTTATTGTTGCTCTTTGCTCTTGTTCTTTTATTTTTTGTTGTTTTGGCAGGTTTTTCTTTTAAATCACTTCTTTTGGGCTCTTAATCTTCATCTCCACTTGCCAAAGAAAAATGGTGAACAAGGCACGCAGCTCTCAACAGGAGCAGCAGAAACACTCGGAACAAGAAGAACAGCAAAACTGACAGCTGTGCTTTTCTACACTGAGCACAGTGGGTAAATCAATACCCCGGCAGCCCTGCCGCCATCTGTGGAGTTTCTGGAGCAGACCGGTTATTTATAGAAACTTGTTTGCACAAAGCCAATATTTACCTGTCGGGGCTGTCAAAATTTGCAATCCATCTTTGCTGTTACCCTGCTGTTTTCATGTCAATAGCAGAATTTTCCAAAAGAAAATACTGTAATGTTTTCCCCTCCATAAACATTCCCCTCCTGCAAGGGTTGGTTATGTTAATTGTTGCAGCAGGAATGCATCTGGTTTCCATGGGGCCTTGGGGATCCTCCAGAATGCAGGAAAACTATAGGGATGTCAAACCTAAAGAGTCTATTTTTCCGTCTTGTTCCAGCAGCAGCAGCATGGCATTTCCTTGCCAAGGCCAAGCTGTGATTTAATGTTACAAAAAACCAATAATTCCCATTCTGCAAACCAAAAAGGTTTTCTTTTGGAATATTTGGCTGCTGCTGTTACTGTTGTAACCATAACCATTATTTTCAAGCAGGCAAGAAGTTTTAATGTGAAATTTCAGTGTATTTGCCTTTAAAAATGAACTCAGATTCTAAGCCAAGAATGAAATGCATGGGTGATCTCAATCCTGACTCCTTGCAGACTGATGTTTACATCACCAACCTACAGGCACGTCCGAAGGAGACAAGAAGGAGGAACAGACTTCTGGTTTCTGTACCAGTTCTTCTGGTCAGAGACTGGACTGCACTGCTAGTGCAGAGTGAAGTATTGGGGATGGCTTCTGCCAGCACCTTTGGGTGGCTATTCAAAGGCTGTCACTAACTAGGACTGTCCTCACAGAGATTTCAATTGTCAGTTTTCTGAAAATAGAGTTCTTTGTAATCAAAGACATATTGAAAATGGCAGTCAAACTCAGCATCACAAATCTGTATCATTTTCCATTTCATTGAAAGAGTGCATCACCGAGAGGCTCAGGGTGCAAAGCCAGCTCCTGAGAGCACCTGGAGTTTAAGTGAGATACCACTACCCAATGGATTAGCACCCAGCCACATTATTGGCCAGCAATCTGTTCATCCTTGCAGGACAGGGGTGGAGAAAGCGGGGCAGGACTTAAAGCAAAGAAGGGCTTAAAGTAAGGCCAGTGGAAGCATTCTTCAATAAATGGTTTAGAGAATTAAGGATTAAATTATTCTATCAGATGAGGAATGGATTCTGTGATCTGTACAGCAAATAGCAGTGGAAATAGGACAGTGCTTAAATACATGCCAAGCTGGAAGCCATCTGAAAGATATGGCGAACAGGTGAATAAGGACACTGAAGAGAAGCAGAAAATCTTTTTGATTTGTTTTTGATTGTTGTAATATTAATTACTGAGCCCTATGACTTAAACAGCTTCCTAGCCTTTGGCTAAGAAGCAGCATAGAGCCAGAAAATAGAACAGGGAAATTTCTCATTCTTGTTTTCTCCCCTGGGACTCACAAAAAGGTTCCTCTTTTATATAATATGGTTTCAGATGGTTTTTGAATATTATTTAAAGAGCATGTCAAAGCCACAATGAAGTAATTCTTCCTCTCAGATAAGGTCCACGAACTCCCCCCCAGGGTAAATATTAAAGAGCCTGCAGGAAAACTGCTTGTTAGACAAATGGAGCCACAGATGTTACTTTCATCTGGTGTACAAAGCAAGGATGTTACATACAAGGCACAGATACCCAATTATGAAAACTTCTATTTTTAACACACTTTTCTCCAAAACNGTGGGCTGAGAATTTTCTAGTCTTGTCTCCTGCACTAGTAATTAACATTAAAATTTTTGAGCGCTGATAATGCTCAGGACTTCACAAATTCAATCTACTGGTGACAAATGCTCTTGTCATATCTACACTATATCCACAACTGCATAATTATTTTCCTTAAAATATGCATCTGAAGCATACTGTGGAATCCAGGGCTCAGAGTTCTCCTGCACTCAGATTGATCCATAGCCAGAACATGGTACTTTTCATTGCACCTCATTATTAACCAAGTTTTATGTTTGTAATATCAATACTTCTTTTGTGCTTTGCCAGACGTAGTCTAGCGACCACTGTGCTGTTGCTCCATATTGATTAGATAAATGTTTGTTCTATCCTGCCAGAAAGCAAACAGTGCCCCTATCCCAAGACTTTGCTGGTGAAGCCATTCTTCTTTTGCTAAGCTTTGACAGGTCTCACAGAAATAAGGACACTCTATCAAAAGAAGAGCAATCTCAAGGAAAGGGTAATGGGAAAACAGTGGCTGAATCTAAGTACTAGTCTGGAGCTCAACATGTCAATGAATACCCAAAAATTCTCATTTACTACAGATAGCACAATAGTAGCAATTTGCACTACTTGACTAAATGTTAAACAGTTGACAAGTACCAGAGTCTGAAGGTTCATTTCTCACTTTAAATACCTGAAAAAAAAAACCTGAAAGAAGGCCATCTCCTTAATTTATGCACTGTACTAACATTTAGGTTGCAGATATCTAATTGCTGACTGTCACAGGTACCTTTATATAACCTTGGACACATAATTTAATGCTTCCATGTGTTCATTCTCCTTTTGTCTTACTCCCCAGCACTGAAGACTGGCAACTACCACATCTAAGAGAATAAGAGGAAACTAATGCCACAGGTAGTATTAGTATCTCTCTTAGTGCATATGTTGCTGCCGCTCAGGGTTTACTGCAGGTAAAAAAGGTATTTTTGCTTTCCCCTGAATTACCTAAGAACTTAATCTAAGGAATGTAATTTTCAGATACTATTTCATTTAAGAACTGAAATCCTGAGATAAGTAATTGCTTTGATTTATACTATGGCACATAATACAGGCACTTAGTTCTCCAAGAGGATCCACATGGCTTGGAGGGCATTGGGAAATGTTGTGTCCTGAAGCATGCAGCAAGACAGATGGAACAGAAGTTTAACAGTGTCCTCTGCTCCAATGTCTATTACTTAATTCCAGGAATGGGACTAGGATGACCCAAGTGATCCTTTTCAGTTCAGTGTTCATTAGTCTTTACCTCATGAGTCTGATTTAAAAGAAATAAAGGGAAAAAAGCTGATTTCAGCCCTCAGCATACTTGTGTGATTAGGGTAATGAGGAAGAGATCATTTTACAAAGCAGTTCATGAATTCTTTCTCTCTTTCAGATTTTGGAATGCAGCTGGTTTCTAACTCCCAGCTGGCAAAGAGGGGACTTCTCACCGCAAGTAATCTGCTTAATCTGGGGACTTCTCAATCAGGCACAGATGAAATAGTGAAATGATTACAGGTCTTGGTCAAGTGTTGCAATGCAAGATGATTCATACTAATCAGCATTCTCTAGAATCAGTGCAAAACAAATGTGCCTCTAGAGATTTCCAAGTTGTCAGAAGCCATCCACTGTTACCCATGACAAAAAACTCTGTCTGTCTCTGCTCTACTGAACACTGAAATGTGTGAAGTTGTGTTCAGTAAGACAGATGTGCAAGTCTCCTGATTTGCGAAGGAATCTACTAATATGCACGGGCTGCTTTAAATCCAGCTTGATCAGCAATTTACAGACAATTTAGAGGGCTAAAGAAGAAAAAGAAGATGGGAGAGGTGGATTTGGCTGGCTCCACCTAGCTTTTGGGGCACTGTGGCCTAGAAAACAGATGCTTTCTTGCTGTGATCTCATGATGGCAACTTCCCTTTCTCCCTCAAATCTACTTTGATGCCTCAGAGCAAAGTACTAGCCTCCACTTGGCCACTATGTGTTATCTGCACACTGGCATGTTAGAAAGAAGGATATGAGAAGAGGAAGAGGAAGAGAATTCTCAGAATAATGGAGTGACTTTGGACCAGATTTCAGACTGTTTCTCACACTGGATTAAAAAGCCAAGTTTTGGACCCCAAACTGGTACTTTTTGTGGACAGTGATGTATTTAAAATGTTAAATAATCTGTTTTGAGACCTTTTAAAAATATAATACATAGGAACTAAACTAGAAGGGGCATTTCAGTATGCCTACCCCGTATCAAATTCCAGATGACCATATGGTTTAATGCCTCACATTCACCTACAGCAAAAAAAGGCTCTGCCTTACTGGCCAAATGTGAACCACGCCTATGACTCCAAAAAGGAATCCAAACTGTTCCTCACATCATAAACCATGCCCATGCCAGTTCTATCAGAACGTGAGACTTTTTGCTCACAACCACGATCAGGGTCATTAAGATCCCTTCATTAGCAGAGTTTTCTACTTTCTCTGCATTGGCATGGATGGGCTGTGAGGCCAGACACTGGTACCTCCTTTATTCTGCACAGGAGAGCACATAAGCCTGGGGAATGGAGAGGGTGGTTTTAATTTATCCAACATAAATAAAACTGCCTGAAAACATAGTGAGGAATAGAGGCTCAGCCTTCTGTAGGTCAAACCCAAAGGCTACCTTTGTACCCTGGTACAACTTCATTATCCTCAGCTGAGCTGCACAAGGGATTAATTTAACCCTCAGAAAAGGGTCAAGAGAAACTGGGAGAGAAACAGAACAACCCATTAATAAAAGCTATAAGAATACATGTTCGTAGAGTTTAGTTCAAATTCCTCCTTACAGCTGCTGTTTTTAGTGCAAGCAGGTACATACAGTAACACCACCATTTCTATTCTGCTCCATCTGCTGTTATCAAAGCCCTTTCTTCTATTATATATTCAAAAATGGCTTTTAATTTAAATAATTTAGATTCTCAAAACCCTAAGATCTGGTGAAGTACTGAGGCTTATTCACCTGTCTACTTGAAATGTTTTCTTTTGCTTCATTTTAACTAATTCTTAAAATTTATCTGTAAGCCAGAGAACTTTTTTTTTTTTTTTTAATGAAGCTAATTGTTTCAGTTGTGGGCTGCAAGTAGTGTTACTATTCCAGAAAGAGAACACTGTCAGACTTTAAATGTGACTGTGTACCTTAGGTGTAAAATTGTGCAGTAGCTCATAATTGTATGGGCTGCCACTACCAAGCCAGAAAAAGAAAAAAAGGGTGGAGAGACAAAGCATTAACAGCAGAAACATCCTAGGACTCAGCATTTTTTAAGATCAGGGACATATTTTTGGTAGCTATTTATATTTCCAATTTTTTCTTCCTTTAAGGTGATTGGTTTTTGGTCAGCATGGTGAAGACGCCACATTGTCTTTTATCTGTTTTGATGAACTAAAACATCCCAATGTAAATGGAAGCACTGGAAAATGTAAATGATACAGAAGTTACTCAAATACTTTTTCCAATCCCAGCACTTGTAGAAACAAGGTAGAAAATACCTCTGTAATAGATGCCTAATTGAAGGTGACCTACCTATGGTCTCCAAAACAATATGGTCTGTTCTCTCTTCTTCCCTCTCTCTCCTTTCCTTGAGGGTTCCCTCATTCCTTCCTTGCCAATAAGCCAACTTGCACTTCTTCCCATCACACAGCAGGCCTGCATCTTGCTCCGAGGAAGGAGATGTGCACAGCAGGACGAGACACTGGGGGCACTCCAACCATGTAACAGCAAAGCAGCCCTGGATCTGGAACTTTTATTTGATCCAACACTTCTCAACAAACAACTGGCATCACTGGTCTAGTTTAAACCTTGACAGTGCCCAGCTATGAGCTATCATTTATTTTCACAAGTTATATAGTATGCTTACCCAAATTTTAGCTCTTTCAGACACAAATTTAGCTCTAACAGTGGTAAAATCGAGTTTTGAAGAAAGACAGCCCTCATTTAGATGCAGTGAACCAGAAATAAGTTGACAGAACACAAGAAACAATTTCAGGGTTAGCACACAGTGCTTGTTACTCCTTCTTCTCTACAAAACCATTTGTGCTAAAGGAAATTTCATATCTCCTGTAAGAAACTAGAATTACCGTATTTCAACTACAAAAGCGTGCTTGGCTAATAAAATGGGTTTATGTCTGTAAACTTTATTGCAGCTCATTTGCAGGGAAATCTTAACCCTAAGGGCTCAAGCCTATTTTTGTGTGCTCTGAACCACAGCCTTGAATCTTCAGTATACTTTACACCTGCAATATCCCATTAAGTAAGGACAGTGTTACTGCTCAAGGGTGACAGAGGCAGAAAGCCAAGGACCAGGAGGGAAGTTCCCTTGCTTGGTTCAAGGGGGTACAACAAATCTGTGGTGGATGCAAGGACTGAAGCAGATTGTGTCAGTTTTATATAGTCATCAACCATGCCATGAGGCAGGGCTTTCTCCTTTCCTACGTCTCAGAGGCAGGATGCCTGCCAAATACAAATCATGTTTTCTTGCTCAAGGTTGGCCTTAGTGTTTCCACTCTGGATATGGCATGAATGTTCTCTCCTCCCTTCACTACACAGACTGCCAGCTTGAACAAATCTTGGCTTACTGTTCTGCCTTTCCCCACTGTTCACTCTTCTTTGCCCTCAAAGGCTGCAAGGACCTGCACCCTGCTTTCCTCCCTTGGATTTTGCTGAGTACTTTCTGGCCATTATTCTGCTCTGGAAAAACTCAGAACAGCTTTACTTCACTTTTCCAGAGTTTTAGAGACAAGTCCTTTTACTAGCTTTCCTGGTTTTAAGTACGTATACTAAAGATTTCCAGAAGAGATGTATCAAATTAGCCTGTATGGAATAGGAAACTTGCAAGCTAGTGTCAGGTATGTCTGCAGCTTGTTCCTGTGATATGCTTGGAGTGTAGCTTCTAAGTGATCAATTTGGCCAACAGAGAATTCATTGTTCCTCTCCAGTCACAAATTGAAGCAAATCTGAGTGTCTCCTGATGTCAATGGAAGGCTACTAGGTGGCATCTACAAACATCTTCAGCCTGACTCCTGATACCTGCACTAATGAAAATAGGACCACAGGAGGCTTTATAGCATGATCCTGTCACTTTTACTTCTAAAGTCCTTTATCTTAGGACTGATTTTCTAAAATAAACTAGAAAGGAATGTAAGGTGCTACAATTTAGTATTTTAAATGAGAACCACCTAATTCTGAAGGCTCATTAGTAGCTTCTGAATGAGGAAGAGGCTGCAAAGCAATATGCCTGAGAATTGGCTCCCCTTCTTGTTCTCCTAATAGCAACCTAGAACATTTAGAGTAGGATATCTGCACGGGAGGTGTTGTAGCCAGATCATGCTGGTATTTGCATGAAATTTTGGTTGTTACCATGAGATGTCCTCTCCTATTTACCCTGTGGCAAGACAAGCTATATTAAAGAAAGCACTGGAGGAGGCTGTGGACTGCCAGATCAGTGAGAAAAAGTGAACAGCTGGTATGGGAAAGTTCTTTCTCATGATGCTAACTGAAGCTATGCCAGAGGTGAGGTTTCTAAGCAGGGATGATTTTCATCATCACTGAAGTAAGACCACCCTCAAAAGACCCAAATAAAAGAATGACATCTAAGCATTACACTGAAACCAACTAATAGACCAGCCTAACTCTTTTAAAAGAAAATTCAACAAAATCTAACCACCTGCTAGGTTAAGCCAGTTTCTATTGAAAGACCAGTAACTCCAGTGTGCCTCTTGATGTGTGGAATACAACTGACTGCAGGGGGTTGCATTATCATCTTTAGAAATTGGTGGTTAAAGATCCTGAAATACCACAGGATTAAGAGCAGAGCAGACAGAATCTCAGATGATCAAATGCTGCTGTCAAACACATATAGTATATAGTATAATATTCCTTTCTATCAAACCAAACATTTTGCATAAAATAGTGAAAATCTGCTCTTTTTCTTTCTTTTCACACTCATACTTCCCAATGGTATTTTCAGAATTCCTCAAGACTGATAACAGCAGGAAAATAACTTGATTAGTAGCTAATATCTTTATGTTGTTTTACAGCCTTGTGAACATTTGTCAGTACGGCATATGTATCAACTATTTTTTTTTTGTGATACCTTTTAAATCTGCCTAGAATCACATGAAAAACTAAAATTAACCTGGAAATACATCTGAGATCTGCAACTTCTGCAGAAATTTACATTTCCAATGAAGATCCTATGAGTTGTATTAGTAAAAAGTCTTATGAGACTACAGAGCAAACTAAAAGGTGATGTATTCCCATATTATTTATAACATCTATACACACAGAGATAACCTTTTTTTTTTTTTTTGCATCAGTAATGGCAAGCATCCTAATTATCTCCTCCTACTACATAAATCTGGATTTCCCATTAATTTCTAACTTGATGCATGCATACTAATATAATATTGAAAACACCCTCCTGTCTGCAAGACCAAGGGATTCAGCTTTCCTAAGAAACCTCTTACACTTTTCAAAGTAGCTCAAATCATGCTTGGATAGCACTTGAATATTGGAGTAATACCACTGTAGTCCATATAATGGCTCCTGTGACTATCTCTGCTCAGCACAACAGAGAGCTCCCAAATTTGTTATTAAGCAACCCATTCTTAGACATAAATTAAATGTGCTTGGGTTAATGTTAATTATGTCCTCTCTTTCTCATGTACATGGGGGAAAATCAAAGAAACAGAGAACTGAATTATAAAAACTGTAAATAAGATCTTTCTTTTAAAATATATACAGTAACTAAGCAATATCCTTTCTGGCCATAATATCAAGGCTTGTGCCAATACACTGCAGAGTTAAAATAAATGTAAAACATTACAACCAGAATTGAAGAGCTAAGCATTCACAGCAGGGCTTCACTGTCAACCTATCATGATCTGAAACACACACATCTACTTCTGCTGAGTCAATGTAGTTTTAAAAATAATGGATTTTTTTTTTTTAAAAAGGTTCCCTACATCTTCAAGGCTGTTAAGGTTAGCACAGAGTATTTATAGGCATCAATGAAAAGGAGGACATCTTACTTTGCTCTCCTACTGTTTGCCGCTGGTAAGAGTAGCTTGCAGGTTTTCTGCAAAATCTGTCATCTCTTGACAAAACTGGAATTACCAACAGGGGACAATTGCATGGCAGCAAGATAAATCAGTGACATTACAGAATGACTTGGAAGGATGAAACAGTTTGATTGACTGTGCTGCTGGACCGTAGCAGCCAACTTGGCTACAAGTACGTACTTTCTCTTCCCTTCTCCCTTGCATCTCGAGAGCAGAGCAAGTAACAAGCTGTTATCCCTGGTGGAACAGTCTTTTCTGTATATCAGTAATCAAAATTGTTACTTGTTTTGCGACTGACTCACACAGAGCTCTCTGATATCTTTAATTTTCTTTATGAGGAGATGCCTTTTGACTGACTTCATGGTGCAATTTGACCACTTCAGTCCAGGAGGAATTTAACCCCTTAATTCTGGGGACCAGCCTAAAAATGATCTGAGTTCTAGCACTTGTTTCAACATGGCCAAGGTTTTGCTTTCTGGACTGGAGTTCTTTTTAAGCAGCTCCTGAGTTTTTACCCTGACCAAGATCATGTAAGCGATGGATAATGCTGAGGTGACCGGAATTGTGAAGCAGGATCGCTGTGCTCTGCCCCAAAAGTGACCCACAACCTGCTGTGTTCACTTTTTATGGGTGCTCTGTGGCACTGGTGACACGTAGATGCTGCAAATGGGCTGTGGCATCAGAGATGCACAATACCCTTGCTCGGTTAAATGGTTTGCCAGCGGCAATGATGCAGAGGCAGTGATGAGAACACCAGATTGCGGGTATGATCTGAAAGCATCTGGATTCAGGCCCAGGTGTCCACCTGTGCAGGAGATCATGATGAAATGTGCACATTTCTTCACAATCACAAGAACCACACACTGTGATTATCTGCTGCGAACTGCAATAAGCTCTGGGATTTTGGTGCAATAAAACCTTGAAATCATAGTTCAGGCAAACTTCTGGAGCAATCAGCAACTGAGCTCTGGGGTTTAAGTTGAAAGCCACAGAATTAGCTGGGGGGCTTTCTTATATCTTTCACGTTACAAATTTGTCATTCTTCTCTCCGACTGAAAAACCCCAAGTTTCATTCAATTACTAGCACCCAATAACAGTTAACAAAATTAGAAAGGTGTCTCTTTTATTCTTTGTTGAAACCTGACAGAAAGTCCTTCAAAAACCAAAAAAAAGGTGACACAATCCAGCAATCATTTATTTTACCAGGTCAATGATAAATGTTAATGGTCAGAACTGTATGCCTGAAACACTTGATGTTTACTCCACCAAAGACATTTTTAGTCGGAAGTTTCTTGCTTATACCTTAGATACGTAATACAAATTGAAAGCCTTGAAATTCACTGGGCTAGAACCTTTAGCGATGAAAATTGTTATTGGGATTGGTGCAAAATTCATTCCAGAGTAGATGCCCATGACCGTAGAATGATGGAAATCCTGCATATAAGGGTGAACTGATACATAATTTCATGCATGAAAAACCAGAACTTATTTTAAGACTCACTTGTACCTTTTCAGTACCATTAGAAATGAGCATAATTCCCCTTGCCATTGAAAATGGAACTTATGACATTCTAAGCATAATAGCAAAACACTTTGCTACTTTGTTTGAGATAGGGTGATAATTTGAATAGAGGATTTTAAAAGGTATGTTGGGAAGTGAGAACAAAGGAATTTACATGTGAAACTGTTGTGAATAGAGTTTCCACTCTTCTATGAAATATTTAACTGGGTTATAGTAGCATTCTAAGGCAGAAAAATTCAAGACCAACTATTAACATATAAGTATAACCCAGCTCCTCAGTGCAGTTACAAAACATCAGAGGTGTTTCTAACTCAAGCCTTTGATTATTTACTACTCTATGCACCAAATCAACTGGTTCTGTAAAAGTGAGAGGTTTCACAGACATTCTGTATCTCTTTGCAGCTGTAGCTATTCCTAAGCATGACCCTGAGAGCTTGAACAGACAACAAAGAGTCTCACATCAGGGAGGCTCCCCTTTCTGAAAGCTGAGAGGAGCTTCTGTCGGCAGAGTGGCTTAATTCCAGCTCCAAAGGTGAGTATGGGGAGGGAGAGAGCAGAAGGTCCCTTGTGAAGGCACAGTGGGGATCAGGAGAGAAGCCTGGTTGATCTACAGTCCTTCCCTGTGGCTAGGGCCACAGATACATTTTAACCCCTTGTGTTGAACACAGGAACTGTCAGATAGCTTCCTCGCATGACAAGGATCTTCCACGTACAACACTCCTCAGCACCATGCTGAATTATCTGATGTGGAGATGATAACCGTGTGGTGCTGCCAAAAACTCGGACACGCTTCCCTTGTAGGGCATTCAAAGCTTTAGCTTCAGCATGTTCTGGCACATCCCAACTGGCTGAAAGCCAAGGGCTCTGCTAAGGCTGGTTGTGCTGAGGCAAGGGAGCAACACAGCAAAAAGCACACCTTGATTCTGCTGTGCATTTTGCTGACAATCCATCCACGTGGAGGAAGGACAAGCTCTGCAAAGCCTTTCTGGTTCTTCCATGCAGGACAGCAGGAAATATGAGCAGACAAACAGAGCTGCATTTCTCAGTCGGCAGATACCTTCTCACCAGTCCTTCAGGAAGTATCTACTGGAGCTGGGATAAATGTACGACAACTTACACCTTTGCCAGAAAAAGGGTGGAAACTGGGAAAGACACCACACACCAATGAGGGGCTGCAAAGGTAGAATGAAATAACACCATCCTTTGCAGTGTCTTCTGTTAGGCACCAGACAGAAACCCCAGTCTAAAGTTAGAATCTTATTAACTTTCATGGCAAAGCACTTGCAGAGTTATATTTGTAGGGATCTAGAAAATCTATTTTTGTTTATGTTTTCAAGTCTGTTTAATTAACTTGGTGAAGCTAACAAATAAAGAAACATTCTGCAGCTATCCTGAAAGTCTTTCCTTTGCTTCCAAGATCCGTGGGTTCATGTCTTTCATAAATGTGAACTCATTCAAATCTTTTCACAATTTCCCCTACTTTTTTTTAATATATCCATTTCTTTCTCACAGGTGTCAGAATACAATAACAGCTTTGATCTTACTGGAGATAGCTGTATGTGGGTAGATTATTTTCCTTGAAATGCAGACTGGGAGTTGATCCAGAGGTCAAGCCAGAAGGTTACCTATATTTGAAAACCATACTTACAGAAAATCCCTTTTTGTGGCTTCTAATATGTCTCTGGATGTGAGTCTTGAAACACCTAGCTTTGAATGCTGTTCTCTGTATCACGATGTTCCAAGTCTTAAGAAAACTGAAGTTCAAAGAGAAGGGAAGACTAAGAGAGTGGGGTTTGTAGCTATGGAACAAGCACTTTTTTTGCCACATCAAAAGCTCTGATAAAAGCAGTCCAGTGATTCAGGATAAGAGCATATTATTTGATGTATTAATTTGACAGTGGGCTAGCATTAGTAAGATCTCCTTTTCTGCCCCATTACAAGATTGCTTTTGTGCATTACAGAGGAGTTTAAAACACCCAAGATAGAGCTAATCAAAGTTCTAGTTTAAATGAAGGTCATGCGTGTCCTCTGAGGTCTGATTTTCACATGCTTTTTTGAAACCACTTAATTCTTAGGTAGCAAAACCTGCTAGAATTTTGTGTATCCACAAAAAACAGATCTGTGCTCTGCAGACTTGAAAATGCTGATGGTTTATTGCAACATGTATGGATTCTTCAAGTTACCAAAACCAAGGATACATAACTGAATGAATATTTTCATATTCAGAGTGAATGTCATGACCCTTACTGTACTGAAACTTTATTTAATTTGGGTATGTATGCAGATGATGCTACACTAGGAAATGTAAGTATGGAAGACAAAACACTTCCAAGTTACAAGGCCTCTGATAAAGAACTTAAAATTGAATCTCTTTGACACAAAGTCAATGTCTCTTCCCTTCATTATGCATCTCCTCACAGAGGCATGTGTGTAAGAGGGGCTGTAGTTCCTAAGGATTGGGAATGTTGGGTGTGTGAGCATTTTCTTAACAGATGCTCCAAGAGAGGGAAGTACCAGCAATACGACCTCAAGAAAAAGGGACTTAATAAAAACTTCTGCTTGTGGCCATCAGTGCTGCTATTCCCACTTTTCCTTTCTGAAGAAGCAGCAGGTGGGGGCAGTTTCATTAAAGTATTCTGGTTTTCTAGAAGATATCGAGTCCAAATGTAGCAAGAATGTACAGTTTTTTTCTTCAACATGATTGCATCTAAGAACAGTAAAAAGCAGTGGTTTGTAGTTGTAGGTTTTTCAAGAGACAAAATAAGTGAGATCCATAAGAGCAGCACACTCGGATGGAGAAAGACATGCTTCCAGGAGCCTGTGCTGGGCTGAATCAAGCTTCAAATGATAATATCCATGAGGCAGTGGCACACGATTCCTCTTCACAAGAGTAGTCCTGAACTCCTGCCAAAAATCCCTCTATATGCCACTTAGTGTTTCAAGACAAGAAGAATAATGACAGGTCTGAAAAATCTGCTGGAATTGACAGTTCTTATTGTTCTGAAAAGTTTTTGTGATGCACAGGAATTTTCAGATTAGTACCGCACAATGTTGAACAAAATGGGTGTCAAGCAAATCAATGAGCTTTTCACAATTCACAAGTCTTTGTTTTCCTGGTGTTCCATTTTTATTCTGTGCTTGGTGTTGCTTTGTTGTATACATATGCCATTGGAGATGTGAGTGTGTATGCACTGAACAGGGAGAGAGAGTTTTCCGTGGCATGATGTTCCATGTAAACCAAGGCTTAGCATGGAGAAACTTTTCCTTAAAAAGTGGGGGTTTTATGAGACACAAAAATAAGGAACTGTTTATATTTGTGTGGTTAGTCTTACTTGGAATTACAACTGTCTTGAATTCATTTGGAGGTGAACATATTGAGCTACCTTTTTTACACCTGTGTGTAAAAATTTGTACCAACTCACTTGAATAGTGGGGTGAAAACCATATACAACTGAGGCAAAACTGAAGACTTGTGGCTCTATAATCTGTTTACCTAGAACATGAATGACCACCAGGGTTTTTTTAACTGAAGGTAGGTTAAGATGCAGGGAAATAATGAAATACTCAATTTTAATATCTCTCAACACATATAAAGCTCAGATCAGAATTTCTGCTCTATGCTTCCAGTATAGACTGCCATATGGGTATGAGGCTCTACAAGCAGATAAAAGATAACCCATTATGCTTAAAGCCCATAGAAACAAAACAAAATCTCTGGAATGCCTATTCCACTTAAGTTTTCAATTTACCATCATTGAGGCAAATAGAAAGAAAAAATTAACCTGCTGCCTTTGTGAAAATACCACTCTTCCAAGAAAAATATAAGCATAAGACTGAAGATCAGATCAATGCCTGGTGGCATCTCGTGTAAGTCAATGGAGCTATGCCAATTTGGTCTGGCACCAAGCATTTTAGAAGACATATGAGCCCGTCAAACCAAGTGTTTTCCAATGCAACCAATTAAAGCTACCCCAAGACAGCATTTTTTTCAGCTTCTGCATCCTCCCAACTGCTGCCAGCATGCCACAGCTCTCACTGAAGCCTACTCACTCCTCTGTTGCTGGAACTCTTATAGCCTGGGAATCTGAAATACCTCTCCCACGCAGATCATCCCCAAGCACTAACGACGACCAACAGTTCTCTGCATCATCGGGTCAAAAATCTAATGCAAGCATGGCTTTGACTGCAACACGAGTTCTTCCACCTCAGGCACCACTGTGGTTTGAAGCCCTCAGACAGACTGATCCAGTGCTTAGGCTGTCTCCCTCCCTCCCTCCCCAGCCCCCTCCTTTTATCCGCTAATGCACAGGGATAGACAAGCAAAAAAATCCCTCCAAACAAGGATATGGGAGAGAGAGGACCTCTATCACATACACTACTTGCCTAACACTGGTGACTAAACTTGAGAGGTTTATGTTGTTTGAACTATATCCCTGGAGTGCTAACAAGAATCAAAATATCATCTTAAGAGTTGCAGCGACCTTAAAAGACAATGTTCTCCTATGCTTTCACATCAGCAATCATAAAATAAAGCAGAAGGCAGTAGGTATGGAATTAAAAACCCTGAAAGGTGCAATTAAACTTCATTTTGATGCATCCCAAAGGTGTTCAAAATGACCAGCCTGGAGCCAGGAACAACCCATGCCCAGGTGTGCAAGGGTCCAAGCTTTCTCACAGATTTTTATGGAATACCTTAGCCTAGATCAAAGCATACACCTTCAGGATGGGGAGTGGGCACATCTCTTTGCCTAGACTGCCATATGCAATGGGATTTTCAGCTATACCAGTGCTAAGTAAATACAAATGAATGATACCAGACCCTGGGGAAGGTGACACAGCAGCAAAATATGTTCCTCATTGAAAAAAAAAAATTCATTCTTAGCACTTCCATCACTGCTGAACAAAATTAAGTATTGCAGTAAGAGCTAACAGTTATCTCTTTTTTGCATACCTTAGAAAAACACATTTCTTTTCTAAGCCCGGTGCCATAGGATGCCTGGGGCCATCATTTCAATAAAAGGTGACCCAAACACCCCTGGGAAACACAGGGAAGAGTGACTTATATCTGTGTCTTCAGAAAAAGCAATAACTCAAGCTTAATAAGGGGTCCCTCCTGCATTTGAGATGCATCGGGTTAAACACTCAAAACTACACAGAGGAGTAGTATTACACACACCAATAGACACTCTCCCTGAATTGATGCACTGAATTCTATGTTCTGTATTTTTTAAAATTTATGTCGATCCAGCAGTTCTTCAAAACACTGACAATTCTTTTTTTGGCATCAACTCTGAGGCAACGCTGATTCCTTTAACTGGAGGGATAAGCTCCATGTACACACCTTCCTGCCACAACTTGCAAGGCAAAAGCAAAGCTGACCAGTTAAACCATATCTAAAGAAATTTACACCCCCAGCCTGAGATTCCCAGGCAGCAATGTGACTTCTCAGCAGTTCCTAATGCTGGGAAATGAAGCTGTGTGTTAAGTTCTAAAATGAACACAAGACACAAAAAATGGATCCCAAAAATGCAGCCAGCTTCATATGATGTTTGCACCTAGTTTGGTTACTATAAAATACCTGACACACTTGACCAGCTCAGGTACAGGGTGAAAAAAACAAAAAGTTTTTTTCTAAATATTTTTCTTCCTATGTCTGCCATTTCTCCTACATATTTTCACAAACCAGATAAGATGACTACAGTCTCTGAGAGGGTTAAGCAGAGATAACCATGAGCTCCATGCAGCAAAGCTCCCTGTCATGATAAAACATGAACAATGCTGAGCTGAATTCATGGCTGTTGTAACTGAAGTCACCCCAGAAGGTTGCAGAGGGACAGATTTGCACGCACACTTCCCTCCCCTTTCTAAATATACGGTTTCTGCTTTACAGAATCAAAAGCAGAGTCCCAACAGGCAAAGAAATCAACTTCTAACACATGCCCCACAATGGTGAAAAAGGAAACACTTCACACTTTTCATATACTCACAGGTTTCATAAACAAATAGGAAAGCTTTTGAATTAAATGTATTTTAAAAAGCCTTCGAAGAAGAAGAAACCAATTTGAAAAAAAGAAAAAAGGTACATAAAGGGTAGGAAAAGCAATGACTTTTTTGTGCTGAACACAGCGATGAATGATGAGCAACTCACGTTTTATTGGCTCAGGGTCTGAACTGGCGTTTGACAAACCACTGTAATAACATACTTGTTATTATTATACTGACACCAGAAATACTGGTGACTTCATGTGGGCACCTCAGACTTTTGTGCCTGCAATATTCTGCTCCATGTGGTTCGCTTTCCTTTTCAAACACAGGGGTGATCTGAAATACTCCGAAGAACACAGAATCCTTCCATAGACTAACCTTAATTAGGCTAAAAAAACACCCAAGGCAATGCAAACAGCTAACTAGTTTGTCCGATGCCTGAGACCATTTGGAAGAACACATCTCACCATACGTGAAACAAAACCGCGGAATCCTCCAGGCTATTTACAGTTGTTACTAATTTGTTTTTGCCATTCCTCGACACCATCAATTGCTCCATGCCCAGGCTGAAATAGGAGGATAAAGTACATGGCTTTACTTACAGAGATCTCGTAGCTCCATCGTTCCCAATGACAAATTCACCTCCCACACGGCAGCGAGCGAATGACTTAATGCTGCCTTTCGCGGGCGGCACCGTGCGCACGGGCAGCGGCGGATGCTCCGCGGCGAGGCTCTCGGCGGGGACCCGCGCCCGGCGCAGCCATGGGAGAGGCGCTGCCCCGCGGCCGCGCACCTTTGCCCGCCGCGCTGCCCGCGCCCCGGGCTGAGCGCGTAGCTCCGCTTATGTGCCGGGCGCCCGGCGGGCTCCCATTGGCACGGGCGGGCGGCGGCAGCCAATGGCAGCCCACTCCCGCGGCAGGGAAACTCCTGCCCGCTTATTTAGCATCTCGGGAGACCGTATTTCAGAGGAAGAGCGCCGCTTCCCTCGCATCCTACCATCGCACGGCGGCGATGAATAGACCAGAGATCCCCGTCTCTGGGGTTCCCCCCCCGCCGCCCGCTCGTTTTGTCCCAGAGCCCGGCGCTCACCCAGAGGAAGCGCTGATGGGGACCCGGCACCCGCGTCCACCTTGGCGGGGGCCGCGGGGGAGCGCGCCGGAGCTCCACAATTACTCGCTCCATCGCCATGGAAACAGCCTGGATGCAGCGGGCTGGATTTGCGTAGCACATCTGCTGCCGGGCTCATAATCAACTGCAATCTCATCTTTTTTCCCTCTGCTCTCGGTGCTTATTTGATTGTGAGTTTGCTCTCTCTTTTCATACATGCTGGGAAAGTACACGCAGACAGAGCTGTGTGCACGCTGACTTTCTCCCTGTGCAAACACGCCATGACACACATACGTGTGTGCACATACCCCAGGAGTACTCGCTTGTTATGCATATGCTAAGGAGGTACACTCTCTGTGTTTCCAAATCACACAACCACAGAATAGTTAAGGATCGATCACCTAGTTCCAACCCCCCTTGCAATGGGCAGGGATAGCCTTTATGAGTGCTGGTTGCTTGACGTTCATCCAACCCGGCCTTGAACACTGCCAGAGAAGGGGCATCCATCTGGCAGTCTGCCCCAGTGCCTCATTACCCTCACAGTAAAGAGTTTCTTCCTAATATCTAATCTAAATGAATCCCCTTTCACTTTAAGGACATTATGCCTTGTCCAGTTACCCCATGCCCTTGTAAAAAGTCCCTCTCCAGCTAAGGGAAGTGCTCTAAGGTCTTCCTGGAGCCGTCCCTTCTCCCTGCTGAACAACCACAACTCTCTCAAGCCTGTTTTCATAGGAGAGGTGCTCCAGCCTCCTGATAATCTTCCCTCTTTTGGATTTACTCCAACAAATAGTACACCTTAGTCATATTTCAAGTAACTGACCAGCAGAAGGCAAGACTACTGTCAAAACACTGTATTTTGCTTTCCAGTTCCATAAATGGAACAAGGTGAAAATCTGAGACAGTTCTTAGGAAACCTCCAAAAATGCATCTGGCACCCACAGACAGGGACCTGAATCTTCACACAACTAATTCTACACTGGACACTTCCTGTCCTGTTCAGGGCCTGATGAAACACACCACTAAGAAATCTTTATGCCCAAAGGGTTGCTAGTCACTGACGAAAACTCTGTCCTGACCTCTGACAATATAAGACAGGAGAGATCATTAGAAGAAAGGAAGCAACACTGGAGAGAAAGAAAAGATTCCTAAGCCAACAATGCAGTAAGCAAAGGAACAGTGTGGCAGTTAGAGAAATTTTCTGGCTGCTCCTCAGACTTTCTCTGGGACAACTGAAAAAAAATATTTTATCCTTTCCATGTTTCTGTTACTGAAACTGCAAAATGAGGAGAAAAGTCAAGTTCATGCATTTATATTAAAAAGATAACTTCAGACAAACTATGAGACACTACCATACTATTATTATGGTGTTAAGAAAGAATTTTAGATGGAAAAAAATGAGGATACATTCCTTTTTTCAGGAACCCTTACTTGCATTTGTTTGACAAGAAGAACAAGAATAAAAAAATGAAAGCCCTTTTTAAAAATCTCAGTATTCCATATTGCACTAATACCAGCATTCCACTGCATTTGCCTTGGTAAATTGAGGTAGATTCATCTCCTTGTACAATAAATGCCACTCCCTGTTAAATGTCTTCTACCTGAGTCTAATCCAGAGTCCAGGAAGGTCTTCCAAGCCTCAAGAGCAAGGCCATAAGAGAAAGCTACTCCAGAAATTTGACTTTTCAGGGCATCTGTGACTCAGTTATCATTCTTGACATAGAAATGAGCTTCTGAGAGAAACTGTATTTGTAATGGCTGAGGATGCCATAAGGGTTCACTTCTGGCAATGCTGTATTTCTGGCTTTTCATTTGCCTTTGGAGCAGCAACATTGCCATAAGGATCACCCTAAGCTTGCCAGCTTTTGTGGTCATTCTTTCAGTTCTGAAGTATTAAGCCATGGAAAGATATTCAGTGTGCATTTTAAGGGAATGAGGGCTAATTAAAAAGCCTAGATTTGCTGACAGAACTTGCTGTGGAAAAAAGCAATCTATCCTGTTCCATCCCTCTCCCATCCCTCCTTCCACCTAAATCACACACAGAAAAGGCTGGTCTGAGAGTGTGGAGCATGCTCTGTCATTTGTCTGTGAATGGTGAAACATTTCAGCAGTTCCACGGTTATTTTTGCTAGCTGTTGTTGTCATGTCATGGACCAGAAGCATTGTCAATATGTAGAGGTTAAAGTATTCATGCAAACCAACAAGTTTAAATTCTACTGGACAACAAAAACCAAATGGCACATTCCTAGGAGGTCTCTGCAATTAATATTTTTTTAAGCCAATATTAAATTGAAGAGGTTCCTAATGAAATAATTTGTTCCTTTCTGTTATATGATACACAGAGTTCAAAACTCTTCATTAGGCTGTGCTTTGTTAAACAAAGCCCCACTGCAATCAAAAATAATGATTAGCAGTGCAACTTTGATGTATCTGAAGAAATTTTCCCTTGGCCCAGTTTCCAAAACTCCCATCTGAATTTCACATGCTGACAGGGAGAAGACTGTGTCCCAGATTAGGGCAACCAGTCAAGAACTCAGAAGACCCATTTTTAAGGTCTTTTCTTTCATAGCAAAGGAGCAGAAGTGAGAGAGACCTCTGCTTCTGATGACAGCAAGCCACTAGATTTAAGGTTATGAAATCTCACCTTTGTCATTTTATTTTCTTAGCAATCTCCCCTGCAAATTGCATTTCTTTTCCTCACAAGGTTGTGATGTAAGAATAAACACACTAAGAATTTCATTGCAATCTAAAGCAGAACAGGACACAGATACCTAAGAGAAAGCTTTTAAGGGAGATCAAAAATTCAAGGCTAGAGAAATCCAGGCATTTCAAAGCAGCATAATAAATAAGATTTGTGAAAAAATCTTCTAAGATAGCAGGATAAAATGATGCTGTTCAGCTAAAAGGATAAAAGATTTCCAGGAAGGCTTCACACCAAAGCTGCTACTTGTCAATCCGACAGCAGCTCCTGCCAGTATGCTGTCATGGGCTAAGACCTGTTTGTGTGTGGGAGCTGAGGAACAATCAGTGATGATATAATGCTTACTCATCCTCCTAGATCGTGGGCTTTTCTTTTTTTTAGCCTAGATACCTGAAGGGGAAGATGGTTAACCTGCTAACCGTTCCCCAGTCATAGACTTGGTGGTTGGCTCCCAGTGACTCCTCTTCCAGTGCCATAAATTACCTGTTAATTCTGAGTAAACTTTCAAGCCCTTTCAAAAGTCCATTTGTAGAAGCATCTGATTTGCACCAGGAACAGCTAGCCCTATTGATTTATTCCAGGAAGACCTACACATTTCACATTTGTATTCTTGAAGCATCTATTTGGACCTATATGTAGATAATACAAACAAGTATTTCAGGACTTTCAAGGCCATATTTTACATTTAGTTTGGTTTTTCCCAAATCTTAGTATCAGAAAACCTCATAACTCTTTTATCAGGAGGCCCCAACACTTCATTTCAAATGAGCAGCTTTGAGGGTTTGAGTTTTCCTTTTTTCCTACTACTACTGCATCAGAAAGAAGTTTTTGCATAGTAACACATAAACACAAATTAAAATGAAAATGCTGGGCCAGAGCATAAAGAGACATCTATCTTTTCTGCCATTTAAGGCAGCTTGACTGCAAACCACAAAGCTTATCTGACTAGGAACACACAAGAGATATATAAGCTGCTGAAAACAGTAACACAGCTTTGCAAATCAGATTAGACATGACCTTCAGAGGTGATCTGCCACCATAGCACCAGAAGGTCTGTATGAATTACAGAACCACAAAACCTTTCATTGTGCAAAGCATTTCCACCATCCAAGCACCAATGAGTGTGTTCAGTGTTCACCACCTTCCCCTGTGCTTTGACTACAGGGAGCATTCAAGTCTCTGCCTGCACCACTGGGTAAGTTGCCCGCATTCTGAGGATGTTAAAAGACTTCAAGATACAAAGATGTGCATTAAAGAAATCTCCACTTGTCTTATACAAATGAAATCAGAGCAAATCTCCACTTGTCTTATACAAATGAAATCAGAGCTTTATAGAATTTCATACAACAGTCCTGGACATACACAACAGTAGTCTGGATGATGACTGTCTAGGGGTGTTGAATTTGCAATTCTTCTTCATCTTCCCTGACAACTGAAGCTCTTCAGCTAAGCCAAAGACAGCCTACAAACAATCCTGAAATTGGCTACAGGAACTGACATGAATATTTCTCAGTTTTCCTATTGCTAAATGATTACACGTAGTCTGAGTAGTGAAAGGAGACTTCCTAGTCTAGACAACATGACTTAGGCTCCATTTGCACCTCTAATGTTAACTCCAAGAAGATCTAAAATGCCTTGTCTTTGATACAGAACCAAAATATCCACATCTTAGAAAAACAAAACCTATAAAACCAACTAAACAAAAAGAAGAAAGGCACCACAACTGCATATAAGAAAAAGTTGTCGGAAAATTCCTTTTTCCGAGAGAAAGAGAAACTGGGTTGCTTAGAGGAAGACTATTCTGTCAAAGTGAACAAATTTGGAGTTGCATAGTTTTTGATACATGCACAAAGAAAAAAAAAGAAAATTATTTCTAACCTTGACAGTGGGTACAGCAGACAAACAACCTCAAGTGATGTTTAGGTTTGGCGGCAGTGTCATATACAATCAGTTTGTCTTTGAATAGCTATCGTATTAAAACAACCCTTAAAATACACAACCCCCCACAGCTGTCTGCAACCTTTAAGTCTTGCCATTTCAAACACACATTGCAGTCATATAGCATGAGAGGGCACTGAAGAATTTCAAATCAATTATAATAAATGCAGACAGTAGACAGCAGAAGGTTTCATCTACAGTACACATCATTGGCTTCAGGATTCCTCACCTAGCACTCTTAAATACACAACTGCAAGAGGCTCAGAAATCACCTTGTGAGTTTTAAAATTTTCAGTACATTCAGACCATATGAGCACTATCTGCCAAATCTACCATGTATTCTTCACCCACTGTTTGGGTTAGGATTTTCTCTGATTCCTCCTTTGCCCACATTGTTCAAATTCATATCACAATTTTGTATCAAAACCCTTTGGAACATACTGAGAGCATTTTCAGTCACGTCATTGTAATCTCAGTTCTCTCATTCAATCACTCTACCTGGAGTACACGTGGCCAGGACAGAACAATTTCATATTGCTGCAGCATTTTGCCTTCCATCTTTAGCTACTTCTCCAGCCCGTGCTTTGCACAGGCTGCCAAACAAGCAACAGCAGCCAGCTTTACCTTCAATCCAAATAGTCTAAGACTCCATTTAATTCTTGGTTCTCCATAGGATGGGCACAGTGGAGTGTACATTGTACTAACATTGTTGAAACAAGTTATGCCCTGTAGGTGCTCGGTCTTGCCTCTCTTACAGGCATGCATGCTCCCCCTCCATCTTATTCATTAGTGCACTGTGGTTTTCTTCTGGAAGATGGTAGTTAAATCTCTACTCAATCATATGAAATGGCAACAGAATGATTTCTTTAGCTTTTCTGATTTTAACAAAACCAAAGTGCAATAGGATGGACAAAATAAAGGAAAACGTCATCTGTCTCAGCTATCTGAACTTGGTCTGATGCTGTCATGGTTTACTGTTCAAATAATGATGCATGATTTTTTTAATATGTTAATTACAGAAATAGGTACTTAGGAACTACTTAAACAGAAGATTATTTACCCCATTGACTAGAGAAACCCATGTGTCAGCACATCTGCTGCACAGGAAGATTAAATCTGTTCACACAAAACTCATGCTCTCCCTTGCTAATGGAGAAGAGATTAGTAGTGTGAGACCTGAAGCAGGGGCTTTGGGTTTTATCCAACAGACCCTTAAGACTGTCACAATGGATGATGCTAGCAAACATCTCTGAATTTCTAAAAGCCCAGTATTTACTTGTCTAGGTATTCGGGAAAAAGAAATGGGATTTTTATTGAAATGAGTTTTCTACATGTGTGTTTTAATTTTAAAAGCTTCTGCTGTATGTTATTTAAGAGTAACAACCAGACACCCAGCAGCTTTAAGAGGGAACTGTACTGCTGCTTAAAGGCCAGGCTGACAATGCAAGTTGATGATGTTTAGAAAGAGTATACTGAAAACAACTCAATTACAGAGTTAATCTTTGCCTTGGTTCACCTTCCCAGCTGCTGCTGAAGGACCTTCAGACTATTATTTTAATAGCTGTTGATGAGAACCAATCCATGTTTTTCACATCCCCTTAGCACTGCTTTTGCATTTCAGGCTTGCATGGAAGGGTAAGTGTCAGAAGGCTCTGGTGGTGCAGAAAGGGATTGCCAAGTCTACAGCTAATGAGAAGAACAGAAAACAGGAGCCCAGTTTCCAGGTCCAGCAAGCACACAACAAATTTTCCTGAGAAGGACATGTTCTGTCTGCTTCCACCTCATGCAGGAATGAAAGTCAAATGAATGCTCACATAAGCTGAATGAACAGTTAGGGCTGTTTACCATGGAGTTATTGCAAGCATGCACTTAGCTTGAGCTAGAAAGGGCAATATCCTCCATCCATACCCTCATAAAGTAATGCGGAGCACACAAAATGAGCTACTGATGCTTCTATTCTGTGTCAGCCTCTGGCAGTAGGCATCTGTTCCCGAGGATTTCAACATCTCCCTGAGCTGGGTTTTGCAAACATCCCCTTCTCAGAGACACTAACAGCCAATTTTTCAATCCATGTACATGGAAATGTGCAGCCAAATATACATACCCCAAACACGTGTCTCATGCACAACAGAAGCGTGCCCACACACGCCCATTCACAGCCAAATGTAGTATAAATAACCTCACTATATAAATAGGCTTGCTTAAATGAAGTCTCTTGCTTAAATAAGGCTGGCATAAATATTCTTTCTTTATGCTGCCTGTTTCATCTCATGTTTAAGTCTGGAAAGTGGTAACTCTGTTGGAATGACCAGAGAAACTCCACTCAAAGTCAATAGGTAAAAAGGACAGGTGAGCTCAGCATCGTGATATCACTGGGATACCGTGAAAAGAATAAAAGGCAGGCAATTTCTTTTTTCGTGTGCTTCTGATGTCAAGATAGATAAATATTAGTAAGACAGGCAATAAGGTATTGCAAACAATCAGAGGAGATCCTCAAGCACTGAAGCAGCAGCCCACACAAAACTAAAGTTATAAAAATAAACCTTGCATTCTCAGTTTAAAAAAAGTGAGAAAAAAAAAAGTATTAGAAAAGGAAAAGTAACTTTTCCCTCTTTCTTGGCATCTTTGGAAGGACACCAGATGACTGTCCATAGTCCTCACTATGCTCATGTCTGTATTCATCAATATGGTTTTATGGACATTTTCTGTCTTATTCTTTTCAAAACATTTCAAGAAGCTGTTAAGACTGCTTTCTCTGAAGATGGGTAGGAAGGACCGGCTGTCAGAAAGGACTCTCTGAACCTCCCTGCAGCAACCCTGCTTCACATTCAGCCCACACACCAGGCCCAGCTCTATCAGTGTTCTGGCTCGCTTTGTCAGGGCTGTTGCATCTGCTCAGAACTTCCTTCCCACTAATGAGCCTCTCTCTAATTGATCTTCAGAGTACATATTTCTTAAGGCTCAATCATCCACGAGCTAAAGATGTTGTCAATACTGCCGCATGGCAATTGCCATCGCAGAGACAAGTCCTGCCTTTTACTGTCTTCGCTGAACCCTCTGCTCTTTGCACATGGTAGGTGGAATAATTACTTCATCTTCCAAGTGAAGAGACAAATTTATGAAGGTCAAACAATGCAGGGGCAGTTGCAACAGTGGGTGCAAACTCCGGGTTTTCCTCACTCTTCATTACCCAGCCTCTGAAACACAAAGATATCTACAGTGCTAAGCCAGTAGTATTTCTACCTGTTACATTACTGTTTTGTTCAGGGTTGGACCATTTTCATTCCATTAATGCTTTCCTTTAAAAACATTTCAGAATTGGTTTAAAAAAATAAAAATAGATGTTTAAAAATGTTTCAGTCTTCCTTAATCATGCAGGGATATATTTTCAAAGCAGTATGCCAGGAGTATTCCACGTGACTCCCATTCATGTTAAAATTAGAGTCACCAGAATAAACCCCATATGCTGCTTTGAAAAGGTACTGCAATGTGTCCAAGGAAAATTTTTGCAGCTTAATGCTGCTTGTACAATTTTTTTGCATGCTTTTCTTCTTTTGATTTATAAATAGATTTTTAACATCCTTTTTTTTTCTTAAATAACACTTTGTACTATCTCGAAAAACAGAGAGAAGGGATTTGCTGGTTTTCTTGGTTTCTCTGCAGCCGTTTTATTTTAAAATTATCAGTTTAATCAGAATAGCTTAGCTTTGTAGGATACAAAGCTTTTGGAAGCTTTTTTATAAGTCTTCTTTTAATACTGTCACTGTAGACAACCTTTCTACCCGAGCCACAGCCTGCAGTGAGGTCCGGCTGCCTTCCATACCTGAGCTGTTGTCCTTTCAAGTGGTGCTCAACATTTCTGTGTTAGCCAGAAAGTAATTTTCACACCTGGACAGCGAGGAACTTTTTTCCAGAAAGGCCAAGCATAATAGCATAATCTCTCCTTGGCAGTACGAGCACTGCTGCTTTGTGCTGGAGCCAGGCACAACGAACATACAGGTTTCTGTATTCAAGGTCCTGTCTTACTTTCTGCCCAATACAGAGCAGCTCTAACACCTACAGCAGCCACAGAAGCCCACCCCCATAAAGCCAGCTGCAGTGTTGGGGTAACTGTGGGCACAATGTGCCCCAGTTTGCCTTGGTGAGCATTGCCAATGCTGTGCTCACGTACGCACATACTGGTAAATACGAGTTGATTATTAAATTTGTCATTTATTCTACTGCATACTTTCTGGTCATTTCAAGAGAGAGGGGAAAAAAATTCTGGCAGCTCTGGTTCTCTCATAATTGCTCTCAAATTTTTACTGGTTCTAAGTGTGCATGAGAGATTGTGCACAAAAAGATAGTGTGAATGCCATCTCTTCAGTTTATCCTCATCCTTCTTGTTACTGTCTCAAAATGCCAAACATTTTCATTTCAGCCATTTACACTAAAAGTGCAGCAAACACTGCATCTAACCACTTCATTACTTTAACCTTTAAAGGATGTGAACAAAGGGTAAATATTTTGCTTTAATGTGGAAGATGCTTCCACCACAGAGGGAAAAAAACCTCCTTGTTAACAGAATTATGTATCAAGATATAAGAATAGATATCAAGATATAGTTGTCCTGTCATCAAAGCACTGACAAGGGAGGTGTGGGCTAAGTTCCCATCTCTACCACTAACTTTTCAGGCAACATGCAGGAAGACATCATTTATGCATTCCTGCTATCAAACTAAAAATCACTTAACATCACCTTTCTGTTATCCTTTTTTACCCTTTGTATATTCTGTCAACTTAAATGGTGTTCTCCTTTGGTCATAAACCTGTGCTTAAAAGAAATACCTGAAACTTCCTGGGATGGTGAAATGACAGCTTGCACCTGAAGCTAGAACCTTTAAGCAACTGAGCTTTAGCAAAAGCAAGGTTTTTGTACAAGATAAGCACATATAAAAAGCCCCAAAACCCCAACAGCCAGCCTCAAACAACAAGCATCCCCAAAACCAATCCACTAGGAGCCAAACATGGCTCTGCAACTTCTACACACATTGCCTGCTTTAAGTATTAGGGTTCAAATGACCTAACGAGTTACTGTGGATAGAGAAGTTACCATGTCAGCTATACTGTAGTATAGCCAGTGGTAAACATTTAGTAAAACATACCTCTGTAAATGTTGGCAAGAAAATTTTGAAGAAACTCTTTCAACATCATATTTCTGAAGGGGCTTCAATGCCCCTGAGTAATAACAGTTCAGCTGCCAGAGCTAAGACAAGTTAAAACTGCTTTAAAGGGATCACTAAAGTTAATGGGGAAAGCCTGACTTCTTAAGGTGGCTACGAAATCCATCACAAGGATCTTTTACGCTTTATTTAACATTAGGAAAAATTTATGATTGGCTGATGCTCCATCTGAATTTGTTTCAATGATTATTAATTATATGAATTACTATTTTTTCCTATTTGGCTAAGATATCCTACTGCATGAGAAATTAGTTTTTACCCATAAAACTACAAAACAATTCAGGTTGCTAGACAGCTCTAGGCATCAAGTTCTACAGACACAACAGAGCTAATTTCATACTTAAGTCAGGTTCCTGAGAGCAACTCTGGGCAAGTTTTGTTTTTCTCCAAGGATAAAGATTTTATAATCTCTCTATGCAACTGGTTCAAGAGCTGCACCAGTATCAGTAGTCAGGAGTATTTTACCCTGACATCCTAACAGTTTCCTGCATTCCAGCTTCTCTTTTCTTATTTCTCTGTGTACTTCTGAGAAGGGTGTGCATCTTCTCCTCATCCTTCTTGTTCAAGCAATGGCAGAAGGTACAACTGGATCCACCCTGGATCCAGCCTTTTCCAGGATGAACAAATCTGCTTCCTTCACATTCCCTTTGAACACCACATGCTCCATCCTCCTTAATCATCTTGGTAGCCTTTTGCTGGACTAGCTCCATTTCATCAGTTTCTTCCCATTTCTAGGGCACAAAACTGGACACAGTATTCCAGTTGCTGCCTCACAAAGGCCAGGCTGGGGGAAATAACCCCTTCCTCTGCCATGCTAGCTGTGCTTTAGCTAATGCAACCCAGCGTGCAGTTAGTCCACACCACACAAGGGTGCACTGGTGATTCATGGTACTCATCAGCCCAGAGACCGTCCTACAAATAAGCACCTACAACGACATGTGTAAAACACGAAATTAGCCTTTCTGAGTCCTCAATTTGCTTTGCCAGTCACTCATCCTCAGCTTTTACTATCAAAGAAAATATCTGCAGAAATTAATATCAAAACCCTGGCCATCATAAAAATCAATACAAGATACTGAAGTGTTACTCTAGTACTAAAATCAAGAAGCGTAGAGAAGGAAATTAGAGTCATCAAACTCTTTCAAATTATAATAACTAAAGCAAATTGAACAGCTATGAAACATCCTGTTCTCTGGAGCTTAAAAGCATAAAGGCAATAAAACACCCTTAACCCATGCAAAGGTAAATAAGTTTTATGGAGATATTTTCTTTCCTTTCTCCTAAAGTAGAACCACCAGTTTAAAGATTTTGCCTGGTACTTTAAAGATTTTACACAGCAGAGGGCCATTTAGGCTGTGTATATAACTAAATCCATTTTCAAGCTGCACACATAAAATATCTTTTACCTGAAGTTCATCTCCCAGATTGGTGGAGACAGTTCTTTTCTCTAAGTAAATTAAACTTTGACGTCCACTGCGTGCAGAATTAGACTAGGTAAAATAATTTCCTTTCCTCTGCCATCATTATTAAAATGTTGTATTTATACCACTACTTCTGAGGTAAGACTTTTTTGTCCATATGGATCAATTTTTAGGAAGAAGGAAAACATGTGTGCATGTAATTTTGACTTTACAATTTTAACAGCGGCCTTCAGATTTCTACCAGTCCTGAAAATACATACCTGCCAGTAACACCCATCCTGGCTCCAAAAACTGGCTTGCAAAATTCTATTACCTGAAAGGGTCTTTTCTGATGTCATGACAGATGTGGCTGCCCAAAGTAGTCAGTGCGTGTCCCCAGCTAGAAAGTGAGAAAAGCAATTAACACGCTCCTTAAGGCAGGTGGAAGTACTATGAGGCATGCCATTTTTCCAAAAAAATAGGACAGGCAGAAAGAAAGTCTGGGGGAATAAATCCTGTTGGAGATTGAGGTACTGAACATGGAGAGAAGCTAAAGGAAACTTCACTTAAAACAGAGAGAGAAATTAAGATTGCTACATCCAGCCACTAGCTTTTAAAAAAATCACATATAGTCCTTAAAATGAAGACGTATCAGTTATACGACAATCAGATCAAAAAAGAAAATCACTGGGAAGAAAACAGCCCTTTAACAACTTCCAGATCCCCAGGGAAGGAAGCAGTCCTTCAAAAATTTCCAGAACCCTAGATTACATAAAAATGAGTTTTTGGAAAGAATCTCAAAATCTTGACAGCTATAAGATTACATTCTTTATCTCACATCTGATTTTACAATTTTGTTTCATTTTTCCACTTGGTGACTTTAGAGATGTTATTTTCACTATGAAGGGCTGGTCTATTGCTTCTGAAGAGGCTGACAACGTAACAATGATATGATGAGATCTGTGGTTTCCTTTGAGCTTTTGGTTAAGTACAACAAAAAGTTCTAGGCAGCATGTACTAGGTCAAGCAAAATGGATAGTACTGCAATTTTTAAGCTCTTGCTGCTGTGATTTTCTTATCAGCAATGCAACAAAGATCAGTCAGTTTCCCTGAGACAGAAAACTGATGCTTGAAATCTGAAGACAAGTCTTCAGGGAAAAAAATTATCATAAAATTAAAATCATGTGTGGAAGCTCTTTTCCCAGATACTTTCACAGAAGTCTTTTAGAAGCAAACTTGACATTCTTGATGCAAGGACTGGTTCTTGAGCATTTCATTTTCATGGCCATGGCACAAATATCTTCAGCTGACATGGCAAGATCTTTAAGCATCTACACAAATGTCTTTTTCAAGGATTCTGATATTTTTTCCTTCACCTCTCCCCATTGTTTGGGTTAATATACTATCATGGTATCAAATCTGTCTTCATTCCTGTGCTCAGCTTTCATATGTATTACTGGGGACCTTGCTTCTCTGCTTACCATGACCATACAAAGGTGACTTGAGGGATTGGGATGGAACAGCCCAATAAATTACATTTTAGTCATCAATAAATCCACAAGATTTTTTGCATGCTATTCAAATCCACAGTGAAGAGGGGAAAGGGCAAAGAAAAAAGAGCCTTACCACTTTCAGAGGCACACACAACATCTTCCATCCCCCAGTAAGCTATTTAGCTCTCAGTGGAAAGTGGCAGAACCCAAGTTCACTTATCTAACAACTAACAACGAAATAACAACTGCCTCTGCTGTGGTCTCAAGGCCAAATACTTTGTGGGGCAAAACCTAACACTTCCTTCAGAAAGTACATGCTAAACCCCTCACCTCCTCCATTTTCCCTCTCATCCAGTGTCTGGGAACGTGAGGACAGTTCACATTAGCAAACCAAGGCGCAATTTGACCTGTGACCACCTAGTAAATGTAACCTACAGAGAGCCAGCAGAGGCAGGTACCTGTGTTGGCCCAGTGTGCACGGTGCGGATATGGATTGAGACAGCTGATGTGGGCAAAGGAGAGGAGAGGAGAGCCCATCTGCACCCACACACCATCCTCTCCTCTCCTCTCCTCTCATGCTGTCTTTCAGCAGCCCTCCCTCCCATCTGCCTCTATCAGAGCCAACCTTAATTTACACTGGTGGATCGGGTAGCAGGATCAGCTTGTCAGATGCTGGCCAGTTACCTCATGTGCTAAAATAGAAACAGGCAGCAGCAGCAACTGACTGGCAAACACCTCTTGAATGGTGACTGACATATTCAATCAAGACAATATGCGAGATGTAAGATGCAAACAATGAGGGACATTTGTATAAGGACAGATGAGACAAAAACAAATAAGCACCCTGGCTTTGCTTATGAGATACATATAAAAGATTTCTGCTGCTCTTTTCAACCACGGTGCTATTTAGATTACAATTACTTAAAGCAAACCAACAATAACACAAGCTCTTCTGCTACTCCAAGAGAGGCTATAAAAATCTCATTGTCAGCTGCATCATTCATCACAATAACCTCATTTCAACTGAAACAAAATAGCCAAGACATCACCTCTCCCCCCTTCCTTCCCTTTTTTATTTGCCTATAATAAGGTCTATAGTCTGGGGAGCTCTCAGGCTGAATTCCATGCATTGTGATTCACAAAATGAAAATCTGGTATTATATGCCCACTGACATTCACATCAGCAGCAATTCATGCAGCAAAAAGCCATATGCCATGCACCTCTGATTTAACTGTACTACAAAAACATATCCTAGAAAGAATAAATAAAAATACAGAGACAAGAGTGGTTCCTGGGATCTGATTATTATCCACACCTTTAGACAGGAATGACAGGGGCAATATCACAAAATATGCTGTCTTGGTGACAGTTCCAGTTAGGTTATATCATTTCCCTTCAGGAGTAACACACTCTACATGAAACTGAGGCACTTTTTTCCAGTGCAAAAGGTTTCTGTGGAGTAGAAAAAGAGTGGTTAGCACAGATACCTACACTCAGTGTTTCTCCTCCAGTTATCAGGCCTTCCACTCAATCATCTTTTTGAAAGCTGAGAAAATTTATTGGTTTGATCAGCACCCACTGAGATGAAAATGAAGAGCGCTTTAAAAGTATGAAGTACCAGCAGCTTTAAAAATTATCATCTCCAGGGTGTTACACAGACCTGTATGTGTTTTACAGTAACACACAGACTTCACTAGAAATCTGGGGGATAAAATCCCCTCTGCCAATGACGGCTAGGTTTTTCACAAATAAGAGATTCCACTACTGAAACCAACATAGTCTTTCATCAGTGGAAAAAGGACAAGACAAGCTGCTGTCCAAGGAATGGATTACACTAAAATACTATTTTCTTGTTTTAAATAACAGATGTTTTTTGAGACATAATTTTCTTTCCTTGATTTTTGGCTTGAAGAATCCATCTCTTTGTTGGTGCACCTGTCCTGGCATATGAATGGACAGAAATCAAGCTTGAAAATGCTTTTCCTTTTAAGGCTAGTCTCTCCATGAAATCATTGCAATCACTGGAGAAGGATTGTTCATCTGTAACTAGATATGACCCTACTACTAAAGACTTCCAAAGCCTTGTGGCAAAGACTGGAAATAGTAAAGACACTATTTTAAATGAAAAAAGTCTTTGAACTAGAAAAATAGTTCATAAGCTACAAAGTGCAGAAAAAGGGCAAATTAGACTGCTTCATTATGCAGTCTAAGTACTTAATTTTCACAAATTAGTTTTTTTAATGTATTTGCATTTTTGACAATTCTAGTTCAGACTGAACATTTTTCAAAAGGAAGCAACCATCTAGATTTTAAAATGTGATACTGTTGTTCAGTTCTTTTGAGCTGGACAGCCCTGATTTTTTGGGGTATGAATACTTAAATCTGATTTTTACAGACTGATGCCTCAGTAAATGGAAAGATGCTTCTTCAGCATCTTAAACATCCCTTCTCAGGTTCTTGCCACCAGGAGCAGCAGATGAGTGCTATGGGACACATTTGGAGATCTGACAGGTGGAGATAAATGCACAGAGACGGAGAAGACTAAACAGAGCCATTCCTAAATGAACAGCTGATGAAGGCATACATTTGGAATATCTAGGCCACAAAATGCATAGAGAGAACACTGACCAAATGCTTCCAAAGGGAAAGGTCTTAAACAGTCTCTCTCTGCATCACATTCAATTGCACTGCTTTAAAAAGACCATTCTCAAGGAAGTGGTTGATAATGGAATAGACCTGACGATTTTTCTGCACCCAAATTATGCTTTCTAAAAGATTCCTATTGTATTTGAAGGGAGTAATTTATTGAATTAAAAATTCTCATTTTCTCTGTAATCTATGCAGCAGACTTGCAAAATGTTAATTGCCACAATTTTTTTATAAATTCGTGCATTACACAATTAATGATACAATATATTTATAGCAATTATCTATTTCCAATAAAAGTTAATAAAGTGCTATTGGCCTCTTTATGGTGTGAAAATGTGGGATTTAATTTGTGCTAATCTGCCCCAGCCTGAGGAATACTGAATTCATTCTGTGTGAGAATAATTTATTTGCAATATCCCTGACTGATATAAACAAAGCATTCTCAAGGGAAGGTGCAATAAAGCTAACGGAGAGGTGCAATCATCCCACTAGCCCGGCATTTTCCAACAGTAAAATCCAAACAGAACAGCCTTCCAAAGCTTCTCCCAAAAGAAGTTAAATTCATCTGCTTCAGACCCATAAGAAAACAATAATGCTTTGGAGGGCATCTGTGAAGAGCTATTTATCATCCTTTTCCTTTCTTCTTTCATCGCATTGAAAAGGAGGTGACATACTGGTTTAAAGACTGACCAAAAGATTTTACTTTCAAGTTTGTTTGAATTATTTTTTCTCTTGTTTGAGGTAATGCTTCTTTCATTTTCTGAAGCTACCATTTGCAATCCTTTTCCAAGCCTCCCTATGCAGCTGGGTGGGGGGAAAGAGAGGCACAGAGAGAGGAAAAGCACCCCTTGGAGCTGGAGCTGCTACTGCATCTGTGGCAGGGTGATGAGGAGGCTGGAGCGAGTAGCCAGACATCCTGGTTCTGATTTTGATCCGGCAGCTGCTTCACTGCCAAAGCACTTCAGCTCTGAGTGCCTTTGCCTCCTTCCTGCAAAGTGTGGTTTATCAAGACTTGGCCAAGCCTGCGATGAGCAGAAAAGTGCAGAATATTGTTAATGCCACTAGAGGGGATCACTTGAGCATGCTGGGGACCTGCTGCTCCCACAGGAGTGACGCAGAGCCCTGTCCCTTGCAGGTCAGGCACAGAGCTGCCATGAAGCATTAGGAGAATAAGGTTGCAGCCAGGGGAGCATTTTCGACAGGATCTATGCAGAGTCTGCTCCTCAGTCTCCCCAGTTCACAGTGCACCCAGCAAAGCTGGTGACGGCTCCTCTGCCACATTGTTGCTCCGACCCTTTCAAAATGACCCCCTAGGCCTTTAGGTCCTCATGGGTAACTCACATTATCTGATGGTAACTCACATTATCTGATGGTGGGTTTGGCCCACCACACGTTTTCACACAATCCACCACTCATACAAGTTTTCTTCTTAAGAGCCTGTCCTTGAACATTTAGTCATATTTTGAACCCAGCCTTCCACAATTATTCATCCCTACAACTGCCGAAAACGTGACAACACTAGAGAAGCTGAGAAACCTGTGGCGTGGCATTTCCAAACCTCCACCGAGGAAGGAGGTATTTTTCATTTTTATGTTACGCTTGGTTACCTTTTCTGTTATCTTGTCAGTGAGCAAGGAAAAATGTTCATAGAGTGTGAGTATGAGCCATAAACATCTTTTGTGGTTATCAAATGCCTCCGTGTTTGCTTTGCTATTTAATTACAGGACTCACATAGGGCATTTATTGTTTGCATCTGTTGCCGCTGTGAACAATGTCTACTCTTCTGATCACCACAAAGGCAGTTTGTTATGTGTATGCCTGTCAGTGACATGTTTTATCATCTTGCTGAGCAGACCCCCCTGCTGCAGGGGGATCTGGTGCTGCAGCTTGCTGTGTCCCTGAAATAGCCAGATACCACAAGGGCAGTTCGTCACCAAGTTGCCACTGTGAAATGAATACTAGCTGAATGCTGAAACCAGTTTTTTGAGGTTTCTGAAAATATTTTTCTTATTACAAAGTATTTTCTTCTTCTTCTTTATTATGTAATATTATTACATATTCTTATAACAAACTACATTTTTACAAAACATTTAAAAGCTCATGTTTTATACTGTGATGATCTCAAACACATGTCCAGATGGCAAATTAACTAAAACTCTAAGTAACGAGAAAAATGCATTGGCAGTGTCATTATCCAACCTTGTCTCACTTTCCTGTTCCTCAAACCTATAGTTTTAGTGAATGCAGTGGATTTTGTTTACAAGTACCTTGTATCACAGTACTTAGAATTTTTTCAGTTTTGGTTTCTCCTATTTAACTTTAGCCATATTGGAACGATAATCTGCATCTTGTTATGAGTAGTCATTTTTGGTCATCTAAAATCCAACAACTACGCCAATACTAATAAAAGCAGCCACATTGTGCCCATTCTCTATAATGCAGCTTCAACACTCTGCTAGCCAGGTAAAAAAAAATTGTCTTTTTCCTTCCACACTGGGACTGCAAGCAGTTATTTTTACTCTTAATCTGCTTTTTTTAAGATGGTACAACACTAGGTACAGAATTAGCAAATTGCTCATTCTGTTTTGCAGGTTTAATAAGACAAGTTATGGCTGCAATTAAAATAATCCATTTGCTCACCCTTCCTCCTATTAGCATGTGAACTTCAAACCTACAAAAAGCAGCTGACTAAAATCTCTGGAAACCAGAGTTAAGAGGATAATCTTGTTCTCTACACAATGTCCTACTTGCTGTCTCCTTTTATCTCAAGAAACAGTATGTGTACTTTACGAGAAGACCACTAAAGAGATAGCAATCACAATGTAAATCCACTTTAGGGCAATCCAGGTGCATTTGCAAGTACATCTAGTGGGGATCAACAGAAAATTTTCCTTTGGGAGTATGCTTTCATTTGGCCCCATGGAAAGAATTTTACTGTTGGGCGGGTACTTTGAATTCCACCTACCATCCTGTTAAAAAGAAACAATAAACCCCAAACCAGTTTAAGTACGTCTCAGTCTGTCTGGCAGCAGAGTCTGATTACCCTGAGCAGAGTGTAGGGTGGTCCCTATGTGATGGAAATCTGACTGATGGGCACCTATTTAAATGGGCAGGCTGCTGCTGAAGGTTTCTAGATGCTGGATGTGAGATCACCCAGGCCAGCTTTCTTACAGTCAGCCCTGACTCCAAAAACCAATACACAATGCTTTCTTCTGCTTTTAATAAAACATGTAGAAGTATGTAAGGCTTGGAGACTAGATTATTTTTCAAAGCCATAAACCACGCTGTCTGCTCACAAATGACTTCGGAGAAACTTGTAAAGTGTCCTTTGATCATCTGTAGGCTCAAATAAAAACAAAAAGGTTTCAAATGGAATTGTTGCCACTTGCATGTCTCTCTATACAGCTGCATCTTAATTTCTCTAGGAAACTCAAAAAACATGAATTATGCATGTCTTAAAATGTTACAAAGGCATAACATAAGCATAGCTGCCTGTCTGAATTATTCTATTCAGACGTCTACTAGTATACGGAGAGACTGAAAAAAAGGTTTTAGGTCTGACAGTGTCATACTATCACCACAGACACCAAAAGACTTTTTCTCATGCAAGAGTTGACAAAACGTGTGTCTTTTAATGAATAAGAATTGGGCAAAGCATGAGATCATAAATGTCTCACTAAAAACTATAAAGTTCTTCCAACCATGAGCAAAGTGCTGGTTTAATTATTTTTGAAACTTTAAAAATGAACAAACCTATGTGGAATCTCCACACCATAAATTGAAGAACCACGGTGGCACAGTATGCCATTTTGTTATCAAAAGGAAGTCTTAATATGTGCTTAAAGAGCTCTTGAGAGCAGGCACTAAAACCTGAGGGAAATTCAATCACCTCGCCTCTTTTAGTGCCTGTCATTCCCCAATTCAAGAGTGGAGGAAATAATTGTCTGTATGTGCACACAGACCTCCTACAGACCCTCAATGTACAAGCTACTGTGACTAATCAAAAGTTTGGAATTAAACTAAATAGCTCATTTTCTTCAATTATGATTAAACATCAAAGCAAGCAATCTAGATTTTTTCGCAGAATGTCCAGATCTCAAGAATTACCAATCAATATACTGAGAGCGTCCAATTTTGTTTTGGAGGTTTTAAGGAAGGAAGGGACAGAGAAAGGAATAAAACAAATTATCCCATCAGGCAGGGGGATAGTAAACCATAACAAAGTGGTGTTTCATACACTACCATGACAATCAAGTAATTGAAACAGAAAAATAGTAACACAAAGAGAAGATGGAAGATTTTGGTTTTTTTCACACAAGTAAATTACTGCATCTTGTGAGGTCTGCTCTCTTCCCGTTCGCTTCTGAAAGGATGGGCTAAGTGCTCCCTGGGCCCACGTGGCCCTTGCCTGCCAAGTTTTCAAAAGTGACTGCACAGAAATGGGTACCCTTAGCACGCAGGGAAGATGCAGACAGAATACTAACATGCTGTGATCACCAGAGCCTCTTGCCAGGTAAGGATGAAAAATGGTGGTGTTTAGTTTAGTAAAGCCACAGGCTGCACTGGCAGCAGTCACCCACCAAGCAGATGGGTAAACCTTGGGTACCACCATATACTATATCAGCCTCCACAAACCCTCAAGTGCTTCACAAGCCCACACAACAACACAGTTTGCTTCACTCACAGATCCCTTCAGATGTTTATCAGCTGAGTAATTCACATCACCACCACATGTCATTTGAAGTGGGTAAGAGCACAAAAATCTCCTTATGACTCTAAGAAAGGATTTAGATAAGCAAAACATAATTAGAGAAGTGTTAGAAATGAGAGACGCAAGAGCTTAGCATTCCCTCCCCTTTACAGAAACAGTTACAAAATCAAGAGTGATTTCTGCAGGCAGAGATCCTGGGTTCAGGATCATGCAGCACAGTGCCACCATCAGACACAAACTGTTGGAATCCAGGGCACAGGGAATATTTCCCTGCCTGTATTAGGGAGCCCTGACCCCCAGTCAGACACTGTTTTTAACCTTTGTCCCAGGGAAAAAATTGCTAAGGCTTTGGGATGAGTTGGAGAACACAGGTGTGAACTAGGTATGTAGCAATAGTAGTAGGAATCTATCACAGGGTGAAGGATTTAGGATTTTAGGATTTTAGTGTGAGAGTGAATGGGAGACAAGATGGAGGATTTTGGGCGTTGTCTCATCTCTCCTTCTTGTTCTTCTTCTTCTCTGTTTTCTATAGTATTGGTGGCACAAAGTCATTGGTTAGGGATGGTAGCAGCATAATTGTTATGTGTGTAGATTAGTAGGAGTTATTGGTAGCAAAGTAAAAACAATGTACGTGTTAGAAGGTAATTGGATTAGGTATCTTTAAAAAGACCTTGGTTTTGGGTGTTGAGGCCATTTTTGCCATTCTTGTCCATTTTATGCCTTGCTTCTCATACGCTCAGTCTGGCATGCAGACAGCGTACTGAACTTAAGAGAAGAGAAAAATAAACAACAACCTGAAAACCAAGAGAATCAGTGAGTCCTGCTCGTCTTTCATCCCTGGCAAAGAACTCACGGGAGGGAACCTCCTTCAAGGGCCCAGGGGGTAGGTTCCCAGCAGTGTGTGGGGGAACAGCAAAAGCCACCCACACAAGCCCTTGTAACCCAATGGCAAATGTTTCAGGTTTACCCCACGGAGTTAAGAATTGCCCACGTCTTCAATGGACACATGCAGTAAGACACAGTGCCAATGTTACTGAACCTGACAGAACTGATAGGTGAAGTCACAGGACTATCAGCAACAGAAAACACAATTAGCAAACTAATCATATCAGAGAAAAAACTCCCTGATCTCCTATGAACCTCCACAACAATGCCTAACACTGCAAAGTAAATTTCTTTGTCTTCCTTTTAGGGTGACCTGGGCTGGTGCCAGAAATGGAACCATTCTTTGTCTGAATTCCTTTGGATTGCTAATAATGTTTCAACTCGAGTTGTGGGAAGTTATGCAGACAAGTCCTTCTTCTACTGAGATAGAAGGCCTGTAAGTAATAGGCAGCTGTTAATATATTTATTAAAAAAACCCACATATTATGAATTAGCCTTTATCAAGTTGCTTTTTGAGCTCTCGATTTTAGCAACCCTATACTGTTCAGTGAATTATCTTGCTATTGCTCCTTCTGTGTTCCTGGATCATTAGGTAGGAGAAGCATGTCAGAAATTCCATGTAAGAACAAGGCACTAGGTCATCTAGCTATGACAGCGTGCATATTGGGCTTCCTTTCTCTCTTTAGCCAGTGCTCTGGTACTGCTGCCAACTAACCTGCCTGAAAGAACTCAGAAAGGTTATTCCTCGCTGTGACCTAAAAATTCACCTTCACTCTGAAGTAGGAAATGGGCATTGGGATCACTTCAATAACAGACAGTTCCAATTAGAAGTCAGGCATGATCATTCCTACTGGCTCTAACATAACATTTGAGTTTGGTGACTTCAGAGCACTTGTAAGGCACGTGCTGACAGAGCAGCAGCCTCACTTTTCATTCCCAACCAACAGTTCTAAAACCAACATCTCCCAGGGAGGCTCAAGATCCAGTCAGAGGATCCCAATAAACATAAGAATGACACCTGGCCATAAAAACATGAGTTTGCCATTCTTTGAAAATGCCAGAGATATCGTTCAGCCTCATTGGGTAAAATTCGAAGTCTAGGGACCACTAAGAAAGACCCATTCTTTATTGCTTTTCTGAGTGTCAGGAGATTGGCTGAAGCTTCCAGAATTCTTACTTTTTTGGAGGAGCTTTTTGGTTGAATTTTTATTCTACTGGTTTTCAGGGCTTTTATTGTTTGTTTGTTTGTTTTGGGTTTTTTGGTGGTTTTTTTTTTGTTTGCTTTGTTTTTGTCTTAGCAGGCTAAACTGCACAGCCCTCTGTCATGATTGTGTCCACTCTTGAATATTTTATCACTTTAGTGCTCACATGAAATGAAGGGGATGCACAGAATTATCACTGCAGTATTCTCTCTGCATTATTTACAACCTTGGAGGCTGCAGCACTTCAGCATAATACTGCTAACATAAAAAGGCAGAATTTCCCCTCAAGCCAGGATTTTAGTCTCATAGTCTGTAGTGCAACATGACTGAAAAAGGTCTATGAACCTCCTTACATCTCTCATCCTCTATCCACCACTTTCTAAATGCTGGCATTCCAATGTGCAAAGCATCCAAATAGATAAATCTCTGCCATTCACCATTCTGCCCAGTTATTCCCACCCCGCCCTTTTTCTTGCCTTGTTAAAGTCCTCTGAAGTTGCCCTCATTTCCTTCCATGTCTTGTTCAAAAGCTGAATGCAGATACAGAAGAACTCCTCAAACGATCTGTCATGGGTGAAGAACATGGGATGGAAATCGTTGCAGGTCTCACTGGCTAAAAACAGAAAAACAAGGGGGGTGGAATAAAACATGTACAGGCAGGAGCGTCAAAAAAGAAACGTAAAATACAATCAGCCATGAAATTTAGAAAGTAGCGTATTTGAGTGAAATCCCAGTTCCTGGAACAAAGGATGTCAAAACACTATTGTGAAAAGCCAGCCTTGGTCTACAAAACACAACATAGATCCTTGTCTTTAGGAGACCGACGGCAAGAAGAGGAAGCAACTACCTGTTTGCCTGAATATTCTGTCAGTGTTTTTTGTTTGTGCCAAGTCTTGTTGCTCAGTCTGGGACAGAGAGACAAAGAGAAAAAGCTCATCAAAACAAGAGCCTTCCCCACTGCTGTAACAGCATGGTCCATCTTGCCTGCTGAGAACCAAACACCAGGGCCCATCACTCACAAAACAGGATTAGATCAATGTACACACTGAAATGTGAAGCTCTGCTGACACAGCAGATGATCTACCATATTGCACAGAGGTAACAAGAAAAATGTTGACAGAGATGAGAATATAACTGATTAAATTTGTTCTTTGAAAATAACCAGAATCAAAAGCAATGGATCTTCTATAATCTATCCCTTATCTGAGAAAAACATAATAAAAACCAAGCAAACAAAACCAAAAAACAATCCCCAAACATCCTTATTTTTAATCAAATACTGGTTTTAAGGAAGTAAAAAAATCAAGGAACACTGTAGTGATGATCCCAAAACAGAAAAGCAGGAGTGTGCTGTGACTCTCTTTGAGCAAAAAATGAATTTTCAAAAATTAAGGACTGAAGCAGTGCTGACCTCTGGGCACATCTGAGCAACCTGAGTAGAGAAGGGCCTTCCTTTAGCCAAGGACTGAATAGAATCTTCAAAGTCTGCCATTACTTGCAGGGCCACTTCAGTAGGTTGCATATCTATGTTCTTAAAAAGGCAAAGAAAAAAGCCAAGCTGAATCAGCTTTCTTTATATACCTAGTCCCCAAATCTCTCAGCTTCAGCTTTCACCCCTTCATTAATGCTCCTTTGAACTTTTCTGACAGTCACTCATATGCTTAAACAGCATCATCTTTCCTTACCTCAGGATAAAATGGCTACTACTTAGGCAAACTGCTTCCTGTGCAAGCAGCAGAATTATCAAGCACTGGGATAAATCATATTTTCCCGGAGCGGAATCACTGTCTGACATGTGCTTTCTCTCACTGGGACTGGACAAATTAGAATTAAGACTCTGCCCAGGTGGATGTGAATGGCTCAGGCAGGCTCTCTGCACCAGCTGCAGACACTTGGTCTTGGTACCTCTTCTAGCCACAAAACTCCCCTTTCAGTGTGTTCAGTTATCTCTGCTGCACCATCAGGTCTACTATAGGAACATGAATTGTGTTTAGAATCATCTGAACCCTCAAAAAAAAAAAAAGAAAAAAAAAAAAGAAGGTTTCTGATCTTTCCCAGCATGCAGTATTCCAATTAGAAAGCAAAACTGAAGCTTAATTGTAAATTTGAAGCTTAATTTTAACATCAGATTTACTTAGATCTAATCAATTCTTCAGCTACATGGCAAGGATGGGAGTTAAATTTGGAGCACAGGTTTAATTCTAATCAAGTAAACTCCATTTACTTCAAAGGATTTGCAGCCAAGGCGGAATTAGTCAAAGCAAGGACCTATATTTTTGAGGAACAACTCAATCCCTTCAGAAGAACAAAATGCCTCAGGCATGCTTTTCACAGCACCTTCAGCTTCCATTCATTCCACTGGAGCTGGAAGGGCTCAGCATTTCCAATAATCAGACCTTCAGCCTGTAATAGTGTCAGAGACACAACAGAATAGATTCGCAGAGGGCATTTGTTTTTAAGTCATGAAATACTATAATGATGAGTAGAAATAAAATAACACCAAGCAGAAGAATGCAGCCAGTACCTTCACTGTATAAATCACAGCACGAAACAAGGCAATAACCCTCGACACGCACTGGCCTCTCTGATCCTCCTCAAAGCCTGAGCTTCTCACTGCTCCTGCTCATAAAAATCAATAAATCAAAATTAATGGAAAGGCTAGGGATTCTCAGAAAATTGATCATCGGTTCTAACTCATGCTTCTTATGATAATCAGTCTCTAACTGTATCTACTATGCTGACTGTTCTGCATGCAGAATCAGAGATGCCACCTCTCCCCACCTTACTTTGTAAGTAGGCAACGGATGGTGTTTTATGCCTTTCAGTTTCGAAATTAAAGAGTAAAAATCACTGTTACTGATATAAATGGAGAGAGTTGGGCCTTTTAGCAGGCAGGATGAATATCTTAGAGCACAAACAAATCCTAGGAGTAATGCAAAACCAATTGATAAACAGCTTCTTCAAAATTCTGACCATCATCCAGATAGCAGAGAAAAGAAAGAAATCCAGTCTGCTTCAGCGGTAGCCTTTTGCATGCCTTGGAAATTCTATCCACACTAATATGAAATCATAGAATTCAATGGAAAAATCTTCAGGCTGCAGCTCTAGTTAAATATATACCCTCCTCGGAGTGTTTAAGTATCTAATGATGGATAACCCTTGTCCTAATACTCTTCTCCTTTTGACAGCTAAGTTGACAATGAATGAAAAGGTGATGCTGTTGTTGCTAATGTGTAGAGACCAAAGTAAGACTAAGTTACAAACTGCTGTCTTTGCCCACTCTCTCCAGCTCCAAGTCTGCATCTCCAATATCAGAGCACTGCCTCTCTCTGCAGAGTGAGCAAATTTAGAGGCTGCTCAGTTTTATTAAATAAAAACTTCCTGAATTTATTTTTTCACTAACTTGCAATTTGACTAGTTCTAAACTGAAACAGAGATCTAGTCCTGGAAAAATTTGGAGACCTTCTGCATAAGAGCTGCATGCAAAATTCTAGCTCTTAAGCCCAGTACTTTCTAACCACCCTTTTCACAATCAGGGACCAGCCACATTTACAACCACATAAAAACAGACACATGGCTACAATGTGGGGACACAAATCATCATGATTATTCACCATCAAGTTTTAATTACACCACTGAGAGATCACCTTTGAAAGGCATGCCACAGATGTCTAGCCTACATAAATCAGGTGAAGATCTTGTTGATTTTCCATTCTTGGCGCAATTCTTGGAGCTGTAGATCAATATGCCACCTCTCAGGATACAAGTAGTCCCTCAGTACTACTAGTAAGTAGATCTAGATGATCTATGCTGGAACTTTGAGAAAGAAGCTTTGTTCATTTCTCATCATAAATTGCACTCGCAAAAAAAAAAAAAAAGCTAACTTGTACCTGGGAGTTTATGTGATATGTATTTTTAGTGTCTACCTAACACAATTTTGTCTGTCAGTTGCTTCCTAAATTATAATAAAGACATTCAAGCATCCCAGACTGAGGAGTAAACACATTTGACATGTTACAATGTTCCTCTGTGGATTAGTAGAAAACAACAGGGGAAAAAAAAAAGTGAGAAAGAAGAAGAGAGTTGTACCTTCATTTTGTATCCCATCTCTAAGCACCTTTTCCAAGGAGATGGAATATCATCAGGGTTGAATTTCTTTTAGCTGTGTCAAGAACAGCTACGTATTTGCATATTTGCATAAGCCTGTCTTGAAAGGGCACAGATTATGTGATGATGTTTCAATAACCACTTTGCTTGAAGTACAGTAGAGATTTAAATTTCGAAGTTGCTGTGGGGAACTGAATATGGACAACAGGGATTTCTCCATGCAAGACAGACTCCAGGAAAGGACCAGTGCACCAGACCAGACAGCAGGCTACTGTGTCACCTTACTGTCCAAAACAGTATGAACAAAAGGCCACCAGTTCAACAGAAACTGGCTGATTGCTATAAGGGCTCATTATATTTTCCCTCCATGTTAAAAAGTAGACTACACATAGGTATCTTCTACACATGGTTTCCACTTGGAAGGGAAGGAAAAGATTAACACAATTTCTTATCTTAGATTGTTTTGTGGAACACTAGGGAGTAACACAGAGATAAGATCATCCTCCCCCAAAGCTAGAAGGCAGGCAGAGATACAGTGATACGCCTCCGTAGGTAAGGTACTGCTGCCCTTGATCTTAAGAAAACTCTGCTCTCTTTCTGACTCTGCTAAACTGCTGTGTTGATACTACTCATCCTCCACTATGTCTTTAAAATGGCATATGGTCATTCTGACCTCCTTTGTGGAGTTCTTGAATTCAAGAGATGAAAAAGATTCTACTGGTATGAAAGCCGTATCTATCATGAAGGGACTGTTTGAAATCAGGAACTGCCCAATCAATTTTTTATGAAATCCATTTATGATGCTATGGGAGATCATGATGAGGTGAGTTAAACTGTCATTTTTCTGTAAATTTAAGGCTTGGACCCATGAAATTGGAAATGCATATGAAACACAATCACAAATGAGACACTTCGTTCAAGGATGTCAGCTATGTACAATTGTTCCACAAAATAGAACTTCAATGGACCTGATTAAGTAGATAATAAATAAAAGTGATAAGGTTGCTGTGTATTCTCAAATATCTCAAAAGCATGGAGTCAGCTTAAATCAATCATACTATTCAGTCAGCCATCTAAACACGGTCACTTGGTAAAAAATGCTGTCACGCAGAAAGGCAGGCAGACACCTGTGGTGAGGAGTCAGCCTGTGTGCTAGGGGTGGTATTAACAGATCCTGTGCACCCTGAAACTAGAAAAGCATCCTGAAGTTGCATTGGAACAATTTTGAGGTGAGGAAAGCAGTGATGCAGAATCCTGGGAAACTGGTTTGCAAAGTCCCAGGGAGAGAGGGGTTCAAACACATCTCCTTGTCTTAAACGCACCTGGGAGCCATGTGATCCAATTTTTCAAGAGAGCTGTGCTTTCTTTTCCTGAGCTGCTGCTTAATTCAGTGTGAGTCACTTATCCCTTCAGTTGTTTTCCGAATTTCACAGAATGGAGATGATAATATTTCATCAGGGAGGAGGCGGGTGGAAAGAACCATTGCACTTTCAGAGGTGCAGCAAGATCCACACATGAAGGGTGCCATACGGACCTTGGAAATATCATCTCCACTTGGCACGGCCTCCTCTAGGATTATTATTTGCCAATAAGAGAAGGACCAAAGAGCAACTAATTCTCACTAGCTCTCAGGAGGAGAAGCACTGTTATTTCTGCTTCTCCCTGAAGATGCAGTACAGTAAAAATAACTACTGCCATGCTCATTTTTATATATGCAATCAAAAATTCTATCAGTAATACAAGAACATATACGAAAAAGAGAACCTAATACTGCAGAAATACAGTGATTGCCAGGTTTTCTACACTGCTGATCTCTGTGGTCTGTGGGCAATAATTTGAACCTTTGGCTACCTTTCTGGCACATCATAGGGAAAATGTAATTTAAAGCAAGAAGGCCACTGGCAGTAGCAGTGCAGTAATGAAGTAGTAATATTGCTGCCAATCTTGTAATTTTCTTTCCTAGGGAACAGTTCTTTTTAGAAGACTCAACTGGTATTAGAACAAAAGCCACCAAAATTGCCTAGCAACACAGGGCTACAAGAGAGCTTCAACATTTTACCTTACCTGATCACATATTTAGTCAGAATAGAAACTATAAGAAATTGCTAAGCATGCAGCAAAACCCATCCACTCAAACTCCTAAGAACATAAGGCAATACCATGTCTCTGAACCTGTGAGATCTATAATGGCACTATAGAGGGAAACTGGAAATAAAAGCACACATAAAAGGCATCCTATGGTCTGCAAGTTTCTCAAGGCTGAGAATAAATTTTAATATGCAATGAAAAACAAGGATTTCATGAAACTTCAGGACTAGAATGTTCATGGCATATGCACCCCCAAGCTCTTCAGGAACTTCCCCAGATTTGCTTTAAAGGTGACTGCAGCTTTACTGTAGTGGGGAGAGGATGTGCAGAAAAGCACATCCTCTCCCCAGTACATCATAAAATAAAGAAGCCACTCTAAAAATCCACCTCTCCCACTGTCCCAAATAAAAGTGGTGAAAGGAGAACCCTGACTACTGCGGCACAACTCAGTGAAGCCCTGCACTCATGACTACCAACATATCCAGCAGTCCAGAGGTAGCAATAAGTAGGCATCAGACTCACTCTGCCACATCCAGTGGTGATGGTGAACTCCACAAAACCAGTGGAGACAGTGATGTCCACACAGGCAGGCTGACTTTGTAAAGATAACTCCCTTTGCAGCTCTCAGTAAATACAGGGATTTCACTGCAACTCTCCTGCTTAGACCAGACCTGAAGGCTAAACACTGTAGCTTGGAAACGCAAACAGAAAGCCAGAGTACAAAGAGAATTTAAAAAAAAAAAAGGCTCTTATAGGCAACTAGGAAATGAGAAAGATTACAAAGATCATCGTGCTGATAAGAGTTCTCCATCTCGTTCAAGAGCAGCCTATTTCTGTTTGTGACAAAACAGGTGCCAATTATAAATAAATCTGAACTGCCTCGGCAATCTGTCACAGCACACTGCTGGGCAACAGGAAAGTTCTCTGCTTCCCTCTTGATTTCTCCACTACTTCCAGTACTAAAAAAAGCAGTAATCAATAACAATAAGAAAATGTAATTCTAAAACCTGACGGATAAATTGGAATATCATTTTCAGAAGTGAGGGAGCACTTCATATGAATTAGTCATACACTTCTAGGAGAAAACTCCTTGAGAGTGGAAATTGTATGAAAAAACAAGGGCTTAAATTCATCATACCAAAAGAAAAAAAATCTTCTTTTGGGAAGAAAAGGACAATATAGAATAATAGAATTATCTAAGTTGGAAAAGGCCTTCAAGAATATCAGAATGTTAGTTGATTAACATGAGAAATTTGCTTGGGGCCTATGAAATCTTTATGGTCACTTCTAGCAAACATATAGAGTAAGAGGGAAGTAGACATATTAAGAAAAATCTCAGAAGGTTGGTCCAAATAAACATTTTATAAAAAACTTCCTTACTGCTTCTCTATCAGGTTCTACTACTCCATCTTGCAAAGCACGGAGGGTAATGATGGCTACAGGAAAGCTTAAAAAATACCAATCAAACCACCGTATAAAAAACCATTTCTCACAATTTCTAGGCCCACAGATTGTCTACTTGAAGTCCAGCAGACACAGTGGCACTGACAGAAGGCCAGCTAAACTCAGACCTATGAAGGCAAACACCTTCTCACATCTCTTTTATATTGATACCCTATTCCTTTACCTGTTGCACTCTTTCTCTTTTAAGCCCTCAAAGAAACTAGACTTAATCTCATCTCCAGACAAATCAGGAAGAATGCCAGTGGCAATGGGGGAGGTAGATATGCAGCGTTTATAAAGAGCAGTGTAAAAGCAATCCCTCTGTGCAACCACCCTTTTTAGCTCTAAAGTACCCATTGGCAAGGTTTATTGCTAAATGCTACATTTTGGCACATTTTCTAATAACTGTTGCAGCACCTTAGACACAGAACTCTGAGGACTGGGGTCAGAAGCTCCTGGGTGCAGAAGAAGCAGACATTTGCTCTGCCCTTGCTTGTGCGTCTCCTTGATGTCACCTCCCACAAGCATTGTGGTGAGAAACTGCCTTTCACGGCAGAATTGCTGACTTTTCATTTCTTACTCTGACTGGTTTAGAGAGCACTAGCTTATTGTTTCTCCTCCTGAAGGGATTCTTGCTAAGAAACAAACGCTTACCTCTAATTACTCATTGTCTTTATTAGGACGTTACATAGACGGTATTACAGGTTATAACTCATGCCTCTCCAAAGACCTTCTGTGAGATACTTCATCCAGAATATACTCTGGTTACCATTTGAAATACAGACTATGCTGTTTTGATTCACAAGAGAGGAGAAACTGTCACTGAAAATTAATTCTGCATTAAGTAGGCTGGCTAAGGCTCCATCTGTAAGCAAAACTTAAAGGAGCTTGCGAAAACCTGCATGAAAAATACCACAAACCATAACCTGGGAAGTCTATGGGTATTTTTAGTTTCCCCCTTATTACTCAAGCAGCTCTCATTCCCTGTTTCCGGACATGGACCTCTCATTAAAATCAAATCTTCAAAACTATACTGCAAAGAAACCGTGTAGTCCTTGTGTAAGACAACTAGAGTAAAGAACATATTTTTGGGGGTATTTGGCCTTCCAAGCAAGCAAAAGCAGGACAACTACAAGGAGAAAAACCAAATGGAAAAAAAAGGAGAAGCCAACAAACCAACAGTCAAGTCAGGAAGGAAAATAACCTTTTTCCTGGTACCAAGGTATTCCTCTATTACAAAAAAAGGTTACAACTATATTACCCATGCAGACCTGGCACAAACCATCTGTACTCACCATCAGAGGTGTCTGTATATGAGATGCCTGCTCTGCTGCATTTTTATGACAGGCTGTTAGGGTGCCTTCAGTGTGCCCATGGTGGGGTATGAGACAGCTGGCTGCCTGATATCTCTGCCTAATCAGTCAGGCCAGCTTCCAAAATGTAAAAGCTGTGACGACAAAGGTCCAGTTGCCTAGAAAGTGAACTAAACTTATGCAGCTCCTGTGCCACCACAGAAAATGGAACAGGACAAAAGCACTCTAAGTTCAATCACTTGCTTTGAATCAATCCCAGATATACTCAAAATGCCAAACAAGGTACCAGACTGAGACACAGGAAGAAATTACAACAATATCAATTAAAAAAAAGATTGTTTGTGATTAAGGTGAGGGAGTTCACTATGTCACACATCCTAGAGCAATGGCACCTCATCTTTCATGTCAGATCTGTTCTATGTTGAAACTACGTTGCTTGCTCAAGAATCAGGAGATGCACACCTACTATCTGCCCTTGACTTCTTTGAAAATATGTGCAGTGCCACCACTACTACAGCCCCACAAAGGACAACCCACCTTAGCAGTAACACCTCTACTCCCTCCCCTTCTGCATCTCTACAAATTCTACCTCCTTTAAAATATGAATATTTATACATGCATGCACTAAATTTCCAAATAACATCTTCCTCCCCGCCTTTGTGAAAATAAAATGTGAGGAAGAAGAAACTGGCCACTGGATACAACTGTACATAGGCAAAATCCTGTGCAATAAGCCCCAGGCTGGGAACACTCCTTAGCATGTCTACAGCCCACTCTCTATTCCATTCCTCGTCTGCCACAGGCAATCAGCAGCTCTAAGCTTGGCAGCGACAACATGGTGATCTGTGGGAAAATCTGTGGGCAAATCTTCCCACTCCCAATCCTTCCTGGAACCCAGATGGACTTGCTGAGGCAAAGGTCATTAACTAACGGTGAAAACTGTACCTTACTTATCTAACTGCAACCACCTACATTATTTTCTCCCCCTACAAATAGTCTTAATCTGTAAAGTATGTTTTTAACTCTCTGGGCTAGAGTCCCAAAGTCAGACTGATAGAACAAAAATAAAACTGCTGAAACATACTCTTTTTAACATAGACCAAACTGAGTAATTGCTACTCACAAAATGGGAAAACAGTGATGTGGCAGGGTGTAAGTTGCTCAGGAAACACTGAACCTCAGTGCTTGTTAGTGTTTTTATCCAAGATCATCACCGTAACATACTAAGTGCCAAGCATCTTCAAATGGCTTTGGGAACATTAATCAGCCTCTAGAAGGACAGTAGTTAACACTCATTCTTCAAATGTCAAGCTTGACCTCTTGAAAGGCAAATGGAAAATCAAGTTAATTAGGCCACATTTTAACAAGAGTGGCTATTTAAATAATACATTTCCAAGTGGCACATTCAGCTCATAAGTTACCCCACTGGAGTTTTTCACTTCATAGGCCAATATGGACCAAGGTGTACGATCCTACAGCTGACAGAACATAGTTTTGGATAGGTAGAACTACTATCATCAAAAGTTATGTTTTAGAAATGTTTAATTAGGCTGTAATATTGCCCTACTTTATGTTATTGCTCTTCTTTATAGGTTGAAACATTAAACCAACATTTCAGTCATACCACTATAGAAAAAATAGTATGTTAAAACATTGCATTTTAGTCTGGAAAAACAGGTCGCTTGCTTAAAGGTATTCTAAAGAGTGCAAACATTTTAAAATTAATTCCTGCCCTATATCCTACAGCATTTGCATTGTATACTAACAGATATAATTCATTATAACTCCAAACCTTATTGTTTCTAAAGAAGCTTAGAGAATCACCTAGTTCAGGTTAAGTGAAGTAGTGCAGGTTGTCTCCTCATGATGCTGGGAGATAAAAAGGCTGCAGGGTCCAGGGAGATAAAAAGCCTTTGAGTATAAACCAAGTGAATACATGGGAGACTGGGAGAGGAAGGAGGCCCAGACAACAGATTGCTGAGGTCACATCTTCATAAAATATCAGAATCAGGATAACAAGGATGAAATTTCATCTGCAGTATAATGTCTCAGGTATTAATAATAGCACAGTATTCCCTGGGAGCTTGTTCCATTACTTGTGTCGTCTCTAGTTTTACTGTTGTCATTGTCATTTTATATATATTTTCTCTTTTGTATTGCAAATCCATTATTTGTTTTGTCTTTGTTGACTACAAGAATTGAATAAAATAATTTTTACATCATGCCTTGAGGTTCCTGAATACATTTACATCTTTTCCATCACTTATTCCACCCTGACCATGAGTAATTGCCTAATTTTTCCTTGAGGATCTTATTTGATGAAGTGTACTATCACTCACTCCAGAATTACATCTGTATGCATGAGGATCACAGAATAGAGACATAGAAAGATTAAAATAATTATTTCTCAGAACAAACAAACAAACAAACAAACAAACAAGAAAGAGGCAAGGAAAACCCTTCAGCTGAAATTTCTCTGCTGGACTATGGTTGTACTTGAAAAAGGATCTAAGTCAACCTTCTTAGAAATTCTCTCTTATTACTCCCATTGCAGACACTTAGCAATTTCAGACAGGAAAATTAAAGTCATCTTGTATATATAACACCACTCTTTGTTTCTGCATTTCAATTTAAAATTAGTTCTCAAAATTTAGGATTATTGCTTGGCTGTTGTTTTTTACAAAGCATTATCCCACTCATGTCTCAAGAGGTATTGCATATGAGGAAAGTGAACTATCCTCACTTTTATTAAAATAAACTCATTCATAACACAAGCTAAACAACATATATTCACCTGGAAAAAAAACCATCATGCCCTAAGAAAGCATTTTCCAAAGTTTCTTGACTGAAACTGACCATCTGTGACATCATATACAGGTTATTAGCATCAATTAAAAAACTGTGAAGGAATACATCTGGAAAAGGAAAGTGTTTCCCAATCTACTGTGACAAGTTAGAGAAATAACATTTCCAAAGCAACCATGAAGAAATAATTGAGATTTCAAATGGGTTTTTGAAGAAATGGCTGATTTTCTGCATCATCAATAGGACAGGTTGGATATGTTGGTTTCAAATTTGCTAAGGCAAAAGAGGCACTGGACTTACGCTTTAAGAAAAATAAGTGTCAACTCCTTCCCATTTAAACTTGTAAAAAGTAGCAGAAACTTTTCCTATGTTAGATTAAAATTCAGCAGCCAGGAGTTTTTTCCAGCAAGGAATCACAGAGAGCATGAACTGAATTGAATTCTAAACCTATGTGGTTTTGGTTTAGGGGTTGTATCTGGATTATTTTTAAACTGGAACCCAACCTGGTTCAATATCTGGAAATATCTCCTGAGCATGAACTGGCACAAACTTATGAAGTTCATTGCTCTTGGCAGCTCAGTAGAATGGCTCAATTGGAAGTGGAAACACTCTATCCCCAGTTGCAAGTTGTTGAGCGTGGAGAGCTATAAACTGGTCATTGCAAATATTTCTGCTCCTGCTGGAGAAAACTTGCAGTCAAAGTGGTCCATGTATCTGTGTGCATCTGGCTGTTACAGGTGAGAGCACGTCTTGCCTTGCCTTGCCTTCCCTCTTTTCCTGTCTCTTGCTTCCCAAACATAGCATTAGCACCAATCCCACCCCCACAGTACACGCTTAAACTGGAACCATTACAAAGTAGACTCAACTGACTTCTTCTTGTGTTACCCATTTATGTTTCAGAGGTCAACACCTCCTCAAACAATGATATGCGAGGGGTTCCACTTTTCCCTAGTAGATTTAACAGGAAGCTAAATCTTACAGCCTTCTTCTTTTTCTTCTCATTCCTGAATGACATGAGGGAAATTTCTTTGAAAGTAAAATCAGCACAGTTAAGGTTTTTAAGATGTGAGTCCAAGCGATCAGTGGGTTTTGACAGCACAAGTGTCAGTCCAGCTGAAGCTGTGCTCCAGCGGATGCTCACACCAGCAGAGGAGGGATTTCTGCCATCTCGGACACAAAGCCACTGGGGACATAAAGCCACTGGGGCGTGCCACATTTCTGTGCTGTAGCCCTGATGTGGTGCCTGGCCCTCCTGGGCCCAAAAAATGGGCAGCAGAGGACATTGCTCCTGTCACACTGAGACTTCAGTCCCCCAGTTTGGTGTTCACCCTTGTAAATAGCCACAGTTCCTTGACACCCTCATAAAGCTTCAGGTCTCACAGAAACTTCAGCTTTTACAATTACCAGCATGAAGGTACCCCAATTATGTGCCAAACTTAGTGCTATATAATTTGCAAGAGAATCCCATTTATATCAAACATCCTCTTTCTTAAAATCATGCCACTTCCTTCACCATAAAACACCCTTTCTCTCATGAAGTCCATTCTCTCTGACCTACAGGAGGTCTTGCAAGCAAGGCATATTTTTAATAACTTTGTCATGCAAGAGGAACACAAAAGCAAACACAAGGCTTATACTTAACAAAGAGAGGAGGGAAAGGTGAAATTAGTTATTGTCATGGCTGATCTCAATAGCAGACACAGCTTCAGAACAAATTTTGAAAGTAAGTAAGAACATATTGAGGTGAATAGAGGCTGGAATAAATATTGCACAGGCTTACCGGGAAGGGATCAAGTCTGATTCATCTAATCTTTGACAAAATAACTCTTGTTTCTCATGGGTGAAATGTGGTGGGCTTTATCAGACAGCAGACAATTTAGTTCTCCTGCATCTGACTTCAGAAAAGTATTTTGATATAACTCTGTGTGCCAGGCAGAAAATCAGTAATTCATCTGGACAAAATAGGATTTGAGACAAGAATCAGTGTGGTGGGTGAGGTGCAGACCATATACGGAAATGACAAAAAGGAAAGGGGAGGTGTAAAGCTAAGGGCAGTACTGCTAGAATTTCTCAAAAGTCAGTCGCAGTCTCAAGGTTTTTGTTAATCACTTTGGCACAAAAATCTAAGAGTAACTCTACAAAATTCGCTGGAGCCCAAAACTGGTGGCATTGCTGATGGTATCATAAGACATCAGACTGTCATAAAGGAAGGACTTTTGAGGCCTAGAGAAATCAGAATGCTATGGCACTGAAAAGATTTTGAGTAAAGATTTCTGCTCTAATCTGAGACTCATCAGTTGTAAAAAAATAAGAGTAGAAAAAAAGACAATTTTTATACAGAGCCATCATTACGACAAAAGTCCTAAGAAAAGCAGCTGTAATCCTAAAACCCAATCAGTGAGAAATTTCTAGCATGGGTAGTGAAGTATAAAAACAATGTGATACAGGGCACTGGTAGTACACAAACTGGAATAACACCTGTAATTCTGGACGCCCGTACACAAGATATAGGGACTTCAATGAGAACACAGAAGGAAGGGCTCCTAAAATGGTCAGCAAGCAGAAAATGGTATGGAAATAAACTGAAATGTCTATGATGGTTTAGTTTGGCATGGTGAAGGTAGAATTGAAATAATATAAATACGTGGGGGAGAGGAGAGAAACAGAAAGAGAATACCTGTTAAACTAAGAACAAATCTGGCACAAAGATTTACAGATTTAAACTATTTCTGAATATATTTAGACTGGAAATGTAAAGTATTTGAACCCTCTCATGCACGAAAAGAACAGTGATTAGTGTAAGAACGTAGTTCAATAAATCCGTGAATGGGAATATATGTTGTGTCTACCTGCAGTGATCCAGTTCTAACCCCTCATTTTCACTTCTATGGTAGTGCTATTTTCTGCATTTATCAGTAAACCCAGGCCAGCTACCCCTTAGTGCCTCGGTATTATGGAACTGCTGCATTCATTTGCTCTACCTTAATTTGATTAATGTTGATTTACTGAATCTACAGTTAGAAAATGTACTGACCATAAAAGGCATACACACAAAAAAATTCTGTTTTAAGAAAAAGAAGTTACTCATCCTGCACAGTGCCAGAAATCCTTTTTATTTAAACATTTGTAATACTTTACTGGAAACTAAATTGCACTAGTGAAGGTGTTACATCATCAGTCACAGTAAGCATTAGGGAACTCAGAGACAATTCAAAATATTTCAACAATGATTATGATATTGCCATCTTAATGAACAATAATTGTGTGCACTATTAAATGCAAAAAATGGAAAGTAAACTAAGGAATCTGCCCTGCACTCACACACTGTTTCTGAGAGTTTCATAACTATTACAAATATTGCATTGTTACTTTTTCTCCTTTCCCAGTTTCAACTACTTTTCTCACGTGGTCACCTTTGAAAGTGTCAGTATGTGTAAGATTTTCTAATAGTGCTTTCAGGTGAAGTGGCTAGAATTTCAGGCAAACACTACAATACCCTCTAACCTTTGGCAACAAAGCTCACACCTCCTCTGCAGTGTAGAAGTGGACCAAAAATAGCATCGTCTACAGTAGATTTTGCTTATCAGCTGTGGACCAGAATATATTAACTGGGACTGAAATGATTTGACTTTTTCTTGCTAAGATAAGAATCATGCACCATGACTCCATTTTTTGAGTATAGAATAGGGTTAATGTTTCCTTTCTTCCTCTGAGAGTGATTGTTCAGATGGTCTAATACATACCACTTGTCATGGTACCTCTACCAGTATCCACCAGAAAAACACTTTGTCATGGGCACTAATCATTCAATTCAGTCTTGGCAGAACACTCAGCTATTCTAACAAATCAGCTCTTCAACGCTTCAGAAAAATGGTGTAAAAGTCAGCTCCACCCTAGACTCCCACTGATAGAAAAAAGAACAGGAAGATAGAAATGAGGCACAGTAGTTATTATTAAATAGATTAATTACTATTACTGAATAGTTTACTGATATTTTCCTATTAAAGATATTATCTCTCTGATAAATCATCACAGAGAGTCTTAATAGTCAAGTCTCATTTAAACACCAGTATGTGAAAGCTGGTGCATTATTTTTTAGTAAATCTCTAAATTATATAAATGTAGGGAAATGATAACCCCAGCCATGCACCCCACAATGATGGTGCTGCCACATCTGGTACTGAATCTGACACAAAAAAGATTTTTTAATTGTGCTCTGAATATATTGTTCACTGCCTACAAACTTTCACTTTCCCCATGCCAAACAACATTGCTACTGAGGGTCACTATAGGTCTCCAGCTGCCCTAAAACTCTTGCCAAACTAAGCTAGGAGTGACTCCAAAGTTCATATTTGGAAAAAAAAAAAGCTGGAAATAGGAAAATTGCTTTTTAACAGAGTGTAAAAGAACACCTGCTTAATATGAACATGTCCAGGAGAGCCAAGAGGTAAGCAAACTAACTCTAATCCAATGACAGAACTAAGCAGAGTAGTCCAATGCACACTTATGTCATAAATCTCCTTATTTTATTATACACCAACACCTCCATGAGAAGTATTTTAGCTGTGATAGGTATATTGGTGAAAAAAAAAGATTATTTATATCACAAGAGAAATTTTTTTACAGTATCTTCTAAGCCTTTTTTTTTATTATGAATGGTTTAGATTCCCATTTTGCAAGACTCATGGCAGAGAAGTTGCCTGTAATTTGGTCAGCTTTGCTGATAATAATGAGTTGGGCATTAAAGACTCAAGCTTCATCAGAATAATCCTAACATATAATGGTTTAGTTTGGAAGGGACCTTAAAGGTCATCTAGTTCCAACACCCTGACATGGGCAGGCATATATTTCACTAGACCAGGCTGCTTTGAGCCCCATCAAACCTGGCCTTGAACAGTTTCAAGGATGAGGCATCCACGGCTTCTCTGGGAAATCTATGCTAGTGCTTCATCACCTTCACAGTAAAGAATTTCTTCCTGACATCTAATCTAAACCTACTTTCTTTCAGTTTGAATTTATTCTCCCTTGTAAATAGTCCCTCTCCATCTTTTCTGTAGATTACCTTCAGGTGGTGGAAGGCTGCAGTTAGGTCATCCTGGAACATTTTTTTCTCTAGGCTGAGCAAACCAAATTCTCTCAGCCTTCCCTCATAGGTCCATCCCTCTAATTGTCTTGGTGGCTGCCTCTGGACTTGCTCCAACAGGTCCATTTCCTTCCTGTGCTGGGACCCCAGAGCTGGATGCAGCACTGCAGGTGGGTGTGTGTATGTGCACGTGCCTTTCTCTCATATTATTGATCTCTCCAAGTGCTATCTTCCAACCTGCAGTAACAGAGCTGTCAGGTGTCTGATATGCAAACAGAAGGAGAGCAGTGGGATAATTGTACTAGACCTACTGGTGTTTGTCAAAGATAAACAACCAACTTCCAGGCTTAAGGAAGAGCTTGCACGCTTGGGAGCTTTTCCTTTGTTTCTGATACAATCAGAGAAATGCAGCAAGCTTTTTGCTAAAAGCTTGTCATATTATTTTGTAAAAATGTTTTCCCCCATTGTATCCATTAGCCTAGAAAAATTACTTTTCTGAACAAACTTTGCCTATTTCAGAATAACATAAAACATAGCATTTACCTGTGCATAATACTATAAAAACAAATGGCCGGCACTATCTTGGAATGAGCCCTTCCTGGACTTGACTGGGAAGAGCTAGAATTCCTTCAGAAAGAGATACAGACATACCTGTGCATAATCTTTCTTCCATTTTTTCCTATTTTCAAATCAAAGCACACGACCAAATATTGTTCAAAAGATAAATATTTACTTTAGCAATTCTATCAATATGTCTAGAAATGGACACTAAGCTCTCAAAGGACTTACAAAGTTCACAGCTAGAAAGAAATCTCCCAAAAAAAGATATGCAGGTCACACAATTTAAAACAAACTGCAAAGACTTCACAGAACACAAACTTCCTGCCAGATAATGACAGCTTCCTTTCAATGAGATTTAATGAAATTGAAGAAGGGATGAAAAATGTAATGATAATCTCTACTCCTCAAGAACAGCAGTAGTAATCTATTCATAATACCAAAGACACAGGTAAAACTATGAAAATTTGCAGTGACTTATTTTCACAACAAATCAGGCCTCACCATCAGTACCTTGAGACACTGGATCCCCATTGCACTGTGCCTATTTCCACATGAAGAACCTGCTGGCAGGGCTCCTGACACTGATCCCAAGCCTCAGTGCTTGGGCTGGAATCTCTTCCTCTCCCAAGAGATCAAAACAATTATATTTTAGCATGAGTATCATCTAAAGCCAAGTGCAGAAGAATCCACAGGCTTTTGAATCACATGAGCACTGGTACCAGCAATTTTGCTAGTGCCCTGAAGGCAGCAATGGATAACAGGTAACGTTTGTGACAGTCAGCTGCTATCACACCCAAACCAGAAAGTCTCAGCTACATGCAATAACTGTTATCTAAACTCCATTAGATCCTACATACACAGAGGAGGTAGCTGGTTGATCTGGTTCAGAAGTGCAGCAGCACTGGCACATAGGAGGGGTGTTTTTTTTAATAAAGTATCCCAACTACTGTCTAAGTCATGTGAAAGAGTACTTGGGCTTAGCCCACTACTAATAAACACAAGAATAAACAGGAACAAAAAGAAACCCAGAGAGTCCTGAACACAGATTTTGTGGTGGGAATTCAATGAGGGTGGATAAAGGAAGCAGTTAGAGCTAGGTGGTGTGTGTGTGTGTGTGTATTTGGTTGCTTTTTCGTTTTAAACTTTCTTCCTCCACTTTAGAAAATAGTTATTTGTGTATTTGCTGGATACAAGCCATTCTTATGACTCAAACACTCCTGCCTAAAAGATTGAAAAATAATAATAAAAAATTATACTGCTCTACTAGCAGGCACAACAGAATTATTCACAGAAAAAGGTAGAGCATTGCTTGACACAGTTAAAAGGGAGAAACACCAAGTGGCACTTGTGGTCAGGGACCTGAAACATCAAAACAAACCATTTTCATGATAAAACAAGGAAAAGAGAATGTGAGAAATACTTCTCCTTTTCTACTAGCATTACTATATCTCAAGACAGAGCATATATTGCAAACATTTCCATAGGAATGTCTTCTAATTAATTTGAAGAGCAAGTATCTAAAGTCAAAGAGATTATTCACATAAAAACTTTGTTATTGTACGTATATTGAAACAGACAAGTGTCAGGAAGTCTTTGGCAAGTGTTTGAAGAACAGCATTAATACATTGCTTTATGGGCTGGCTTTTTTCCCTCTGCATATTCAGTTTTGATAAAGTCTGTTTTAAAGTCTAAAGAAGATGAAGCACTCTTGCACAGACAACAGTTGAACATATTTTGAGCCCTGCATTTATTATAGTACTTTGGAGGTCTTTCTTAAGTGTGTAGGACTAATTGGTAGCAATCCAAGTGAAATTATACAGGTTTAGATTCAGGATTCAGTTATTCATATGGAGGAAAAAACTTTTGCTAAAACTGATACATGGGAAGTTCCATGATCTGGTCTTCAGGAAAAGGATGAAATTATATACAGACTCAGTAAGCAGTATCTTAGTTAACACATGAAAGAAGGATAAAGAATAACTTTTGAGAACATCCCAGGCTGTGATCTCAGTAGAATTGGTAATTTACTTTGTAACTTTCCATGATATTTTTTTTCTATTTTATATAAAAGAATATTGATCTATTTTCTTTTCTCAAAACTTTTCACAACTTTTTGGATCATTTTGGGGGTGGAGGGAAATAAAGCAGATTTCCCTGAGCATAAATCACTTCACACTTTTTATTGATCCACGTAACATAAATATGATCTGCTTTAGACTACTCATGTCAGTGTTGCTAAACTGGAGTTTTTGCTTGTTGGCTGTTTTTCTTCAGGTTTTATTTTTGGTGGTGTTGGGTTCTTTTAACAACACAGGAGGGAGGAGCATTAGAAAGAGCCCAACAGGCTCAGTGACGGAAAAAGGATGGGAGCGTCTCCAACCACTGTGAGTGACTGACCCAGCCCGTGTCTGAGAAAAGATACAAATGCTGATGAAGGTAAACTGCCAATATGGAGCCATAAGACTGAGTTGTGTGAATATTTTTTTTATCACAGGTTGAGTTAGCCTAGAAGCCTTCCAAAAGTATCCCTACCATATAATAAACAAACAAACAAACAACCCCCCACATACTAAGCAAATGAACAAACAAAAGAAACCCCACAACACCCCCCCACCCCCCAAATCTCTGTACATTCAGGATCTGTCATAAACATCTAAGCAGGAGACTGGCTCTCTAGATCTCATTTCCAGAAGGTATTGTTCTCACAGAAAAAGGACTGATGCACTTCACATCTCCTTAAAAGCCCATCCATCTCCTGATGAACTCAGGAGGACAAATCTTCGAAATCTAAATAGTGTTCAACTTGTACCTCACCATCCAAGGAGAGTGGCTGACAGGTCAGTTCTTCCAGACTTTACTTTATCCAGTGTTGCTCAGGCTTACTGTTGTATTTACAAGGGTTCTCATCAATCATCTTGGCAGTTTAGATTTACAATGGTGTTGGATTCCCATGACCCTATGTCGAAAATTTTCTACAGATTCAACTTAGGCTGGACTCTGCTTCTCCTCTGCATTGCACCCAATGCAAGGGTAAAATTTCACCTGTTATGTCCCTCTGCATAGAAACAGAAGAAAATATGAGGACGTTCTGGAGGCATAACTGTTTCCTGCCATCAAGTGTTCAGATACATCTTCTTTTTTCCTACATTACTTTAACCTTCATAAAATAAAAATTGCATATTTTGTGTGTGGCACTCCATGGTTGGCTATGATCTAAAGGAAGTATAAACCAACTGAAGTGATCAATGTTATATCAAGCAATTCAATAATGTTATAGCAACCAACAGTCACTCTACTGCACCAACATCTAACAGATAAAATAATTGATATTGCCTCAATCAATTGATATAAGGGAAATAGAGTCATTATATGCTGGTACTGAGCCAGGAGATCAATATCTCCTTCAAACACAAACATCTCTGCCTGGCTTTGACATTAATTACCCACAAATATCTCCACATTGATATGCCAGGGGGAGACCATTATCCTATGTCAGCATTTAATAACTTTGGTATTCCCCTTTAATCCTCACTGTGCTGACTTTACCTCTCTTGACAGCCACCCCTTCAGGATATCTCTCAACTCCTTCACTTCCCACACAAAGGATTTGTAATCACATTTGTTTCTCATGCAATTCCCTATTCATCTTTTCTTTTTCTGAAAACTTACATCCATCAGACCTGGAGGTTCATGAAATTAAGCTCACAGACAGGGTGCATGGTAAATGCCAGGAATTCCATTGGGACATCAATGGAATTTTGAGCCTTCACGTGCACTTTCTAGCTACTGTGGAGTCATTTGTGTCACCTACTATCAATATTTACATTATAAATGTCAGCAGTGGTTCTTGGTCTGTGGTGGCAGCCAGACTAAGCTTTCACCTGAAGACGAAAATTAAAAAAAATCAAAAACATAAGGGAAACAAACATTATGGAAGATTTTAGTTTGGTTTTCAGAAGGATCAATGAGAATTGTCTTCTTGTGGATTTAGACCTCCATTTAAATCCCCAAGATCCCAGAAGAATCTGTTGGTGTCTAACTAAGCATTAGATCACTACAAAGATGTTCCTCACACTGAACAAAAAAAATCTACTGGATTTTTGTTTTCAGGAAGGTATTTTCTCTATATTTTTATAACTTCACACTTCTCTTTGTTATACTGGGCTGAAATTGACTAATGTACCCAAATTATTAGGAAGGACGGGCACAGATAGACAATTGGTAACATCTGGCTCATTTTCTTAATAAAACAGGCTAAAAACCTTTGCCTTTTAAAGTGTGGAATAAAACTTAAAAATTTGAACTCAAAAAGCTGAAATATGCAAAGGCAAAAAAATCTAAAGAAGAAACAAGCCCTAAAGACAAGATAAAGAATTATATGCAAGAGTCATGGTGTTAAAACAACCTCATATCTTAAAGCAAACACAACAAGTAGCATGAGACTTGAGTTTGTGTTGTGTTGAATATCTAAAGCAGCACCACATGGAGTGAAGTTCATTATGATATGCCAATGAAGCAGACTCAGATGATGAAAATCATCAGTCTTGGAGCTGTTTCTATGGGTTGTCAAAAGGAAGCTGGTAAATGCAACAACATCAGCGAATTCTCACAATGAAAACCAGTAGAAGTGTATTTTCACTGAAGAAAACAACTGCCCCATATGGTGGTTGCTTTTTTTATCTACAAGAGACCTACTCTTCTGCATGCTGATACTCCCACAGCTCTTGCCACCTCCTATCCTATATATTTAGTAAAGCTGTGTCCCTTTCTTCTGAAAAGTTTTTTGTTTTTTTTTTTTTTTTTAATTTGGAGATGGCAGAGAAAGCTACCAGTCTGACAGGTAAAACCAGAGATGATTTGATAGATATCTTCAATAAGCTATTAAAATACACCCTGGATATTAGAGATGCCCAGTTTATCCAAATTATTTTTAAGTTGCTCAAGTTGTTGAAAACGCAGTAAACCCAAGGTATTATAACATGAGATAAAAACTGTTTTAAACCTTATATTGGTTACTTGCAAGTGAGATTCTTAAGAGACTAGTAGAAGATGGCAACTCAGTGTATTGCAGGCTCTTCCCTGATTTTTTATCAGCAGGCCATAGTTTAGATAAACAGGAAAGAAGAGTATTTCTTCTTTCTCCTTCTGACATAAGACACATCCAGAAACATAAGCACAAGCAGACCGCAGTCTCCACTGAGACAACAGAAGAACTTTATGTGCAAATTTAAATGGGGAAACTGCGTTTTATAGTAATTAATGGGACTGTCTTCTGCATATTTCATATACTCTATCATAGACATCTCAGAGACAAACACTAAATCAAACCCTAAACCATAAAGACAGTCCTTGAGTTTTCCAGGACTGCAATAGCTGAAATTTGGTATGGAACCTCTAGTCCCAGTCCTGCAAATAAACCCCAGCACTTTCTACGACATTTTATTCCTCCTGCCATATCAGGAACAACACAAAGCAGATCCCAAGGCACGTTTCATATACAATTGTTCTAACAGACATCTCATATGCTATAATGGTCAGCCAAGTTGCTTTTAAAGTATTCCTTTTATTTTTCCAAAATCTTGGGATGTAGCTTGAATCTCATTTTATTGCTATGTGCTGTAAAATTGTTACTCACACATTCAGTCTTTGATTTTCTCTGACACTCATATCAAAAGAGAAAATGTTCAATTCATTAAAACACAGAGAAGTTACACAGAAATCAAAATAAATTACTAACACCCTGCTCAGGCCTTCTGTATTTGTATTCCCTAAAAAATTTTAGCAATTCGATTTCTGGCTTACTTTTAATTACTTATAAGTGGACAATTGAAATAATTTGTGAGCAGCTCTAAAATGTCTGAGCTGACTCATTTGAACAAGCCTGAAAAAGACATGAAGTACTTTTAAATAAATATTTTAAAATAGTAGTACTTATTTGGCAAAAATTAACACACAAAACCACTTAGCAAAAGTAGGCTATATACATCCACACTTCCCTGTCAGAAGTGTAAGTAATGAACTACAAATTTAATGAAGATAGTTCAGTGAACTAATATGCCTGTCTAGTACAGTGATTATGTTAATGTCTGTTGCTATTTCAAATCTTCCTTACATACAGTAGTCAGAGCCTGGGATGCAGGTTTCTGAATTACTCACCCAATGCAAATCCCTCAGCAATTGTAGGAAACACAGGCTGTGCCTTTACATTCTACACTATGTCTACATTCACACACTTCTCCTTTCACTTCTTTTCATGAGCAAATTATGATAGTCTCTGACACAGGACATTATGCATTTTATAGAGAGAACATACTCATTCCATTTGAAAGATGCCAAATTTTGATAGCTCCAAGGTATATGGGGGAGCATCAAAGGCTTATACTCAAATGTCCATATGTGTAAAAAAAGTATGAGGTTCCTTTGAACCCCACCAGTTTTCTTCTATGTCTGCCTTTGGGGCACCCCAGTGCCATTCTGACTGCTGGAGAAACAGTGACTCCCAGAGTTGATCTGTTGCTGCTCTACAGAGAAGTATTGCAGACCCAACATGTGTTTCCCTATGGTGGTCAGACAGCAGTGCTCCTGACCTTGCATTTGGGAAGAGGCTGTACAGGACAGCCTTAAGCTCTATATCACCTTTCCTGCATATGATGTGCATGCTGCATTGATTCCTTTGCAATTAAGCGTAATAATGATCATCCTTTTCTGTCCGTGTCACCACTAAATGCAGGCCATGATGAGGATAGCACCCATTGAGTCTGCTGTGCATCAGTTGTCAGGTAACAAGTGAAAGAACCCGGCCTGTATTGATTTATGCTGGCTTTTGGTTTAAGACAGCTTTTTTTTTGTTCACTTCCTTTTGTTCCCTTGAAATGTAAGGTTTAACATAACACAATAGAAGGGCATTTATTGCTGCCAGTAGTGAGCTCTAAAGATCAAAGCAAAGCAGCCAGTTTCACCTGAGTTATCTTGATCCTTTTACTAAATGAATATTGGCAAAACAGGTGACTAAATACTATGTGTAACATATGAACCTGATACAAAATATACTGAAGAGTAATAGGCAGACACAAGATTAAAAATAATAATTATTGTTGTTCTTATTATTATGCTTTGTCAAGCTCTCCTACAAAACGTAAGATGAAGTTAAATAATAACTGAAGTCAAATTTAAAAATGCGGCCCACGGGACTACCTTACAAGTGTTCTAAGTACTAACACTAACTAAGTGTTCTAAATACTCACAAGTTCATGGTCTGTTGTTGCAGCTTAGCATTTTCTGAACAATGACAAGCGATTATCACTGATGTAATGCTCCATCTTAAAAGTACTTTTAATAAGAAGACGTAAGAGCAATCTCAAGTGGAGTGTGATTTCATTGCAACTGAGAGTTAGATTCATCTATATTTTATAAATCATCTGAAGAACCACTAGATTTGTAACCATTTTCCCCCAGTTATGAATTCATGGATAATTTTGCCCATCCCCAACTGTCAGCATTGCTCAACTTCACAACAGTTAACCAGATTCATATTTTCCTAAAATAATTGTGTATGCTTCTGCTATGTTTAAAAAAAAGGGAACTACTGTTTTTGTTTCCTGAAGGGGCATGTGTGTGTGCTCAGCTAAGAGCCTGAGGTAAAAGTTCTCCCAGGACGCCTTTCAAGGACTCTAAGAACCTGTGTGAACTATTTAGGTTATAAATGCTTCATTCATGTTAATGAAGCTATTGGAAGGTGTATAAGGTTTAGGTGTCAAGCAAGTACCTAACCTTAGCATGCTGCAGGTAACTGTTACAATCCCTATAGTTTCCACAATGTAAGTTAGCATTACATTCAAACTTATCAGGTAGCTTTGAATTAGGAAAAATGGACTCTAATCCTGCTTTGCTGAGGATACAGTTAGACAATGAGGTAAACTGCCTTTGCTGAATAAGTACTCTCAGCTTTTTCTTGGCATAGCAAATTAAAAGAGATGTTTTTCACATTCGTACTGGAAAGCAAACAGAGCAGCTTCAGGAAATTTTCCTTCTCTATCTAGTTAGGATAGTTTTTGGATCACAAAAAACAACTTCTATAAAAAAAGAGGATGAAATTAGGCATCATTAACCAGCTAATTTTTGTAAATATGTAGGATTTAAAAATGCAGTGCATTTGCAAATTTTTCATCTCATTTTAGCTGCAGACTCAAGTAAATATTCAGGGTAGTATCACAGACAAAAACTGCAAGTCAGTACTCAGATCTTTTCCTTGCAGGATGTCTCAAAAAAAAAAAAAAAAAGGAATTTCAAACATAATTGCAGAGGGCAGCCAAACAAATAATTTCCATAACAATTCATGGGTTTATTTCCAAATCCTCCTTTTATTTCACCTCTGAGCTTGATTAGCCCAAGGGAAAGGAAAAAGAAAACAACCATAAGCAGAATATGCCCCTTTATGCTTCACCAGTCCTTCCTCACAGCTGTGAATTGTGCTGGGCCCTAAAAGAAACCAAACTTCTAAACCTAGCTTGAGATTCTTGTGATCTTTCAATTCACACAATTGTTTAGTCTCACTAAACGACCCTGTCTTCAAAGAACTACTTATTAGTAGTTCCTCTGCTCGACACCACCCCCACTCTCTACTCGAGTGTTCTTCTACTTCCCCAGCTCAGTTGTGCCTTTAAGACCTGATCCAAGTGTGGCAGAGCCCCAAAAAAGTTGCCTGGAATAGTCAAGGCACTTCCACAGACACCCCACTAAGCACCTCACTCCAGGGGCTGCTAAGCTTTGTTTAAGTGATTCTGGCCAGCTTTGTACCCACACCTGGACTCATCTCTCTTGGCACTAACAATTCACAAAGTACTGGAAGAATTACTGCTCTGGTCCTGAGTTACTCTGGAGTAACTGGATTAGATGGTATTAAGGTATGTCTTACTAAAAGCCCTAAGAAAAAAAAGACAAAACGCCCACTGAAATAACCTGAAATGCTTCATAACAAATATTAAAGGTTTTGAAAAAGACAAAAATGTTAGGAGTCGTTACAAGAATATTTAGGCAATCATAACCTTGATAACCTCACATAAATGTGCCTCAATTCAATGAAAGCTGGACTAGAACCAGGTGCCTAACTACCAGGATTTGATTTAGAGAATCTTTTGTGACGCCTGCCTCAGCAACATCTGGCTCCTGCCCTGAGTGCCAATAACATGCAGGCTATAAACCTGCCAATTAGAAGTCCTACACTGAAAAATTAAATTTAATTAGTGGAATTGAAGTTGTGAGCTCAAGCTGGCAAGTCTACATCATTTAATAAATCAGCATGAGCCTACAAGCATTCAATATTAGGAAGACTCAACATATTTTTACACAAAATAGCTCTTCCCCTTTGCCATCTTAGCCACATTTGCATTACTGATCCAGCTGTGCCACCATCACACCTGCTCCTCTCTGTTCTTCTGAGAGGCACAGATGAATTTGATTTCTGCTCCTACCATCACTAAATCCATCATTTCTTTCCTTTTCCAGCCACATGCATCTATCTACTCAAATTTATTTTCATTCAACACAAAAGCTAAACTGGTTTGCCAGAAATCAGTTATCTCAAAGCCAAATGATCAATGCACACCATGAAACAGAATTATTTTAGAAGCAGGAGGCAGGAAGAAAAGACCAAAGAACCCTTAAAATTTAATGGAAAACCATATTGTTTTTATTGTTACATGCAGTCAGCATCCATTTGCTTACTTAACACCCCCTTCTGTTTCTGCTCTCTTTGTAATCCTTCTTCCTTATAACACTGCGATCCTACAGTTCCTTGGGATTTTCCCATCTCTCCCATCTGTGGAGGTTGTACTTCCTCCTAGTCAAGGTGAAATGAGATACTGATAGGCTCGTGCATTTTCCTTGAAGGGGATCTCTCAGCACAAAGATTTCAGTTTGGTACAATAGTGATATTTCATCTCCATAAGTAATGACTTCATCATATGTAATACTGCCACTGTTAAATTTTTCCTAGAGGAAAAAATTGCACTCAAATCTAATGTGTTTCAAAGAGACTGTCAATCCCTCCAGAGCAGAAAAACCTCTACCAAATCTCTATTGAGTGCATTAGCCTTGTTTTTTAAAAGTTAATTTCTGGTGCTCTACCTGGGTGATAAAGAGCAGACAAGGCCCTGTCTCCTGGGCCGCTGAAAATTGAGCTCCAGGACTTAGGGCCCAAAGTGCTCCAGAAGTGAAGCATTTAAAGCTACTAGTCACTGCTGGACAAAGCTTCAGCCACTGCCTAATTCCTAGTTATTTTTGCTGTGATGTATCCATGTCTACTGTACTTAAAAAGACATCTCCTAAACATAAATTTTACAGTTTCTATTAAAAAAAAATAATTATAGCTTCCAGCACATGAGACTGCAGATAAAATCTTCTCAAGAAAGTTGACTGTAACCCACTGCAGAGCTGCTGGAAACAGGATTACACAATATGAACACGTATCAGGTAGAATAGAACTGACAGCCATCATTTTCATTTCAGACACAAAGGAGACACAGAAGATATCTTCATTTTTTATAGACGTAGGTCCCATGTATCTCATACTTTTTTCTTTCTCTTCCAAGCACAGTAATATCAATGAACATCCTTGATCTGACCTTAGAAATTCAAAGTTTAATGTATTGGAGAGCAAAGGAGTTTTAATAAAGAAGATAACACATCTGTGAGAAATGGGAGTGGGCTGTTTATCATTATTAAAGGTTTGTCATTAAATAGATTAATTTGCATCTTAATAACATGATCAGCTTTTTATAATATGCACCAAAATGAGACTGGTTATACTTTCTTAAGACCACAGGATTGAAAACACCATCAATCTGTTCTGAGTGAATGGCACTCCTGAGATTTCCAATAGGGCTGTAATAAAAGTCTGTGGCACTTTGAGAAATGCAGGTGGTAAAGGGGAAAAAACTGCAGTCCTGCTCCTGGGAATTCTCAAATCATAGCTCACATCAACCCTGAATCGTCTAAGTAATAAAACAGAAGTCAGAAAACAGAAGTCCTATTGCTGTATCATTCTTTCCATTTCTCAGAAAGAAGCGGGAAGAATGAGAAATGAACACGTTCTTCGACAGATCTCAGAATGATCTTCCCACTGCAATAAGACAGACACTGCCATAACAGGTCCTGTAATAAGACTTTTCTGGATGGAAATACTGCAAGACTAAAGATAACAGAACAAATAGCTCTCTGAAATACTATGGAGTTGTATGGAGGATGTCGCTCCATACTAAGCAGGGCACAAGTTGAAAATAGGATGAAGAACTGTGATATATAAGCACATGACAAACAAATCTTTGCTTCACATCAGGGCTCAGGTGCAATCAATAAGAACCACCATTACTGTAACTTAAATGAGCAAATTTCTCATTATTCATTGATGGCTGTTATGTGAAGGGAAGAAGTTAGACCATTCCAAGTTTTTGAGTGCATGCAACTTACTTTTCTCTTCTTGAAGGATTACTTTTTTCCTCCTGCCTAAGTCTAATGGGAATTAACACTAGATTAAAACTGAAAACCTTTGTGCATACACACAACACACATAAATCAGACTACCTTGCAAGAAATGGGAGCAGATGGGCTCCTACTAATGAGATGACTTACCCTTCAAAATGAATGCTTGATAAAAAGGAAATAAACCAAGCTTGCTCTACACGCTATTTTTTCCCCTAGTACAACTATACCAGGAGGATTTTTTATTTTTAAATTTTTTTTAAAAAGATGAGCTGTCTTAGACATGATAAGTTGTAGGGTTTCCTGAAACTGTCAGTGGGATGCAGTTTTGGCCTCCTCTTCTGCCTTCTGAGGCATTTTGGGGCTCTTGAAAGGCATATAATGCTTGCAATACTCTGAGAATCAGACCTAGAGGTCTCATAGACTCACAGACTCATACTGAAAGCTTGGAAAAGACCTCAGATCATGTCTCAGCTCAGTTAAGTACAAAGACAAATCCTCAAAAATGCATTGGGAACATACCTCTTCTCAGGTAGCATCTGTGTTTTAAACCTCACTGCCTATGTTGCCTTTGCTTAATCTTTAGCTCAGCTGGAAGAAAAGCAGTTTCATCACCTCACTTTTAACCTGTTTGCTGACCCATGGTCTTTCCTGTGGAACTGATAATGGAATAGCATGCAGGACAGCAAACCTTCACAGTTAGTCACTATCTACAGCAAATTATGAAAGTTGATAGAATTAAGGTACAAACTTTTCATTTAGCTACAAAACCTGACTAATATTATAGCCACACCTGTAAAAAGCTTTCTGTGCTGTGTGAGGTCAAGAAAATTTGGACACAAAAGGTGTAGAAACAGACTCTAACCCACATTCTCTTGTACCCTGGCACAATAATGGTATATGAATTCATCATATGAAATGTAAATGTTTCCTCCAGTGGGGCAGCTTAGCCTAATGAGAATGAGCTGGAATGGTAATTTTTTTGCCTGCCTTCTCATGGGGACAAGATGCTCTTTGTTTTTGCTTAGATTTTCTTGTTCTTCAAAAATAATACATAGGTTTTGCGTAACCATTTTGGAATCAGAAATTCTGTAAGAAAAGCACGCTGCAATTCAATTCCTTATGCAACTCATACAGCAATGCATCTCCTCTGTGAATGGATAAACATGAGCTCCATAAATCAGGAAAAAATCCTGGGGTAGTTTACTGCAACTTTGAATTTTATAGAGAAGTGAGAATTAGTATCCCAGTAAATTGGTTGTTATGTGTATGTATGTGTGCTATGAAGGGTGGGGTGACATCTGATCCTTTCTCCAATCTTTACAGCTGCCTCAGACAAGGCCCTTCGTCAATATTGGCCCCTGCTGTACTAAGTGAAATCCAATCTCCAGTAAAACCCACCACTTGTGGTGTGACTGTCCATGCATGGGAAGATTTGTTTTCCATTAATACTTGTACAGTAATCTGGACCTTGCAGAAGTTCATTAAATGAGAAAACGAAAGGAACACACACAAACACTGCAGAAGAAGTTCTAATCTGGAGTGAATAATAGAAGTAAATAACTATGGCAGCTTTACCAAAGCATCTACAGAAACACTTAAAAAATGCATAACTTAGTAGTGGCAGGGAAAAACATTTTTTTTTAAATTCTAAATGAATAGGTATCTGAAAATATATCTAATCACTTCAAAGCTGTCACCACCCACCCCTGGAATCTGAGGGTGGAAGAGAAGGAAAGAAACTGTTGATGATGGAAATGCTCTGTTATTTGTTCATTGTCAGCGAGTGGGGGACAGAGATAGCTCTTCCAGTGCCAATTTTTCTGAGGGTCAACTCATCCTTTTTAAAACTAAGTAGTACAAGATGCTGCTGCTACCACAGCTAACTGGGAAGTTTAAAGGATATAAAATCCATGAGGTTTTAAATTCTAACTCCCATGAAGATCTCTGAAAATTCCAGCCTAACACATCCATAATTACCTAAGGCTCCATCTACCTAAAGCAGAAGTTCCGACAATGGAGTTTTTCTAATGTTGCACCATATTTAGTGTTATCTTGACACTCCAGGTACTGCAATCAAAAGAATTGCACTTTTACAGCTTCTTTTCTCAGGTCACTTTGATAAATGCAGAGAAAATAATCTCAGATGACAGAAAGGGTCATATAAAAGAGATCTTAAGATTTTTAAATCAGTCTTGGGATGTCCATTCCTAATTTAAAAATGGAAAGACACCACCTCTTCTCCTTGCTCTCAATTGCCTGGTAAAGAGAGAACGCTTTCTACATACACAAAGTTTTTGTGGATACAGAGATAGGAACAGCTTTATGTCCTCACTTGAGAAAACAAAACAGACCTTTAAGGTGTCAGCTATTCTCTGTGCTACTCCACGTGCCTGTCTATGAATGACCACCACAGGAGCCTGCTGCAAATCAGCACACCTAGCACGCCAGTGACTTGCAGCTTCAATAACACCAAAGGAAGTGGCTTCAGAACATTAAGAGGTAACACTTCTTAGCCAGAGCTATCCTCAGGGAATTTTTTAGTTTTGTTTCTAACCGCACAATTCCAAACCAGAGAGCTAATTTAGCAGAAATACCAAACCAACAAAATTCCCTCCCACCAAAAACCAAAAATACCAGACAACATCAAACAAAGAAATCCCATCAACAAAACAAGAAAACCAACCAAACAAACCACCAAACAAAACAACCAACCAAACCAAAACAACTCCTCCAAAAGCCCAAGAAGGTATGCCTCCTCTCCACCATTTTAGTGTCATTTCTGAAATGCCTATACGAAAAATAGAAAAGTTAACTATAAGCAAATTTCATCTCCCTAGCTGGTAGTAGTTTTCTACAGTTACCCTAAAAGGCCATTTCATTTGATAATAAATTCATCACTATATCAAATTTACATAATGTTTTTCAATGACTTATTAATATGCAAATATTAGGAAAAAAAAATATAGAAAACCCAAATGTTCCTAAAACATGAAGATATCATATTTAACAGTGGGGATGGGGTGAATCAAATGGAAGCTCACCATTGCACAAACAAAGCCCAGCCAGAGAATACAAGAGACTGAGCTCTAGACCACCTGCACTGAAAATCCTGTAGCTGTCCTAAGTATTCATGAAACCAAAAATGTATAATTTTGAAACACAAGGAAATAATTATTAGAAAATACTACAGCTGCCTGTCAGTATTTAGAAGAGGTAGGAAAAGAAAGGGGCAGATGATGGCTCCACGGTTGGAAGCCGAAGGAAGAGAAGAATTCCAGGACAGGTTTCCAAGCACCTGCCTGTAAAGCTCAAGAATACTTCACAAATAATCCTCAAGACTTTTAATGCCTTTAAATATAGCACATGATCAAAACATTCTTGTAGATTAGTGGTCCTCTGGACTTTACAGATGACATCCTTATAAGAACCCTGATAATCAATTACTGTATGAAAATGCAGCGAACTTTCCCAACTGGAAATACATTAGACTCTGGGACATTAATTTAGGCAAAGACTACCAACATCTAAGCCCTTAGCTTCTATCAAGGTGATGAGTTCTAACAGCACCTTGCAGCTGGTCATGGTAGGAATTGCTCTAGTCTTACCACAAGCCCCTCACATAACATATCTGGAAAAAAGTGATATAAGAAAAGCTGGCAATAAAAGTAAAAAAGAGGGGCTGCACTGTCCTTACAGTCTGAAAACTTTTTTATAATAGACAATTCACTGTTTTTCATGGCAATGGTCAGCTTGTACCATGGCTCCACACAGAGTGTCTTCGATACCTGTGAAATCATAAGGCTTAATGTTAAAAAAAAAAATGGGAAAGAGATTAGACATTTTCCATTTTTACCTATTAGGTCTCATCAAAGATTTCTGAAGAATCGAAAAGGAGACATTTCTTGTTTGTGGGTTGAATTTTTTTTTCAAGTTAAGAATCTTATTTTTGTATTGCAAAGCATAAAAATCAAAGGCTAATTTAAAAGTAATTTCATCCTGATTAACTAATAAATATGGGACCTAGACAGACATACTCAAAACTGTTTTCTGTGGAAGACTATTCACTTCCTCATAGTCTCTTTACATTGGCACTGGATCTGATGACTTTTTGTCCTAAAAAAAATGGTTCAATTTGTTTTGATAAAAGCATCTGCCTTAAGCAAAACTAGCATTGACACTCCTGCGTTATGGCTCAGCCAGTTTTTTTGCCTATTTAAGACTTAAGGTAACTTTTCCTGCTTAGGTGTATCTCCTGAAGTTTCTTTAATCTCTCAGGTATGGCTTGCTAGCACTCTAAAAACCTCAAATGATTAACAACTGAGCTATTAACTGAGATACTGTGCAGCCTACCTGGAAAATGAGAACTTCAGTTCTACAAGCTCTGCTGCACCCTGTGACAAACCTGTGCCAAGTTCTATAGTGTTCAGCCCCATTTTGTACAGCTAAACAATGTCCTGTTACTGATTGGGATGAAGGTATTGTATTCCATGCCAGATACCAAGAACTATGGAGACCTAAACACATGAAGGACAAAATATATTATCAATATCAAGATGAACACAAGTGAGACTTGTGGTTATAAAGCCATTTGCTGTGCTTTCTCTTTTGGTAAGTTTGGTGCTTAATTGTCATTCAGAGCTTGGAAAGGCCCATGGAATTAACTATCAGAGATCTTCCCTCAGATTTTTACTATGTAAATATTTATCCTAAAAAGCTACAAACATAAAAATGAAGCACCGCCAGTTAAAGTACAATCAAACAGGACTTGGTATCCACCAGAAGAAAATTTATTGCAAAAAGCTTAAGAGAGTCACTGTTACACCAACAACTTTCCCACTCACACGTACACAAACAAGCAATGATTTTCTGTGTCTCGATAACCTACTTCAGATGAACAAAGAGTCCAACACTTTTCCTTAGCTCTTTATCAGTCACTTCATACATGCCTGTAGCTAACATCATTATGCTATGGTTTTTTAAGCGTCTGTCAGCAAGTGGGTCTTTGATGTGAAGAGACAACAAATCTGGATAGAGCTGATGGATGTTTTAAGTCCTTTCTTAAAGGCTTGATAGAATAATTTAACTGATGCTCTGTAGTGGTAATTAGGGGAGAAAATTGAGACACCAGCCAGTTTGGGGAATTATTAACAAGCAACTTAGCAAGCTGTGCACATATAAAACACAAAGGCTCAGGAAAAATAAGCAGAGTGCTTAGTCCTGAAGAGTGGAAATCTAGAAGTGCTGGAGGCCTTAGGTCTGTTAATGCACAGCATTTGAAACTGCAAGAGAAAGAATACACTATGTGTACAAACTTCAGTAACAAATAAAGCATAAGGGAAAAATACGATATATCTAACTGAAGCCACATTTTTTTCCTTTATAAAATACTTGGAAAGATCCAGAAGAGAGTCTCAGCACTCTGTGCCACCAGAACACACATAGTACATTAAAAACTGTTCAGTGGCAGCTAACAACTCTGCTGTCAGAAAGCATTTACATATCTAATAATTCTTCAAAGAGAGCTCTATTTTGGTACAATAGCCCCAACAGAGAAAATAAAAAAATCACAGGAGCCTAGATTAGTATGACAACCTGGCTTCAAAGACAAAGACCAAGCATCTGCAGGGGTGCTTGCATTCGTGTCTCCCTATTAACAAAGTACACACTGTAATAAGATCCCAGAGTAAGCAGCATGTAATTATAATCCTCTAATGACTTATCAGCACACACAGGCACACAACTAATGTGTACAAAGAATGCAGCTCCAAGTTGTCAAAAAACTGCTGAGCTGGAATTACAGAAAACTGCTGTTTCTGAAAAGCGTCCTGAGCCTATATGGACCTCCTGACACACTAAGGAAAGGAAATGTGAGAGGAATTGTAAGCCCTCAGGAAGAACTAGGGCCATCATTTTTCACAACTCTCAGAAAATAACAACACAGAAAGTGCAGCTACATTAGCTGAAAATGTGCCAGTTGTGCCATCACTTAATTTCCACTGCCCTACAGGAGTGATGTGATCCTTATGTAATATTTTCCAACAGGTCATGCCTTCACCTCCTGTCCCCATCCCACATCATTACATCACAATTGCAGTTGGTATAATGCCATAAGCCAGTTTTTTGGGCTACGTGGAATTCTTTTCACAAAATCAAAAGCACTCTTCCCTCTCCATTTTTTTCAGGTATTAAAGCTTTATATTTAAAAACTACACAGAAGCTATTTTTCATTTTACAAAAGATAGCCATGATATAATTTCAGTACAAAGAGACCAGAAATATTATGAAACAAGAAATTCAATTGCTTCCCACATATAAAGAAAAATGCCGTGAAAATTCATTCATGACATTTAAACATTTAAACATTTAAACCAAGTTTCTGCCAATCAAGGAATGTGGAACAGAACTTGTGGAGTAAAGAAGCAGAGCTGAAAGGGCAGTTTCAAGAGTGGATGCACTCTCTTTTTAAATCCCCCCTCATGGAACAGTATTGCTGTGGTCCATGCAGTAACAAAGGACTCTTAGCAATAATATTAGAAGTTTAAATATGATTTATTAACATGACTCTATAATACCAAGGATTTGGGTTATTATTTGCCCAGTCTGGAGCATTCGATGCTCTTGCTTCCAGCTTTGTCTAAGGAATGCCAGAATAGCTTACACAATCAGAAATAACAACTTTTCACCTCATAAGTGGAAAGAAAGAAAAACCCCCCATCTCCCATATCAGGAGACAGGCAGAGAAATCCAAATGTCTTTGAACATAGATCAGAGATTTTATTTATAAAAACTTGTACAAAATAAAAAAATAATAAAAAGATGCTTTCTCATAAAAAGAATTTTCCACAAACCTACATGCAAAAAACCTTATAATATGTTCATGCAACAGAACAGAACAAAATACAACCCCACAGACTCCTGTTTTCATTTGACTTAGCCAGCACTATTTAAAGCTCTTGCTGAATGTGAACATCTATATGGCCTGTGAAATGCAGGAGGGTGTGTAGCTTTCTCCTTGCCCCCATTCCAGCCAATCTATGCTTCTTCAAGAAGGGCGAGTTAAGTTTAATTCCAATAAGCTAATTTTCTTAAGTTTTTCATTGGCAAACATTTCAACAGAAATGAAGGTGACAGATGGTATTTCAACATGTACATACATCAGTAACCCAATGTTAAAAATCTGTGTCACCTTCCCAGCATAGCTCCACTTGTTCAGGTTACTCATCATTACTGTTACTTTTACTTGCAAAGAAGAGTTTGACTGCAAGAGACTTACAACAAAATACATTAGGGACAGTTAGATAGAAATCAATATTTAGAGTGTATGGTAAATAATTTAAAAAATATATATTAAGATCTCAGGCTCTAATTACTGTTTTCATTGTTTTGATCACCTCTGAGAAAACACTCTTGCAAAGAAAAAAATCAAGCACATGTCCTTTTTAAAATATTAGGAATGACTGATGGCTAAGTATAACCTATGCATGAAAACAATTCTACTACCGGTTTCAAGTGGGTATATGATCAATAAGTTTAAAGTGCCACTCCACAGTATCGTGTAGTGTCAAAACATAAGTACAATTATATGACAAAACTTGTCTATGGTTTAGTGTTTGGTATTTTTTTTTCCCCCTGAGAACATTTGTATTCACCTGTTTGGTCCACCAAGCAACAGAACCAAGGTTTTTGTGGCAGCCTCAATAAACATAAGCAGTGTATTTACAGTGTACAATGAGTGGCTCCAGAAGCAGCATGTGTTAACCAGAGAGAAAGCTTCAGAAAAGCTTCAGACAAATGTGTCTAAGCTGCACTCAGTGCCTGCCTTACCCCTGGTGAGTACTGCACCAGGGCATTCTGTCCAGGCTTCTCTCTCAGATGCCTGGCAATTTGAATTTTAAATACTTGCAGAGCTTCAAAGCTCCCTTTGCAGATTCAGAGTTTAAAAAGATATTGATTTTTCTTAAAATAAAGGAAGTTTAAAAGTCAAAGAGAGTAAGGCTTTCTGACTGAGGACCTGACTATACAGTCAACAGCAACCCAGAAGTGCCTCCAGTGCCTTGCAAGCATCCATGATGCTTCATGTTCAGGCAGAACCAGAGACAACTAACGTTACACGGACTACCTCAAAGACAATCCAGTAAAGGATTTTTAAAGGATATTCAGCTGCTCAGTGAAGGGAGTATTCTTTGCAAGGCCTTGTGCATTTCCCAGAATACTATACATTTACAGGCCTTTGCAAGTCCTGGAAACTAAAAGAATCAGTAGTTAATGCTCCTTTCATCAGAGATCCTGCTAATGCAATTGTCCTCAACCCCAAAAATCATTCTGCCTTTCTTTGGAAGAGGTGCACCTCTTCACCTGCAACACATCTTACCTTTCACCCTGAAAACCCTTTAGCTTTGCCAACACAAGCATTTCTGGAATACACAAAACAACATTAATATACACTAAAATTTGTCATCAAAAAAAAATTGGGCTTTTATACATTGTTCAATTCTGTGTACAATTCATTAAGCAACTTTACTTTTTGAAAAGGAGCAGCTGCAAAATTTCCAGTCTGATGTGCAGCAGTGCTGTGAAACCATAAGGGCTAACTTCAGATTTGAAGCATAGCTTGCAACAAAATACAAGAGATTATGGCTACTTTTAGTAAATCTGTATTTACAAAATATTACCGTAAAAAGAAATTAGGGGGTAAAAAATGGATTCAAAGATTATTTTTCTCTTCATTTCAACCTGGTCAGAATTAAAATGTCTGTGAACAGAAATTGCTCCAGAAATCAGCAGCAAACATCTCAGCTCTCTGAAGCTTCTTTCCTCTGTGTTTCAAGTGAACTTTAAACCCCTAAGTTTTATTACAAGATTTTGTCTACTGCTTCCTTCTTCAAGGCACAATTAGAATCACAGAATCATTTAGGCCAGAAACACCTCTCAGGTAATCAAGTCCAACTGTAAATCTAACACTGCTTAGTCCATGACTAAACCATGTCCCAAAGTGTCATACCTACCTATCTTTTAAATACCCCAGAAATGGTGACTCAACCACTTCCTGGGCAGCATGTTCCAAGGCTTGGCATTGCAAGAAAGAAGTTTGCTGTATTTTTATGTTCTTGAGAAACCAAGAAGTGCTGTGGAACACACTAAACAAACAGTTAACAAAGCTCTACAAGCCCAGAAGAGATACAGAGTTTTTGAAATGGGAGATATTTTGGAGATTTTATTTTTAGTATTTTTTCCTATGGAAATAAATAAAAAAATATTTTAACCTATGGAAACTTTTTCCTATGGCAATAATCCAAATTACTTTAACATTTCTTGTTTATTGTCTTATCTGCCCAGACTTTTAAATTGCTACAGTATGCACTATAGCCTATTTTAAAAAATTCAAAAATCCTAGAATTGGGTTCCAATAATCACATTGAAATAAATTACAGCTGTTATTCTATCATGCTATCAAATTTGCCAAAGCTACAACTTCCAGTAACTGCAGAAAATCAACATCATGACTTCTTTTTTCTCCTCTCATCATTCTTCAGCTTTGTGTTCCACTAGTTCCCTAGTTCAGCACCCTTACAGCTAATGCCTACACTTCACTCCCAGTTTGAATTTATTAGTTCTTAACTTTCAGGTCTTGATTCCTGCTACCCATTTCAATACCAGATGAAGGAGTTCTTCAGTCTTAATCAAACTACCTTTGTTGTCTTTTGGATATATTAATCAATTTCTAAAAAAAAAAAAATCCCCACACCCACATCTCTTTCTTGCTCCTAAGTGTTTTTTGAGTTGCTCTCCCTGCACCATGCTCTTTATTATTAATAATAATATTGACAACTGAGTAAAGGCAATTTAAAAGAAGGTAGAGAATCATGCACCAAAACCTCAATAAGATTAAGCACTGCACACCTACAAAACAAGTTATGATCCCTGCTCCAAAGAGATCAAAGAGCAGACATAGGGCAGACAGCAGGTAAAAACACTAGAGGATAGTGGGCAAGCCAGCATTTCTAGCTAACTGACCCAGCAGTCAACACTGTACCAGTTTTGAAGCCATCAGTACCATGTGTAGAAAATAACATTCCTAAATCTGTCTCACTGTCACTCAGAGGTAAAAGTAAAACATCTTGCTTAGAAGGTGTCTGCAGTTCCATTGCTCGTATTCTCACAGATTACAGTAGAAATTCTCTAAGCACTTCACACTTTGCTATAACCATGAAGAGACTGAGTCTTTTTAGAGCAAGAAGAGGTTAATTGCATAGAAATTACTATCTCCCTAGAAAAAGAAAGCTTCATTTTGTCTCTCCTGTTGGATTGTGCTAGCAAACAGAGAGGACTGTTCAATAAAATAAGATTCTGCTTTCCTACAAAAGAAAAGTACAGTTTGGACTACTCAGTAAGTTATTACTTTTGCATCAAGAAGGACAAGCATATTTAATATCCATAAAGTCAGGAATGGCTAATTTGCAAGCAACATTTCCAAAGGGAATATTTCCCCCACCCCCTTCCCTGGTATGAACCAGTTTTCCAATGTTGCTTATCTTCTAGCCTTCAGTTACGATCTGCTTAATTTTTGCTGTGAACAAGAGTTATCTGTTGTGATGGTTTGGGCAAGATGACAAAAAGGTGGATAGATAAGAATGAATGCAGCAAAAAGCTACAAAAAAGGAGGTTAGAATATATTTTTAATTCTTTTATAGTATTCATAATGAAAGCTCATGATGAAAGAGAAAATTGCTACTTTTCACTAAATAATCCTTTGACCAGAAAAGTTTTTCAACTTCCTAACAAACATTTCTTGACTCATAAAATTCCTTGCTCTCCAGAAAATGAAATTACAAGAAGAAATGCCAGAACAACGCCAGTAAAAAATAAATCTCTTATTTTATTTACTATTTCTAGGGCTTTATTTTATTTAAACTTAAGGAGATGGAAGAAGAGCATAAAAAGGCAATTAGCTGTCAAGCAAGGGGAAAATAATTTCAAATATGGCATTCAATCATAAAAATATTGCATTTTGCTGTAGCAAAAAGGAAAATCAAACCACATGAGCTCTCAAGTCTGGAATGCTGATCCTGAAGTGACCAATATGCTTCTAGGGAAAGGCCAATAGAAACAAATTACTATGGATTGTGCAATGCAGAGGAAAAATTGTGCAAAGAGAAAAAGTGCTTTCTGACCCTTGCAGCAATCAGCTTATTCCTCAAAGCATGAGATTTGATTACCTTCACCGCAGTGGGCACAACCATGACTATCACTGTATACCTTCTAATGCCCAGCACATTCTAGCTGAGAAAGGGATACCAATGTAAGAATTTCTAGAGCATTTTGATTGTGCAACCTAGGCAATAACTGCAGCAAGAAATCTATAGCAAAAACATGCACAACAGCATCAAGAACATGAAAATACAATTGCCTTTAGATGTTTTCTTTTGAGGAAAAAAAATCCTGTAAATTAATTTCACTCTAACTGAATACCATTATAATTAAATTCCCCATGCCAGAAAAGCAAAAAAACTCAAACCCAAAACCAAAAGCCCCAGTGAAGATATTTACCTGATAGAAGCTTTAGGACAATCCATACATAGATATCTGACATGTGGCATATAGCCCTGTGGGCTGCCCTAAAATTTGAGTGCAGATTTTTGCAAAAGCCCCAAAAAACACCCTTTGTCAAAACAATCAAATAGGAACATTGGCAGTTGAACATCTGTATCCTACTCAAAAATTCCATGAAAAATACGTGAAATCTGACACACCTCAACCACAGAAGGACTTCAGGCAGTGATAATGGACATATATAATCATCATAATGTTATGATGATATGTGTTAATAAACATCATAATGTTATGAACATCTTTAGACTACTGCTCTGTTGGTAGCAGCTGTCTTTTCTGAGTCCACACAGCATTAATTTATCATTCCTCTGCCAGCTACAAGCCTCTTCACTTGTTTCAATGCTAAACAATTTCATTTGCACCTGTATGGAAGGAAAGAAAGAAACAAGTCCAAGAAGTTTTACTAGCTCTGCGTAAATCAGGTAACATGGTCCAGTACCATTTCCCACCAGGAATGAGAGTTTCAAGGGATGTTGAGGATAGAAACAGTGTCACGTGCTCAGCAGAGGTGCAGAGAGCTGGACACTGCAGGCACAGATCAGAGAGCATTGGGGTTACTTAAGCAAAATGGTGAGCTTCTCACTCATGACAAATACTAGGTTTAATGAACTCCTAATCTCCCATTAAATGTACTAACTCCAGTTAGTACAGTTCTGGAAGGTCAAACGTTTTCTGGATCTCATTTTTAATATTTACATTTATCTCCAATGTTACTCTCTCCCAGCAAGTCTGTTTGTGGGTATTCCTTCTCCTTTGAGCGTATATGACATGTACTGAAACTTGAATAAGAGGGAAGGTGGAAGTTTCCTCAGCTTTCATAGCTACTTAGGAGGAACTAAGAATGACCTCACTTTTCTCCTCTCTGTAAACCTGTCACTGTACTAGGAATAAGGAGTGTCTAAGTACCTAACTGTACAAGAAGAGGAGGATTGACCACTAGATCACAGTGTTCCTGTGTGATGTCACCTCCAAGACACAGAGGACAAAAAGAAAATCCTCTTGTTCAACAAGATATACAAAGGAAGCTATTACTGCAGAAATCAGAATTACTATAGTGTTTGCTAAGATGAGCGCCTGGGCAAGTACTCATTGAAGACATTCTGTTCAATGCCTTTTTAACAGCAACAGTAGGACAAGATTAAAAGATTTATAGTTAAATATCCCACTCTTTCATGAATCAGAAGTTTTAGTGAAGAGGCTTATGGCTATGTTGCATTCTAGCTTCCATGTTACCAAAACACTACACCAACCTTCCTCTTAAGTTTTACCTCCTCTACTCTGCAAGTCCACCTCTGTAAAGCAGTTACCATATGCTCAACTCACAGCTTGCACTTGAGCTTTCTCTATTTACACAGGATCTAAGCATACACTTAAATGCTTTGCTGAAAAAGAGATGAATTTTCAAGTAATGGACATTTTGGAATCAAAGTCAAAGAATTAAGAAGTCCAGAACCTGGATTTGTGGCTATACAAAAGTAGAATGGCATGACCTTAACACTGTCTTTTGAGTTCTTCCTGGCATGAATATGTGCTTCAGAGGACCAAAAAGAAATAGCAAAATGTCTTCTTGATGCCCAAAGGTATTTAATACGGTGGAGCAAGGGGAAAATTATCAGCATTAAAGTGCTCTTCATAAATAATGGACAATCTAGCAGCTTTTATCTACTCTGCATTTTAAAATGAAGTTTCTACTGCTGAATATTTCATGAGCAAAAGGTCATTTATTGTGGCTTTTAAATTATACAATTCAGAAACTGTTAGGAATAAAAGTTCTACGTTGCAATGCAATAATGGTGAGTTTTGAGTATCTGGAGAAACATGGGCCACCTTAAATACATATTTTGAAACCTACCACATACAAACTAACAGGGACATCTTTGCCCTGAACTGTAACTACTGATTTTTAAGATGTCCAATCCTATTCAGCAAGACAGTATTTAATCTCAAGTGAACCATAAACCTGAATGTACATTCTCCTGAGCTGTCAGTTCTAGTTTGCATTTCTTATCAAAATTTACTGCTGATCACAGATCATTTAAGATATGCATCTGTGACAGCCACTTTCAAGAAATCTATTTTCTGCACATTATTTTAAAGGTGTATTTTATTACAGCCTTATAAAATGACAATTAGAGTTCCACATAAACAAAACCATTAAGGAAGCACACTGGCAAACAGGTGAATTGTCAAGATGAGTTAGAAGTAACCTTAGCTCTGTCCCCTGTGGATATAAGGCCATGGCACAGACCTATTGCTGCATCCAGAGACAGATGTTCTGTGGGTGTAGATCAGCATGACTTTACAGAAGTCAGTCATGCTACATCTGGTTTCTATCAACAGAAGCACCAGTACACTTCTCCTTAGCATCATAACATTTACAACATCCCACACCTATAAATGACTGCCACGGGAGCCTGCTGCACATCAGCACACCAAGCATGGCAGAGACTTGCAGCCTGAGTAACAGCAAAACAAGTGGCTTCAGAACATCAGCAGGTAACATCCCTTAGCCAGAGCTATCCTCAGGGAACTTTTCAGTTTTCCTTCTAACCTCACACTTCCAAACCACAGAACTACTCTAACAAAAAAAACCCCACAAAACCAAACAAAAACCCATAAACAACCCCCCCAAACAACAAAATTCAAACAACCAAGCCACAAACAAAATAAAACCCCCAGATTTTAAAATATGACAATTCATTTTGTTTTTAAAATGAAGGTATTTTCTACATATGGTAACTGAGCTCCTACCCCAAATCCTCTTATTTTATTCACAGTCCCCACTTTAAAAAAAAAAAGATAAGGAAAAAATTAAAACATGAAAGGATCTATCTGCAGAAGTTAGAAGCAATCAGGACAAACAGTATCATACATAGTAAATTATTAACATACAGCCCCCTGCATGTACAGATGACAAACCTGTCTGTGGCAAAAAAAGAAGTTTATTTATCAAATTACTTATGCCTGCAAGGAGGAAATCTGAGACACCTGGCTAACCTTAAGATCAATCATCTTTTTTAGCAATAAATTCCAGTGAAAGTCCTGTGGAGCGATGGGACATGCATTGAAACACCATGTACAAAGCTGTTCTTTGGATTTCAGATATTCTTCTGTGCATTTGTAAAAATAAAATTGATCTTTAGCACTTATTTCAAGTAGGCTTACAGCTTTGTTGAGATCATATGTCCCTCCTACATTTACCAGCAGAAAAAATCAGACAGATCTGTCATGCGTGATTTGGCATTAGACACCTCAACTGCAGCAGTAAGGTTATTTTAAAGAGTCGTGTCTGCTACAGTCTGAACCTTATACAACACACTATCATTGCCAAACATCTAAAATAGTTGCTAAACTCTTTATTTATAGACATAGTGAATGTGGTCCTTAATAACTCTGGTTTACTTAGGATGGTATTCAAAAGCCAATATTGTCTCATTTGTCTGGGTCTGTCAAACACAAATATCAATTTGGAAGCTGCAAGAAATGCACAGGTTTTATCCTGGCCTATTGCACAGAGATAGTGGTTTTTTTGGTCAATAAATTCTCTCAAGACATTACATTCGAAAGCTTCAAGTGTATCAACAGCCAAATCATACTTTTGAAACAGTTTTTGATGCCTGTTGAAGAGCTAGTAGGAACAACACCTGCGGGCTCTCTTGCTGCCTTTTACATTGCTCTTCTCTCATTACATTTCATGGACTTGGGTTTAAAGATAAAAGACTTTTAGTAGGGAAAAAAAATTCAAAAGGAAGATGTCTCTGAGGAAACAAAGCATCCCAGTTGCGCCCCTTGCTTCTGTAAGGAGAAAATTAAACTTGTTGGTAGAGCTTGCCAAAACAGACTGCAGCTGGATCCAAAATATTACTGATGGGTAACTGAAATTTATACATATCAATAAACACCAACATTCTAGACTAATGAAGATACAGACATGCTTTTCTGTTTGATAGTATCTAACAATTTGTCAAGGGTTTGTAATTGAAGCCAAAGACAGCTTGTTTATCTGTATTAAAATACAGTATTTCATATTACACTTTCAGAGTAAATTATATGTCTGTCATCTGATATTTAGATAGAGCTTCAGATATCTTAAAGAAAATGGGATGTGTCAGTTTAGATGAGCAATCCCACAAAGAATGACCATGTCACTTATATAAAACCAACCTATGGACAAGGTTGTGGAATGTAACAACCACCAAGTCTCCTACGCCAAATCACTCGATGGGAAATTAATGACTCCTCTAGAAATTATACAACTGTCCTGCTTCTTATAGAAGAGAGTCAAAGAATAGGTGCCCATTCACCCTATTCCACCCTCATCCCTGTGATGCCACGAACTAGTAAGAGAGAGAGAAAACAGAGGTAGTCATTCTGAGTGCCAGTGTTCTGTGTGTAACTATACCAAGAAACACCTCTTGTAAGAAAATTCTTGCATTGAAAAAATTCAGATATCACTGAACTCACTCCACAGTTCATAGAGATCAACTTACAACAGATCAACAGATCAACTTACGTAGCTCTCCTACTTTCAGAATTTCACAGAGCATCTTTGTCAGCTCAATGCTGCTTCGGCCAAATGGGCACTCATGCTTGTCTTCTCGACTGCTGTTCTCCAGGACAATCTGAAGGTGGAATCAAAATTGAAAATAATCAGTTTGAAGAACCTACGAGTTGCGACACTGTTCTCCACATCCAGCATTTATAAGACATACCAGGCAGTCTAGGAAACTGTATGGGGAATTTAGGAAAATGTATTTTCATCAACTTTAGTCTTCCCTGCAGCTAAATGACCTATGCCATTTATGTCATAGGTTCAAACTGAAGGAGAGTAGGTTTAGATGAGATATTAGGAAGAAATTCTTTACTGTGAGGGTGGTGAGGCACTGGAACAGGTTGCTCAGAAAAGCTGTGGATGCCCCATCTCTAGAAGTGTTCAAGGCCAGGCTGGATGGGGCTTTGTGTAACCTGGTCAAGTGGAAGGTTTCCCTGCCCTGAGGTTGGAACTAGATGATTTCTGAGGTCCCTTCCAAACCATTCTATGATTCTATGTCGGAGGCAATCAGCAACATATAAACAGTGCTGCTCCATGACCAACTGGGAAGTTTTGCCATTGCTATGCAATGTTGCTGTTCTGCACCACCCTGACTTGGAGAAACTGAAGTAGAAGCCAAAGAGAAAGAAATAGTTTCATTTTAAATGTGCTGGTTAAAGGAAATTAGGTAAATTATTGATAGGCATGAACACACCTAGAAGAATCTATAAAACCAAATTGGAACAGAATTTTCATAGTTGGATTCAGTCTTCAAAGTAGGATCAAGTGATAAAAATCAAACAGCTCACAAAGGAATAAAACATCTGCATTCTCTCTATTATGAAAAGAATTTTTGCCAATGTGCAAAACATTTCAGGGAACTATCACTCTTGTATGAAGCCCATGAATGATGCAAAAATGACTGAAGGAGAGCCTTTACATTTTCTATTGAGTGACACTGTAAAGTAAATGGGAGAAAATAACTCTTTCCATATTTTTATACACATTAAGTTCTGCCATATCTGATACAGTTGAGATAAAGTTTTCCTTGGCACTAAAATTAAATAAGAAATGAAAGTTATAAAAATACTATAGATTTCACTGAAGCAGTGAGCCTGAAAAAAGAGCAAAATAGGGTCTGGAATAAAAATGAAATGGTCAAAACTAATTTGCAGTAAGAATTGTCTTTGCAGAACAAACTTTGCCACTTTACAAAAAGAGAAACCTCATCCTAAACAGCTGCTGCATAGCCTAGGGATGTGGGACAGAAGAAGAAAATTAATTTCAAAGGTAACAGATTTTGCCAAGCAGCAGAGAATCCCAGAGGATCTCTAAACTTTTCTCACAAACAGGTGTTTAGACATTGCTCTCTGCTTTGCATTTCTCCTGTCTTGTTAGCTTCCATCTCCATCATGGCTTTTGTTTGTCTGGCTTTTTTTGTTGTTTATGGACTTGTTTGTGGACTTGTTTGTGGACTTGTTTGTGGTTTTTACTTGTTTGTTCTAAATCTTTCCATTTTTACAGCAAATAAAGCTTTGCAAAGGGCTTCAAGGCTGGAATTTCACCCAAAACCAGGAGGAAGGGTGGAGGGGAGGAGCAGTTCAGTGCTGGATGCCACTAAAACCTTTCCCTCACTCCTCAAATCTTGGTTTTGACTGTTTAGGTCTAGAAGACTTTCCTGTGAAACAGTTACACGTGGGAAAAGAGTGAAAACACTAAAGCAAGTAGGAAAGTTATGTGCTTTGCACGGCATGCCAAAGTCTCTTCAAAAAGCCTCTATTTTAGTCCTACAGTACAAAGGGCAGCCTCTAGCTGCTCCCAACCCATCACCCAGGGATGTAAAAGGATGGATGCTCTCTGTGTTATGAGAAAGCATGATCTCTTGGTTTGGTTTTCCAGTGCTGCTGATGTTTCCTTTGATTGCTTACACTTCCCACAGAAGCTTAGAAAGTCATTAGAGGTATGATATATACTTTATCACCATGAATTTTTACTGGCCTTTTCTAATAGTACAGTGTCATGTTCCAGAGTCTGCCAAGAGGCCTTTTCTTCCTAAAAGTTTTGGTTTAAATGGCATGTAATTACTCCATGCCATTTCTGGGTAACAGTAAATCAGAGAAACACCCCTACTATTTTTGCTTTACATTGCTGCAGCCACTGTTCAAGAAACATTTGAATATGACTTTATATTCTGGATGAGTCATCCTGCTTCAGTCTTTCTCATGGAGGATAGTGCTATAGCTCTACACCCAAAAGCAGAGGCAACGATAGAGTAGCACCAGCACAATGGAAAGCTGTGTGTCTCAATATCTCCCTAAGATCACTTCTCTCATTCTTTTTATTACCCTGTTTTATCCCTCACATAATAAAACATAAAATCTGCATACTGGAGCAGGGGGTTGCTTTGACACAGATTTAGATACAGCAGAGAAACACTGGTAATAAAATCAATGGAGAGGCAAATTGAAAGGGCAAGGGGGAGGGAGAGGGAAGTATCGGGATGTATTCCTCCTGGCTTCTGGCAAATGCACTTTGTTGAATCTCACATTAACCCGACATATTAACATTTCATGAGCACATAAATATTTAATGGTGACACCATATATGCATATAATGTAAGACAGAATTACAGCAATCAATAAGAATGCCAGAGAAATAGTTAAGGCACTATGTAGTGCTATACAGCAAATTAAATGGCAATTTGAGTAATCAATATGTAAAGCAGTCTTAAAATGATCCTCAGACACACTCTCTACAAGCACCACTTTTTTTAGCATTTGCTGTACAAAATAAAGCAGTGCTGCCATGTTACATTTCTTTAAGAAAGTAAGATGGACGGCCCTTTACTGCATCTAAATATCTGTAGGCGAATTTGACAGATATTGATCTTCTGCAAGAAACAGCAACAGTAAAAAGGGAAAGAAAAAAATAGGTTCTTATAAATATCCAAAGAGAAATCATTCCTAGTCTTGGCAACAGATTTACAACATTCATTATTATATTTGTAATACTCTTTTCACGACTTCACGACTCATATCCTGTTCCAAAGTAAAATGCTATAAATAGAGCTGATAAGGGCATGCTTTTAGTGTTATTTCCTTTATCACTCTGGTTACGGAGGAGAAATAGGCAGGGAATGGACACGTTCACTTCATAAACTGGTGAAAACAATACCAGAGAAAGAAATATAACACACAGCTCAAGACAGAAAATACTTTTTGCTATCTACAGAGCATACTCCTGGGTCGAGTCACATTTTTATCATAACAGTTATTTTACCACTGGAAGAAAAATAGCGAGGAAGTTGCAAGCCCACACAACCTTCCTTTAAACAGAGGTTTATTGTTAATGTTCATTAAGTGCTCCACCCTATTATCTTCCTCCTCCCCATCAAAAATCCACAGTGAGTTGCAGATCCACCAGACATTTCACAGTCAGCAGCTACGGTGGTTGAATTTTGCTTGGGGAAGACAAATATTCAAAAGCAGAGACTGTGGACATTGCAGTAGAATTCCTGGCACCACAGAATAGCAGAATCATTTAGGTTGAAAAAGACATTTAAGATCATCAAGTCCAACCATTAGCCCAATATTGCTAAGTCCACCACTAACTAAGCCATGTCTTCAAAGTGCCTACATCTACGTGTCTTTTAAACGCCACCAGGGATGGTGACTCAGCCACTCCCCACGGCAGCCTGTTCCAATCATTGACAACCTTTTGCATGAAGAAATTTTTCCTAGTATCCAAGCTAAACCTCCCCTAGCACAACTTGAGGCCATTTCCTCTTGTCAGTTGTTTTTTCCTTGGGAGAGGAGAACAACTCCTATCTTGCTACAACCTCTTTTCAGGGAGTTGTAGAGAGTGACAAGGTCTCCCTTGAGCCTCCTTTTCTCCAAGTTAAACACCCCCCAGCTCCCTCAGCTGCTTCTCATAGAACTTGTGCTCCAGACTCTTCCCCAGCTCCATTGCCCTTCTCTTGACAAACTCCAGCACCTCTATGTCCTTCTTGCAGTGAAGGGCTCAAAACTGAACACAGGATTCAAGGTGTGGCCTCATCACTGTTGAGTACAGGGGGACAATCACTGTCCCGGCCACAGTATTGCTGATCCAAGCCAAGATTTCATTGGCCTTTTTGTCCACCTGGGCACACTGCTGGCTCATATCCCATCTTCCTTCAGTACTATCTTGACACTGGTTTACTTGGCTGCCCTTTATTCCGATACTACAAATCTACTTCAGCTAGTTTTTCCTGTCTTCAGTCCTTGTGAAGTTACAGAATTGGGTAGATCAAACATGTATGAATGAAATGTAGCTTATAATACACTAGAGGTTATATAGTTAAAAACCAAAATGAGCTCACAGTACAGGGGTATTAAATTTCTGCAGATGCTCTTCTCTTCCTCGTGTGTCTTTGATCAATACTGCCCATTACCATGAGGCAGAAAAAAAATCCACCATAATGTGTAGTGTTCAACAACAATGTATATTTTTTCTTTAGGGAAAAGCAAAAAAGTACAGACAAAAATCTCAATAGAAAAACAAAAGAAAATTACAAGAGAGGGCAGACAGGAAAAGCCTTAATGATGTTCTTTGTAAAAATAAACAAGAACAAAACAATAGCAGCTCAGAAAATTGAAGGAAAAAGAGACAAAGTGAGGGAGAGAAGCATAAGATGAGAACAAAATGAATGAGATTAATTGACTAGCAGAGAGGAGAAAGGAAGAGGTTTAAAAACGTTTTTTAAAAATATAAGGAGGTGAAATTTTTAGGAAATCAGTGTTATCCATTTTTTCAACAGTTCTACAGATGCAGGTCTGTAGCTTGTTAAGGCATGAGAATTTGACAGTATTTGTAGTAGGATACAGTTCTGTAGAGCTATTATTATTTTTCACCTTCTACTATATACATCCATCTATCTATGGAACTAAATCCAGCTGGTGTCCAGTCACAGGTGGTGTACCCCAGGGATCAGTATTGACTCGTCCTGTTTAACATCTCTGTTAATAATTTGGATGAGGGGATTGAGTGCACCTTCAGTCAGTTCAGATGATGCCAAGGTGGATGGGAGTCCTGATCTACTGGAGGGTAAGAAGGCTGTGAAGAAGGATCTTGACAGACTGGATGGATGGGATGAAGAAAACTGTTTTTAGGTTTTACAAGATACCTACTGGGGCCTGGCCATAAAATAAATATAAAAATTTAGTTTTAAATCTAATTTAAAAAAAACCAAACTTATAATAAAGAAAATAAATATATATAATGTAAACATGCAAAATAAGTATATAAAAACATTAAAAGTTATTTTTTAACTTAAAATAAAATAAATTTAAGTATCATGCCAAGATCACAGAGAAATAATACAAATTCCCCAGCAGCAAAAAAACTCCTTACAAAACACCAACACCAAAATCTAAAAGATTTTCTAAATTTATAGCAGTGTGCCTTTATGATTTTCCATTGAATTATTCATTGAGTCTGCCACTACCTCAGAAGCCCAAAATAGATCCTTAGAAGGCAGTGGACTAAGTGAAGGATTTTCCACATTTGACTACCATGGGTTTTAAAGTCTGCATCAGCTTCAGTAGTGAAGCTTATACCCTCATCTAAGAGTTAATGACTGACAAAAGGCAAAATCTTGAAGACAGGTATATTCAAAAGCTTCCTCATCAAAATCCAGGAGGCTGAAACCACCAGACAGAAACATTTCTCCTTCACTGGGAAGAAATATCGAATTAGCCAGTCCCTTAATCCTTCACATTAAAGATGAAATTGTCTCAAAGCATATTGCCCATGGCAACTGCAGATGTAATTCTCAGATTCCTGAGCCAAAATCAGAGCTTGGCAATGAAATAGAGATTCATTGTGATTAGGAAATAAATACAGAACTGAAAGAAAGGAGAGATCCACTGTAGCTGCATTAATACTTCTAATAAGTCCCAGAGCAGGCAATTCGATGAATATTGCTGCACTATTAAAAAGGAGCATTTCCACAGACCAATTTTGTAAAATGATCCTGTCTTGATAGAGAACAAGCTTTTTAACAGTCTGCTGCAGGTTAATATCAAGAGGTTCAGAGAGCTAGTTAGTAGAGATCATAAAAACCTCCTTAGACCCAAAATGAAAGGTCAAGCAGCATTTAAATATCCAGAAATTGCAGGGATTCTCTTCCTTTTCTTGACACTGCTTTTCTTTTTCCTAAGCCTCCTTATCGTGTATGGTAGGCTTCACCATTCCCGCTTCATTTAGGTGCTTTAGATAAGTCTAAGAAGCAAATCTTTAAGATATGCTTCCTGAGAAGGGTAAGAGACTACTGCAGACAGACTCAGTTTCCATTCATCCTCATCACCAACCTTGTTTTCTTCCTAAGGTAGTTTGCTACATGCTTCAGCTTCAGCATCAGCCTTCTTCCAACACCCTTCACTCTGCGCTGTCCCCTCTGTATTTTTAATTTCCTATGCTTCCTCTCTCCCTTATCTCACTCTTCCTTGACATTCCTGAGTCATTACAGAAATTTCTCATGGCAAAGCTAAAATAAAACAACAGTTATTTCTGCCTGCCTCTGGAAAACATTAGAATTGCAATTTAAACAAAGATCTGAAAGAAAAGTTGAAACTTTCTACAGATATTGAAAAATAAGAAAGGAGCCACTGATATGAGATGGCTTAACGTTTCCAAAAGTTGGGGTTTTTCTGGAAAATTATGGTGAAGTTATACTTTTCAAACAAATGTAGTGCTAAATTATCTCAAGCTAAATATGTCTGGTTCTGCAGGTGCTCACCTAGCAATAAATTTTCATTCTCACACAAACACCTTAGCGTGAAGCATGACTGCAATTTTTATTTTCCATCTAAAGATAAATATGCAGTGGTTTGTCTTGTATCTTTGTTGCTTTGCAGAAGAACTTTCTTCTTCTTCTCTCTATGAAGAACCAACCAAATAATCATAAAGCCTGGTAGTAAGGCCCAAGATGAAGTGGCTCCGTCGCCCTGTCATCTTCAGAAGCAGTACCAAAATGTGCTCTTCACTTTGCAAGTCACAGGTATGTGAGAGGGTGTTGAACTGGTCCAGTTTAGAAACTACAGTCAGGTATTCCTCTCCCTCCATGCCCCTCACAAATGTAAGAAGGCAATGCTTTTCCTGAAGTTCTCTCCTGGCTCACCAATGGCAGAGGTGGAAGGCAGAAACCTGCAGTATCTGCAGAATACAGCAAGTTTTTGAATAGTCTTTTCTTTCATAATGTAAAACAGGCCCTATGGGTGCCCTAATGTTATTGTGGTATGGCTATATCAGAAAAATATCAACCTTTGCAGCACGTCAATGAGACTGGCAGCCAGAGTCACATCACAAATGCTCTGGACATGGAGTAAATGGGAAAACCCATGACAATCAAGAGCTAGTTTTCTCTCCTCATGCATATGCATTTCAGATTTGCACGTGAAGGATCTGTGGCTCCACAAAAACTAGCCAAATCTTTGTACGCTACTGCTGCAACCCCTGGTGTGATTGGAAACCTTTTGAGGACATTTGCTAGACTTGCAACAATTTCTGGGCCCTTTGTATCAGGATGTTGTTTAGACAACAGCTGCCATAAAGCTGGGAAAGTTTAGGTGTGCTATGAATGCTGGAAAGCGATCTGAACACATGCAGGACTGTAAGATGCCATCTGTACCTAACTGCTCGTTCCACACAGGGCTGTGCAGAGTGTGCCATGACTCCCTTATGATTCTCTTCCTCGATGCTAGTTTTGTATTTATACTCCAGAATGGGAGAGAGACCCATCTCAAACTCCTTCAGTGACAGAGGCCCTCAGGGTTGTCACGTAAAGGAGAAATATTGTGTGATGTTTGGGAAGAAACAAAACGCAGACAGAACGACACTTAGATATGCAAGTGGAATGGAAAGCTTGGCAGAGAAAAGACAAGAACACATTAATAAGCTGGGAACCTGGCTTAGGCAATTCAGTCTCTTAAAAAATTGCATTCATTCATGAGACTCACCAGGAAGACTCATCTAAAAAACCTCACTTTCCTCTCTACCTTCTACAGAAAAGAAAATAAGTTACATCTCTTTTCCTACCATTTCTGGGAGGGGAGGAAAGCGTGGCAGAAGTCAAGCTCAATTTTATTTCATAAAATGCTGAAATTATATATTGGACTCCCATATCTGATCAGGAGAGAGTGAGTAGGCACGAGGAGACTTTGTGAATTGACGGAAGGATGTGTAGGCAGCCTCCTATAAACCAACAGCATGGGTTAGAAAGTATACGGCAGACAGTCTGACTGTGACTCAACCCTTTTAAGTTCTGAAAGGTCTCTGCAGGATGCCAGCAATCTTCCTGCCTGCATCACTGGCACTTGCAAACAGCACCTGCTCCTCCTCTCTGACTTCTGAAAGCTTCAAATACAAAAGAGCTCCCTCCTCAGCCTCCCCAAATGTAGCTGCTAGGGAAGAAGTGTCCCTGCATTACAACTGTGTGAATAACAAAATTACCAGCCCAGCAAATTCAGGGGAAGGCGGATTTTCTACTACTCACCATAAACCAAGTCAGCTTCTAATTTTCAGGTAATCAAAGTAATTCTTGGTGTAACCAAAGCCCACGTGTTGTTTTTTTTGTTGGGTTTTTGTTTTTTTTTTTAATTTGGAACATTGTAATAACTTTTAGAACTTATTTTAAATGCAAGAACAGAAAATCTAAGAGCATACCACTACATATCTTACAGATCACTCATAAAAATTTAGAAGCATTGGATCCATTATAAAATGGATCCAAATTTCAGCATGGATTTCAACACTGCTTTCCCACCCCAGTGATAATATTTCATATGGAAAATCTTACATGCAATATCAAACAAATATTTGAACAAAATGGATAAAATCAGTAGGAAAAGGGATAAACTTTCTCTTCTGCAGATGAGTCTTGAATTTCAGGCTAGAGTAAAATGATTTTTTTTTGCTACAGATGAAGAGCCTACTAATCAAATAAAGGGCAAAGAACTGGACATAAACTTAGGCAGCCAGGTGGATAGAACACAAAATAGGTGATCAGTCATGTTCAGACCCAAAGCTGCTAATTTTATTTGCATTTTCTGCCTGAAGCACCAATCCCTTGTGTTTAAACAAAATGATGAGACATACTATGTGTCTTCTCAAGGCAGAATCTGACCCCAAAGCAGCAGTGACTCCTACTAGAATATAGCTGGTCAGAAACACAGAAGAAAAATATAGACAAGCCACCAATTTGTCAGCCATGAAAACCAAATTCATTAGAACGAGAAAGGTTTTTCCACAGACTCTCTTTACAATTAAAATTAAAAGGCACGCTGCCACAAGTTACCGGTAAGAAAAATTTCAAGATGTCTGTATTGAATAAAGTCTGTCTTCAATGGTAACTTATAATTTTATTTTTAAAATTAGTAGAATGGGAAGCTGAAGTAGTTTTGGAAATGAATAAGTTGAAAGTGGGGGAACACATGACTTGTCTGCTACAAAAGAACAAAAAAAATATCTGTCACAAAGCTTTATTCCAATCATTTCTTCTCTGTTAAATTTAATTATACACTCTAGCTGTCCTATAATTATGCAGCTTGGGAAGCTGCCAATTATTTCATGTGGAAAATTTTAAAATTTCTTGCAGAAATTCAACATTACTTTTATGAATGCATTTCATATACTATGTCATCAGCTTTTAAAAGCCAAGCCTCTGATAATAGAGATTGATTATTTAAGTGCAACATGAAAAAAACCCCCGTTTATATCAGTCACTGATAGGACCAGACAATTAATTAAAGAGAAAGAAACGATAACTCAACAGGAAACTAATTCAATAGGACACTTTTTAAAAAACCAAATGATAGCTAACAACAACACACAGTCAAAGAGAACACGTTTGGTTTTTTTCCCATTCACTAAACAACCTTTCTACTGGAGTCTCCAGTCATCTTGTATGTCAAATGAAACCCTGAGATTCAAAATCTGTTAAAGTTTGTAAAAACACTGTGTTTATCTGAAAGAAGAGAGCAAGTAAAGAAAACATGTTACTGCAATTTCAGGAAAAAGTATACAATGGGGAAGAGGTGAATGAAAGAAGTGGATTGTGGGGAAATAGTTAAAAAAGAATAAAACAGGGGAGAAAGTGTGATCATTTTTGTTTCCTCCCTCACCGTGTGACACCCATATTTTCACCCTGAAATGCCTTTTGCTTTCAAGACACAGAGTTACCCATCTGCTGCAGTGCCTTCACACCCATGTTCTTTAACAAATTGCAATTGTATTTACTCTTCCTACTTTAGTGTCCTAAAGTACATTAGTTTTCTACAGGTCTTTGAAGCCCCACTGCTAGCCCCCAAAAGGGCACTTCAGTTTCAGACATCCTTCCTACTTAACTAATATATTTATTATGCAAATTACTTCTAAGCAGAATCTCTTATGAGAGGCAGAACAATGATTGAAAAGGGAAGAGATTACTTATTGACTGTATTCTCTTCTAACTTCTGCTTATCCATTATTTTCATTAATACAAGAACTAAGGAACATGCAGCAGGGGCATCCTAAGAGTCACAGTCTCCAGGGAATTGTGCCTCCCATTAAAATGCAGCACTGCCAATACACTCACAGAAACCATTATGATTGCCAGATAGTGTCTCTGCTTAATACATCACATTCTATTAGGGAAAACGTCAGATATTCCCAGTTCGTTTCAAACCAGCTCTGATTTTCAGCCTCAATTTCTAATTACTGCACAGCAGAGATAGTATCTGGGGCTTAGGAATTAACCCATGGCACAGGAATCAATTGCGTTGCAAAGAGCGAAGTTGAAAATAATCTCTCCTCCTAGGAGCCAAACTATTTCCTAGTGTCAGCAATGAAAAGAGAAGAGCTCCTGCCAAACAAGTTTTTCAGGATGCAAGTGTATAGCTGGCTGTATAGCTAAAAATTTCTTGTGGAAACTTTATCTTGACCACAGGAGGAATTTTATAAGGGTACAGGAGTAGAAACACATCTGAAAAAATAAGCAAGGTCAACACGCTGTACAAGTAGAGAAAATTGGTGTTGTGGGAGGTTTGGGAGACGAAGTCCATGAAAGAAAGGTAATGTTAGATGTGAAATAAGGAACTCAAAACAGGAACAGGCATGTCAGGGCCCACAGGAAACTACTGTACACCAGCTAGCAAGTCAAGGAGATGAAGAGAGGGAAAGTAGGTGTCTTTTGCAATCAAAGACTGCCAACGCTGTAGGAGTTGCACAGCACCATCATCTCAGAGGTGTTCCTACTGTGCCGGCAATGCTGTATAAACACTAAGTAGAAGTCCTCAGAGTGGTGGAGAGACTAACATACTCCCAAAGCACATTTACAGTCCCCAAAGCAGCTTTAGGCAAGCAATTGAATCTGAGAGTGCCTCCGCAAGGCACTTCTAGTGGATGTGTACCCTTTCTCAGGAGGGAAATTCATGAGGCACTCAGGCACTCTCCTAGCAGGAACCATGCAGGAATGAAAACAGGCAGCTCAAAACAACAAAAATTCTCAGTAATGCAGCAGCAAAAATACTGCATTATAGAAACAGGGCTGAGCCAGCAGCAAAATCTTTTCCAAAAAAGTGGCTAATTATGTGCTTCACTGAATCCAATTTTTAAGACAGCATTTGCAACATGAACATGAAAAAATAAGAAAAAACTTGAGAGATGTTAATGAAAGCTCTATTTCAACAGAATTTTTGTCCTCTTTCAAATGTTTCGGACTTTAAAACATGTCTGACCTATTGGGAAGCAGTGGCTATCGCTAATTCTCTAAACTTAGAATTTTCAGAAGAAGTATGAAGTAGCACAGTCCAGATCTTATAAAATTTTAAGGAGAAACAGTAAGTAATTCTCTTTTTACAAACAAAAACACTATTTAGCGTAGTTTATCCAGAAGACATGCTCTTTGTTCATTACCTGAGATAGCCCTTCATCTCAGAAATTGATAAATACTGTTGTATTGCATACTACCAGTGTCTTTTTAAAGAGTTATTGCTAGATTCAGACAGAGGAGAAAGATCCACTTAAAGAGCAAATCCTACAATCTCATAATCTGGTATTATGTCCATACATATTGGCAAGCCCTTTGCAAACCTATTAGAGGTTTGACACCAATTTATTTCAAACAGAAAACAGATGATAATGCATATCAAAAGATCACTCTTGAATTTTAGCGGAAATGACTGGTGTGTCTACTGTTTTCTTGCTATACACAACCTTCTTTAAGCAGGTTTGCATGAGCGTTTTTCTTGGGGAATTAAGCCATCCCTATGAACTCCAGACACTGACTTTCATGACTATCCTCCACTCCTATCTGTGCTTGCTCGGTTTATGCTTGGCAAGCACTTGATTTCAACAAAGTTCAGGAAAAGTTGTTCTCTTCAGAGGCAGGTATTATTCAGCTGTATGCCTCTTGTTGTAGGGATGCAACACATAACCTGCTCTAACTACCTTTGAATTAACCTTGAAATAATGTAGGAAGTGGAGTGGGCAGGGGGCAGGAACGGTTTATACAAGTAAATCATGATGCTTTGTACATATTTTACTCCCAGCATGACCTCTCCTAATGCAGTATTTTTAGTAGAATCATCTTAACTCTCAGTACCCTGCCAACTCAGTCGCCTCTCAAAGCACTTGATCTTCAAATCCTCCTTTCCACAAAAAAATATTCTCAGTTTTTGGTAGACTTGGGGCAGGTCAGAGGATTTTGCATAATTACTCCTTCCTGAGTTTATGGTCATCCATTATGTATCTGACAAAGGCACAGGCTCATTTCTCTTCTCTTTGCAGGCCCAAGCAAAAAGGAGTACTTGCAAAAAGTAATATCTAGACTATTTGGCTCAGCAATGACAGACAAGACACCTTTCTTTACAGCTTTCTCCCAGAGTTTCTACAGATTTACATCATGTTTAAGAGTCATGTGGTTTGTCTTCCTAGAGTTTGTTGTTAATGATATCAGGATGTTGAACCTCCCCTCCAAAGGCAAGTGCAAACAGGACATAATTACTGTGAACAGGCAACTGCAAAGATCTCCATGACAAGAGGAAGCCTTACCCGAATATAGGCATCCTGGTGATGTTTAGCAAAGTACAGCATGTTGTCAAGGGCCAGCATTCCAGGAGGGGTCTGCGTGAAATCCATTGCTGGGTTTACATGATTCTGCAAAAAAAGAGCAAGATCACTCAATGAGCACCTTTACAAAAGCTATCGGTTCTCCAGTATTGGTGAGCACCGTGTTAGCGTGGTGCATCAAAAAATGTTCAGCAACAGAGCTCTTTTTGCTGAGCAAAAAACTCTTAAAGAGGAAATGACCCATGCCTCGAAAAACTCTATAACCAAGTGCAGACACTATGAGGCTGGCATGTCAGTAATTCACTGCTGCAGCTGTGGAATGGAGTTTCCCAAAAGCTAAATGCTTTAGAAGCACAGACACCCATGTCGTTCATGGCAGATAGACTCCTTGGTGGTACTACAGACTAAAAGTACATGAAAATACAGATAATTGAGCCAACAAACACCAAAACACCTATTTATTTATACAACTGTTATGGAACTATTTCAAATAAACCACAAAAAAGAGGAAAAAAACCCTACCAGACTAAATAGCTGTATTAAGTATATTGGATCTTGTTGACTCCTGAACACAAAGGGACTCAGATAAAATTTTATATGAAAATAAACAGATTCACTTGTGGAATTCAGGTATAGTATATTTTTGGTTATGTTCTAAATCTATGAATTTCATCTATGCAATTAATGAATAAACATACCACATATAACTAGAAATCATTATCCTCCACATGTACATATGTATTGCAGATGTTCAGTTGCACACACTACATGAAAAACTACAGGTGCCCAAAATATTTATTAATTCAGCTGATTTTTTGATTGGATGGAAAGAAATGTACATTTGAATAAGCTTCATGTAGTTCATGGTTTAGACATGAAAATTTGCCTGGCTACATCAAAGAAGCTGCTCAGAAGTCCCAAGAATATATCTCCATCATAAAATGCCTCCCTTCTGCTATGCTCTTTTTATCAGTATCACCTTTGCAATGTCTCCTCCTCCACTCATCATTCTGACACAGAAAGATATCCCTAGCTCTTTTTCAATGTTATTTCTATTTTGCAAGACCCGATTGACAGGGACTTTAAAAGTGCATTTACTACCAGAAAACTGGCAAAGCTCAGCACAGGTTTCTTTCATTACCCCGTTTCTGCAGTGTGCTCAGGGTCTGATCCACACACTTCACTGATAAAAGCATGGGCTTTACTACTTTTCCTTCTGTTGAGTCTGTCAGGCCATAAAGTGGTAGAAATGAGTGATTCTACTTTTTTGCCCATTTTAGCTTCAGATGTATCATACATTGGTTTTAGCCAGTCAATAATTCACAGTCACATAAAAGATTAAAAATAGTAGAAAGCAAAATTTATACATTAAGATGCCTGCTGCATCTTCAAAAGTAGACAAATATATTAGTCTGAAGATGGCATGCAGAGCCTGTTGGTTGTACATTTCCAGATTAGAGCTACTGGTGTACAAGCAAAACAATCACAGGCTAATTAGGGAATCAAAAGGATGCCTGGAACCCTAGATTTTATATAGAAAGATCTATGTAATAAGTATTTCAGAAGGACAGTTGTAGTTTAGGAAGGGAAAACAATGTCTGAGTTGTAAGTTTCAAAAACTCCCCTTTAAACTACTTTTTTTTTCACTTTCATCTGCTCATCTGAATGACAGACAATAGCCTTTCATGGCTATTTCCCCAACTCAGTCTTTCATCTTCCACATTAATACATTTGTCAGTCAGAACATTTAAAATCAGTACAAAACTGCTTCACACACATCACAAGCCCTACAGATTTCAGCTTCTGGGAGGAGAAAGCTTCCTACAATTTTCGATCATTTCAAAAAGGGCATTTTAAGAGAGGCTGAGTCTCANCAGCATGAATATCTTACAGATCCTTCTCTGCATTTGAAACTACCTCAATTTTGGCCATAAAGTACAAGTCCTGAGGAATACCACTTGATACTCTACTGCGTCATGAGGTCCACGAGGTACATGTCCTTGGAAAAGCTACTGGGAACCACAGGAAGCACCAGTCAGCAGGGACCTGACCTGCTGCACCCTACAGCACCAGTTTTACAAAACCTTATTCAAGTAGAACTAGAGCATAGAGCTGAACATGCACACTTGGCTCCCATGCTATAGCACAGGTAGGGTACACTTGGATAAATACCTGACAAGCACAGAGAGTTTGTAAACCCAGCTACATTTCTCCAGCTATTAAAATACTAGTACTTATTTCACTGTCATTTACAATAGTAAAATAAATGCACGAAACAAATAAAAAGCCTGACCTACTGTTGCTTGAACAGTTCTTTCCTTTATCCCATTCTAAATCAACAAAAAACCAGCAAGCACATGAAGAATCTCACGACATTTAGTAAGGATGACTCATTTTGTCTCTTACCATCACTACTAGTTCTATGTTCAATCAGAAAAACCATCTCTCCATCACTTTTACTTTATCTCCAAGTCAAGCCTATAAACCCAGCTATTTTCAGTTTGTTTCTGTTTTTCAAAAGTTTCTGTCACGTGGGATCCCAGTAAAACTAGGGCTTAATCTTCAGCTCTGTTGATTTAAATAACTAGAAATACAGAAGCAGATAATAGCTGAGGATCCACAAGACAGTTCTGGCATGTGTGAGACAATACATTACCTTCAATTATTCTTCAAATTCAAAAGGAATGTCAGACACTTTGTTCCCTTCATTCTTTCTCCCTCCCCCTAAAATCATCCTTTTCTTAGTAAGATGAATATTTGTGGTTGAAATATTAAGTTGTTGAGAGTGGGTTTAGAAATGAGATACAAAGCTACATTATCTAAAATGCTGTAGTGAATAATTCAGAAGTAGGCAAACACCCCACCTACAATATAATTTATTAAATATATGGAACACAGCACTTCAGGCGTATTTGTTGCATCCATTTAGTACAAAATCTATGGCATTTTTTGCTTTATGTAAAGCGAAGAGTAAGAAATACAAATGAAACAGATTTGTTACCTCCAATTTTTCAGATAATTTTTGATTTTTTTCCACTAGGCTGAGTAATATCTTTGCATTTTTCATCTTCAGCATCTAAGTGGTATTTAACAGCTTATGCTCTTATGCCATACATGTTAACATACCAGAACATTCAAGAATTTGTTAGCCAACTCAATAGGATACTGTGGAAACAAAAATTCATTGGTTTTGATAAGATGAAAACTCAAAATCATATCTGTTTATGCCATTAAAAAAAAAAATCACACGGCACGTTTCACAATATGACAGCTATTCTGGCTAAATCCCAGTGCAGTAATCACATTCAGACAACCTAGCATTCTAATGCAGTTCTGGCTGTGTAAAGCTTTCTTCTGAATCCTGAATGGCTTCACTGCCTTACTCCTGGCTTCTGCAGCAATCTCTGAGGGATGTATAGGTTTCAGTGGTAGGTATGTGTCCTCACACTGAGGTGCCTATTCACAGCAAGGGTGTACTGCCTGTAACTACTAATGGAATAAGGACCACTTATTCCTTATATTATTCCTAACAACAGTATCTTCCATGTGAACATGCCGAACCACAGGGACTATTTATTTCCTTGCATTTCTAGGCCATCAACATACAAATTTATTTCTGTCTTGACAGGTATTGACAGCTTATCACAGATTTTCCACTGGTGTTGTGTGCAGCAGCCTATAAATCAGTTGCCAAATCATGCTAGTCTGTCCTGAAAGCAGTATGGAGCAGGTACTAGACCCAGTAGTTGTTTTCCCAATCCCAAAGCAGCTCATGTGAATCCCTGTTCTGCATGGCTCACTTCTATACATGACATGTATAGACAAAAACATGCATGCATGCATGCATGACAAAAACACATCAGAAGTTTCCAGGGAAGAGTCAGGACTGTAAAAGAACTGATGATAGAACAACTTCCAAATGTCACAAACGTCACGAGAATCCAATTTTAATGGTGTCTTTCTAAAATGAACCCTCTCAAAATGGATATTTTTTTTTTTTTTTTACAGAAAAAGGAACAATCTGTCTACCAAGGTAACACTGGGGACAGCAATTTCTTTCTCCCATCTTCAATTACTCGCTTACTCATTTTCTTCTTCCTTTTAAATCTAAACCACTGTTCTGTGGGCTAGGAAGGAAAGCAATTACCTACCTGGTTCTACAGCACCTCTGCAAAACCTTCCCTGGATCAAACTGGGAAATCATAGTGGTAAATACATGGATGTTTGTTCCTCAGAACTCAGGACAAGAAGAGTGGGAACTTTTAAAGTGAGATTTACAGTGAATTACAAATTGACAAACTTATGCTAAAAGTATCAACGAGCACAAAGACTCACCATTTACCCCTTCCCTAATTAAACCTGAAGTTTGACATGCAAAATGTTCCCATCTGTTCATTTACACAAGAATTACAAATAAGGAAAAATACTACATTAAACCAATATTTGTGAAGAGGTAGTCAGCTAAAATTCTTAGTGAGGAAATATTTTTGTCTTTTTATTTAATAGCACTGTATTGAAAGAGATCATGATGTTGCACATCACTTCCATCATCACACTTAAAGAGATATAACAGTGACTTGGGAATTTTCAGCCTCTGTGTAATCAATGGAAGCAAACACTAGCAGATTTGTTTTTCTCTTCATAACTATTTAAATATGCAAATGTAATTTTTTTTTCTCCCGAAGTCTATTTTTTTTAATTTCCAACAGAACTCAGTGTTAGAATGAAAATGTATCTGGAGGATTCCTGAATTTAAAAAAAAAAGCCTACAAACAAAACCACAAAAACCCCCCACATTTTAATACAAGTGAGAAGTACCCAAAGCTCAGTAACTGCTATATAATTGAAAGAATATGAAGAAAATCATTTAAGATACTTTCAGTGCAAATCATTTAAATCACATCCTCACTATTCCACCACATATAAAGAACTCCAGTATACTTCTACTGGATATAATTTTCACGAAGATTTACAAATTACATCTGCATACAATGATGGTGGTTTTTCCTTAAACTAATTTCTAGGTCTTTTTAGCTTTGTGTTTTGGCAAATATTTGTCCATTTCTACTAGCAGGTAGAAATTTTGAGGTTTGTTTTTGGTTTTTTTGTTGTTATTGGTGTGATAGCTTTAGGATACATATTAGTAGACAACAAATGTTATCCTCCAATAATGAAACTCATTCCTATCTAGGTAACACGTTAAGCAACAGACTTGCTGGATCAAGTTTGACCTCATCAATATAAATCCAACCCTCTCAATAGCAAAGAAATGTTAAGTACTATCTGCACATAATTTTCCCTACAAAAAGTAAAAAAGCAATAATTTGACTACTGCATATCCTTAATTCATTGAGCTACTATGTAATCTAATGTAAAGAACAACAGTTCTATGTAAGTCACCAGAAATCTGTCTCAGTTGTGTAAAGATGCTATAGTGCTAAAAATTGTAAAGATCTGAATGTTAAGGAGGTGCAATTAAATCACCTAAAAATCACTAGATAGACCATAACAGGCATGTCAAAAGCACTGCATATTTTCAGTCATTAATAAATTACACATTATAAAGCAAGACAAAAAGCTCTTGCATAATTCTTTGTATTTTACACATGTCTATATAACATGGAGCTAATGCTTTGGATTCCAAAATCTTAAACCCTACAGGCTGCCAATAATTTGAAAGCCTAGAAGAATCCAAATGACTGCTGTAACTTAGATGATCACATCTTGTCCCATGCATGAAAACTGTGAGCCACCTTTCAGGCTTTAGTTCAGTTAATAAAGGCAGATTTTAAAGTTAGATGCATGTTTAGCTCTTCACAGATTATCAACTTCTTACTACTGAAAGTAATGTTCACTGGGCAAATGTAGTTATCAAGCAGTAATATGTCATGTACTCTTTCAGGGATATATAGAATGAATCAATGGGATGTGCTCATTTCAATTAAAATTTTTCAGCTTGGAAAATTACTTTCAGATATCTCACCATTTCCACTAAGCTTACAGAAAAATTGAATAAGCAGTCAAACATCCATTTGCAGATATAGTTGGGACTGGGTCAAAAACCTAAAAGCCATACTAGTCTATTTACTGAGATTACCAGATCATTTTACAACCAGACCCTGCCAGATTTCCTGTCTACCCCTACTTTTTGGGCAAAGTCAGTCCACTTTAGATTAAATGGCTGCTGGATGAGATGTGAGCTAACCCAGATGGCTTTCACTGCAGGGAATTAGGGACCCTTCCCATGAGACTTTTTATAGGCTCAACTGCAAGGGTGTGAACCAGGTGTCCCTCCAGCCGGGGCTGCTGGAAAGCAACCAAGAGCTACAGATTTTTAGAAAGCTCCAGCTCTTACAAAATCACAATGGAATATATTACCCACGCCCTGGCCAGCAAGCCACTTTGGTATTGTTTGAACTACAACATTCATGAAGCACACTGGGAAGAACCGGCACATAGTACCCCCAACCTCAAAAGAACTACTGTTATAAATGTGGGCTTTTTTATGACTTTGGAATGTGTTGGGAGATGACTGGCTTAATTTTACCAATGTCATTACAGCAGTTTGCCTCCTCTATACAGACAGAATCTAAGGCATGAATTCTCATCCTGCCCAGCAGGAGAAATATCAAGCGAGCAAGAAGACAGCTATGTGAGAAAACAGTGTGAACAGTGTTAGTTGGAACAGCAAGCCAAAGAAATTAATCCATCTACACTTGAATACTGAAAAAAAAAAAAAACAACCAGATTAAATGTCTGTTACTCAACAGAAGTCATACCCACAAGAGTCAAAACCTACCTCAGCAATTTTATCTCTGTGACCCCTATCAAATGTGTATATTAGTTAGACTTAGTGTTCCTAAGTAAAATTTTGTCATTAAAAGCTTTTTTTGAGTTTGGGAAAGTTTAATGCCTATTCAGTAAGGTAGATTGTGACTTCCACTCATTATTTAAGCATAATGGCTCCATAATTCAAGAGAAATTCAGAGCTCTTCAACAGATGTTTTTTACAAAACTTAAGGAAAAGCTACAAAATAGTTAATGAGTGCACATATATATTTTAGCATATGCTCCAAAGAAATTATTTACACTGCCTATTAATGAGGAAAAAAGAAGAATCTCTATGCCATTTTATTATGTAAAATGAAAAGTTCAAAACCAAATTGTGCCAAATTTTGGGCTGCTTGAATTGGAGTTTTCTAAGCCTAAGACTACTACTAGAACATTTATTTGATTGTTTTAGTTACACTCTGGGCAGTTTTATCTAAACTTTTTGACATAACATTTGCTTCTGAAATTTAAGGTGCATTAATGAAAACAACTTTAAGTTGTATTTCCTTTTAAAGAAAAATTACTTAAATTATAAGCAATAAAGTAAAGTCAAAGTCAGTCAAGTAAAAATAATCATTAGAACTTTCCTGAGGATGTGTATTTACAAGGAGGCCACATGTATAGCAGCCATTTTAGTGCTGCAGTGGCCTCTGTCCCATCTCATCATTGAAGAGTGAAATTCTGAATGGAATCCTTCCTGCTGCAGCAACTATCATCTTCAGTGAAGGATATGATGATTGTGTACTATGGTAGGCACAACCACGGAGCAAGAAGATTGACACTCCATTTGTGCAGTGAATTATAGTTCTCTTGGAATTTCATTACTACCAATGACAGCAACGGCTGGGGACATCCCTGCATCTTTATAATCCATGCTGCTTTGAGAACAGTGAGCCTGGAAAGGAACCTAAACTCAATACCAAGCATCATGAGGTAAGTTGGGAGAGATCTTGCTCTCCCTTTAGATATTTCTGTAGAAAGGTTTCAGGATTTTCCTTTTAAAGAAAGCTGGCTAAAACCTCTGTCATGTGCAAAAGGAAAGGGCCAGACTCTGTTGAGTTCAAATACAGTGGAGAGAATTCAGCCCTCTGTCTGAGAGAACCCCAGTTCAAAATGAATCATCTATGTGCATCTACTGGCTGCCTGGCAGCCAGATACAACAGCTGTCCAAATTTAAAATGGAAAATTCTGTCCCAGAGCTCTGGAAAATAGAACTGGAATGGCATTTGCAGGAGGACATATGGACCTGCGGAACTGGGTGAAAAAGCCAGAAACCATTTAGGAGCTCCGTGGTTCTCCCATTGACACTTCTTTTATTACCTGTGACCAGGTCAAGCTTCTAATAATTTCAGAGGATAAGATAAAAACTAATCTTCAGCAAAGGAGCTGTCAACATATGTGATACTTTAGCTACCTTTGGATGGACATTCCCAAGAACAAAATTACCAGCTCTACAGCCAAATCTTTCCCCTGCTGGAATAGAAATAGCCAGGCTCTGTAGATGTCAGGGACAGGTTTGGAATACATGACCAATCTCTCCTAAAACCTTTGAGTCCATATTCTGCCTTAAGTCAACAATGACCTATGCCTATCCTGTAGGATACCCTCACCTGTCCTCAATAGCGAGGTAATAAAAAAAAATACAACTAAAAAAATCCCCCAAACAAACCACAAAGATTAAAAAAAACACTGGACCCATTCACTAGAGAGTTTCAGTTTCCTTGACTTTCATTTTTCTTTGCCTCCCTCTCCAAGAATGTGAAGCTCTTCTGACTAGAACCGGGCTCTGCAAAATGCTGATATGTGTTGCATGTCTTGGTACTGTTCTGCTTTGCCTTCAGTCTCCTCCAGACAAATGTCATAAAGAGGATGGAGCTGCACCAAAACATAGGGAGATTAAAAAAAAAAAAAAAAGGAATTTTTAAAATAAGACATATCTTTACTATTCTATGATTTTACATAGGGGCTGTGTAACAAGTGGACTACATTTAACTACCAAAATATTCCCAAATCAGATATTAAGATGTTTTTAATTTAGAGAAATAAATTGGTTATTTAAAAATAAGGTGTCTTTCTCCCCTTGTCTTTGAATTTATTCTCAGGCCTCAGTTAATGAAATCTAATATTCAAAAAGAATGTTTGTAACTCTTTGTAACTGAAGAAAATCTAAATATTTCGTGTGGCATGCTATTTACCGTCCTTTAAATATTACAACACGCAAAAAAAAACCCATGAGGAATGAGACGAGGAGGAAAAAGCAATATCCATGTGTAAATAACACACATACCTGCTTGCCTGCATATATACACTGAAAAATTTCATAAACCTCAATAAAATATTTGCTATAGCTAACATTAAATTTAATTTATACAGTTTCATAAAACTACCATCATTTAATACTGAGCAAGGGTTTGTCTAGCAGCATCTATCCAAGCCAAGTCTTGTGAAACAGATTAAGCCCACACAACAAAACTATTGAGATGTCATTATGTCTGACCAGTTTTGTGGGGGATGTTTCTCCTTTTTTTGTGTGTGTGCAAATTCTGAGACATGTGATACATAATATCCAGAGACAGACATTCAAGATCCATCCATCTCCCAGTGAAGGGGTCAGAAAATAATAATTCTGTTACGAAACAAACGTGAAATAAACTGTTCAGCCAAACTACATTCAAGTCCATGGAGCTTGCCTGCCCCCACGAGTTCACAACTGGGATCCACATGGCAAAGAAAACTATTCAGTGAAGCCATAAATAGTTCATATATATATATATGTATAATTAAAAAAAAAACCAACAAAACAGAAATGCAGTACTCTATTGTGACTAACTTTAAATTAGCACATTTACATTTGTTAATGGATTTTATTCAAAAGAAGCATGCTTTTTCAAATCACAAAGAGTTTAATATTTTTATTTTACAAGTTCACAATTGAAAATACTGGAAAAGGTATAAATACTAAACTACCAACCTTTTATTCCCCCTTCTTGAAACAACTATCTTCATTAAGAAAGTGATTTAAAGGATAGTTCCTTCAACTAAAAAATAAGCAAAAAATCATGAAATAAAGAATTTAAAAATCAAAACACAAAACGAATGCTGTTATACAGAGCCACACAGATACACAATCACAGATATTTCATTCTGGTTAGTTTTAACTTCATTTTTGAAGTGATACTAAAAGTTCAAAGAAGCTCAGTGGCCCACCAAGGTTTTTTTCCTTTCTTTTAAATCTGTTCTCCTCTGGAAGGACAAAAGCTAAGAGAAATTCAGCTGCATATGGTAAAAGGCTGGTTTATTAATTTTACCAGTGTTCAAGTTGCTAGATGCCCATAGCTCCAGACAAGTAGTCCTGGGAAATCACATGCAGCTGCATGGTAAACAAGAACAGCAGCTTTAACATATGAATTTTGCCGTCTCTCTTATTGGTCACTACAAAGATGCATCTGACCCAGGGACCTCATCCTGTGCATATCAGTTCCAATTAACAGCACCAAGTTTATACAAAATTAGTAGCTTCTGTACTGCACAGATGTCATCAGGTCTGGCTTTCCTGGTTACAACATAACCCATTTTCCTTAATAACAAAATAGTTCCTCAAGTTTTCTCCATGTCATTTAAAACCTCATGCCTCCAAACAGCAGTAATTCTCTTGCATTCTTCTGTTAGCACCCAGGATCCACAGACTGACTGTGCAGAGTCTGACAATGAAGAAAAATTGCACCGTCGTTGAGATTTACAGATAATTCTCAGTTTTCACCACCTATCTCATTTTTTGTCATTCTTGAGTATTTATTCCACGCTGCAATCACACTTGGCTGAGAAGATGTGATGCCCCCCAACAGCATCTGCCCCTGTGGCCTCTTGGCACAGGTTGCACCCTCAGTCACATGTAGGGCAACCACGCTGCTCCTCTTCTTGTGCCTAGCAGGCGTCTGCCCATACATCCTTGCACTGCTCAGAGTGGTCCAGAGGCTTAACAAAGAGATTTGTGGCTCAAACACTAACCCTGGGGCCTACCCTGCTCTAAGTTATCCCAAAGGAAATGTCTCCCACCATCACACATTGACTTGAACATCTCAGCACATCTAAGTGCTGAAGAGTGGAGTTTCACCATGAGCTTTGCCTAGTTGCAAACCTCAGCACGGAGTGCTCCACTCTACCCAGAGGAATCCTCTTTTCAGCACAGCCCTGCTTTTCCACAGCCTAGCACCAAACACATGGCATGGCATGGAACCATGGAATGCTTTGTTTATGACAAACAGTAACTTAGAACTACGGAACTCTGCTTACAGGAAAGATCACAATAGGTCACACAGTGAGGAGCTCCTAACAGCACCAACATGAGAGTAATCTTGAGGGATTTCTGGATTTCTGCCTTTAAGGTTTGAAAAGAGATTGATGCTTTGCTGCTAATGCTCATATTTGCAGAACGTAGTCTGAGTTGGCATCAAATGTAAGTTTTTCTGATTAGATCTATAACTACATTTACAAAATCCGGTCTTTTACGGATTTACAGAAGTAGGAATTTCTGGCAGGTTAAAAAAAAAAAAAACAACACCAAAACTAAAAATCCCAGACTGCAAGAAAGCATCCCTGCCACAGAACCTACACAAAGCTGAAAAACACTCAGACACAGGAACCAACTGTTATTTTGGGGAGGATTAAATATCTCACCAGTAAGTGCCAGAAAGGAAAATATTTACAGTGCACTGTATAACAAACCATAACATGCAAGCCAAATTAAGTAACCCACAGAGGTATCATTTAGCCTAAACATCAAACATCTGCTGGCATTCAACTGAGAAATGGTGATTTACAGCCAGAACAGTTATTTCTACTAAGGCTGAAATAGTCCAGTGTCCATGAAAGTGAGCTGTTGAAAAGCTTTGGTGAGCAACTGACATTTGATGGCATACTGTTGCCCTCTTCTGTTAAATACTACACTTCAGTTACCAGCTTTCTTTTAAAATGAGATTCCAGTGTACTCCAAATAATATCAAGCCATACACAGTGGGGAAACCAAGTATTTCTATCTGTAGGTGAATTATAAAGAAAAATAATCCTGACAGACATGCAGTATTACTGTAAAGAGAAGATCTAAGTAGTCTGTTAGAAAACATTGTGTGAGATTTCCACAAGGAGCTTCATATTGTAAAACAATCTAAAAGATTCATCTAATAAATTAAAACATTCCTTTGTTTTCTTTTTTAGTTTACTTTCAGGAAAGAAACTAAAAAAGTCCATTTTCAGACTGAATTATCTCCATATAGATTCAGAAAAATTAACTGTAAAATTAACAGCTGGCTTGAAGATTGCAGCTCCTCCAAATGCCAGTATAGAGTAATAAAACAATTAGTTACATCTTTAGTATAATCATCAGTTCATTTACATATCCTTACTCTTCCATTCTTTTTTTCTTTTCTTGTACTTCATGTATTTTGTTCACCTTTCTCACACAGGCTTCAGCACCTTTCTTGTAGTTGCTCTGCCTGAGATCTATCAAACAGCAATGTTCACAGAAACATCAGGAAAGCAAGATGTCAAAAGCAAAGAGAAACTTGAGAAAAATATCTAAATTACAGGTAAATCTGGTTGTGTCACCTGCAGTTCAACTTGTCTGTCACTTTCCACTTTTAAATTTTAACTTCAGATACTTTAAAATTATTTTAAGTGTTAGAACAGAATACCTAGCCTTTCCTTTCTGTGCAAAAGGCTTAGCAAGCTTTAGCAATTATTTGACCATTTTTAGGAATGTTTCATTCAGCACTCCATTGCTCTAACTAAATCTATTTTTATATAATTGTTTGTCAAAATCCAAGCCCACTCATCCTATGCAAGGAAAACTTCTAAGACTTCCTCTTGTGTAAGTCCTGAAATTCCTTTTGAACATGGGCTGCATTTGGCTGCATTATAAATGCCTACGATTAACTGAATTTAACTCTTTGGAACACACTTTTTCTGAAGATGTTGCCTCTCCTGAGCATTCCCTGGCCCCACCTTCCAGGCTTAGAGAAAAAAAGCGAACCAGGAGCAGAGTGGAAAGAGAGCTTAAGTAAAAGGGCACAGAGAATAGCGAGAGGTGAGTGTCAAAGCCAGGAACTTGTGAGTGAAAAGGCTTAGAAGAAGTGCAAGAGTGCTAGGGCAGAAAGCAAGATGCTGCACACAATATTAATAAAATTCACAAGCATTTCAAACATTCACATCAGCTTAGATGTTTGTCACTGTTTTAAGGTCAATATTACTTGAGGTCTGTTATTCCCAGTGATTAGATCATGTTATTGTGATACTCCTGTACACAGCAAGAGGATTACACAGGTAAATGCTACTCTGTGAAAATAGAAATGACAGAACTCATCCTCAAGACATGTTTTGTCTCAAACACTTCCAAGTAAGTGTTTATGAATGTAAATACAGTCATATGAAACTCCAACTCTCTTTACTTAAAAGATTATCAAATATTGACAATGACAGTCACTATTACAATTACACTCTTTCTTAACACCAAGAAATGAATATGCAGGATTAGTCTTCATCTTCCAAAACTTACCCGGAAGAATAAATCAGTAATGGCTTATTTATAGGATAGCCATCGAAAAATCTCAGCTTCAAAACAAAATGACCAGAGAATGAAGCTCACAAACAGCGGAGGAGAGCAACCTCTAGCGGTCGTAAAGGTAAAAACGAAAGGAGAAATCCTATGTACGGTCCTGTCTTACCCCACTGGTTCAACATTAGGGGAATTTCAGCGGCAAAGGGCAGAACGTGTTGTTTTGGTTTTTTTAACCTGGACATACCATCTGCAAATTTAACTCTGCTAAATAAAAGGATACTCAAATCTTATGAAAACTATGTATTACAATGAAAGGAGAGGAGAAGAAGAATCTCCTTTCTGGCAGAGTGCTGTTAAGACATGGATTTTGCTGTGCTGAAAGATGCTTAATTATTATCTGCCACTACTAAATGACAAAGGGTTTTACTTTAGAAGCAGCCATATTTACATACAGAAATATGGCAACTGACCTGAAGGCCTGGCACTGCATATATAAATAGCTCAGCAAAACAGTATCTTTTCAGAGTTGGGTTTTTTCCTACAGCAACAAGTGATTTCACAAGTTTTGAAATAGTAGATAAAGAAAGAGAGGGTTGTAGGAGTAGAAAGAGCGGAGGAGGATGGAAAACTACGAAGAGCTTTCAGTAGTACAGACAATCTGTATGATGTTCTACCATTAAGCCAGTGATTAAATCTTATCAATCTAATATTTTAAAAGAATCATCCGATCCAGTTTGGCACATATGCGGCATTGTTCTAAAAATGTTCCTCGGCCACTGCCAAAGCCAAAAAGAGAATCTAAATGTAATTAGATTACATTGCTTTCACTATAGTTGAAAAGCTTCCCCAAAGGATAAAACATACGATCACCACAGAGTATCATCTACTAAAAGAAAATAACAGGGAGATGAGAACTAGATAGCTGCAGACGACCACTCACAATCTTTGTGATGAGTTTTTCAGCATTTTAGACCAGTTCCAGATTTCAGCCTCAAATCACAAAATTTCAGCCTCCTGTTCAGGGCTTTCACAGTCCTACAACTCACAATATTGTAAGACTTCAAATATTCAGGCCTTCCTTTATTTAGGAAGAAAAAGGATGACCATCCTCAGGTCTCCAACAAGGACAGCTAAGTAAATGCATCTCATGGCTTCTGTCCCTCTCCCTCTCACCCGCTCTCCTAGGACAGTTTTATCCTCCCTAGCCAGGCAAACTGGTACCATTAATCCAGATGACCAGCTGGAACAAGGGGGCTTCAGAGATCCAGCTGACATTAGTAACTCCATAGAATTTAAGGACTAGTCATACTCCAGCATGGTTTGGCATCCCAACTCCATCCCAGTCTTGCCCTATGTTAACTTTTTTGAGCCCAGCTCAATCTACTGTTTAGTTGACTACCACTCATCCACACCGTGCAAATTACCTAGAATTGTGCACTGCTGTTTCACTGCATGACTTCACTTTGACTCTTTACTTTCTGTCAGTCAGTAATAAAGGGTGAATGATCATCATACAACAACCTAATTCTTTATCTACTGACTTTAGATCAATGCGAATCTGAACTTTTTTTGAATACGCACACACCATCACCAGTAAATCCGTGACTCAGATCTTCAGTCAAATAATTTATCATGAATAGTAGGCTGCAATATATAAACAGTTGAAGTTAAATTGTTCAAAACTAGGTTGCAACTATTTCATAGCCTAGAATAACAAGCAAAAGGTAGCACTCTAGAAAAAATAGTCAAACTGTGGTTGAACTATTCAAGTCAGAACCCCACAACTTATAGCAACAAAAAAAAAAAAAAAAAGTATTTTGCCCATAGATCAGTTAAGAGGTGGGGCTCGTTGTGCTGACTATTATTGCAATGGCCAACACTTCCTATTTCTAGATGCTGTTCCAAATTTTTAATGCCTTGGACAGCACTTATTAGGCAAGTGAAATTTTCACACTGAGGCAAAGATAATATTTGGTCCATGGGGCTAAACCTAGTCCATCAATTTCTGAAAATAAAACACAAGAGAAATGCAATTTGTGTCTGTCTTTAGAAAGTCCTGACAGCTCTCAGTGCAAAAGTTGGAAATGACTGTGCAGGCTTCATATTGATGGAGGAACAAACAGGGTGAGAGGAAGAGGTGGAGAGAGGGAGACTAGGGAAAATCCAGAGGAGAACACCCTCACAAGGAGGGAGTGAGGATGCAAAAAGTGGAAATTCAGGGAGAATGAATGAATGAATGAATGAATGAATGAATGAATGAATGAATGAATGAATGAATGAATGAATGAATGAATGAATGAATGAATGAACGAGCGACAATGAGTGACCAGACATGCTGGAAGGAGATAGATCCAGCTGGATATCAAAATGGAACAAAGCTCAAGGGGAGTGGGAACTCAAAACCAAAGACTAGGGAAAGAAATTGAGAGAGAACAGCCAGAGAAGCTAAGAAGTTGGAAAGCAAGGCATGATAGCACAGCAGAGGGAACCTCCAAACTACCAAAGCTCAGTGAATAAACCCAGAAACAGCCTAAAGACACAGTTAGCAAAAGACAGAAAGGAGGTGTGATGTGTCAGCCTTGGCCAGCAGCCATGCACCCACCCAACTGCTTGCCTACTCCCCTCTTCAACAGAGCAAGGGTGGTGTCGTGGTTTGAAAGGGGGTTGTCTCAGGACATGACGACATTGGAGATGACCCTGCCAAACACAAATGTTAAGCTGGAAACAAACCCCAGGAAGGTCTCTTTTCCTTTTGGCTGCAGTGAGGTAACAGCTCCTCCGCTCCTGGCCCAGCCCCACCCTCTCCAGCCAGGCCGGGCCGGGCGGCCTCTGCCCACAGTGCCTACCGGGCCCCTTCCCTGGGAAGCTGCGGGCCCTTCCCCCCCCCATTCCATCAGCAAGGGGAAGGGTGGAAAGCCGGCAGGGGGAGGGGGGAACCGCGGGTGTTGGGATGGATGAAAGTATGACAAGAGAGTCTCACAGATATGTGTGCTTGGCAGAAAGATTTTTGAATGTAGAAACTGAGAAAGGAATAGAGATGGAAGCAAATTTTGATATAGAAGAATAACAAAGGAACTGCTGAGCCAGTTTTACTGGGTAACTAAGAAGGCAAAGGCTATGTTAGTTAAGAAAGGTTTTTATGACTTAGAGCAAAGGATAAGCCCACCTCAAATAGAAGATGTTTTTACCAAGCAGAAAAATACAAGAAGTAAATAGACATCTTGATGTTGTAAGTAGAAAAAAGGTCTCAGAATTTTCCACTGCAAGAAAACTGAAAAACCACTTCTAGCTTAAACTGTAACATACTAACCTTTTGTGATTGGAGAATAATAACATGAATATTGTAATGTTAGTAGTTAGGATAGGCTATAGATAATAGTAAAGGTATTGATTGGTTGTTATGTATTAAGATGTTCAGTAAAGAAAAGTATATAATGTATTGTAACCAGAACTAAGACGACTTCAGACTCGTGACTTGGGACTTCAGGCTTGCCTACAGCTTGTGCTGATAGCTGTAGGCTGGGCTCTGTTACCCACGACCCGACCCGTGATCGATGTCCGGATACAATAAACAGCATTTTAAAGAGCCGTCTGGAGTCCCGCATCTCCCTTTAGGCTCTTACTCGCGGGCCCTTTCCCCCCATTTCATCGGCAGGGGGAGGGGTGACGCTGCAGGCACCCCCCAGGCAGGGGCTCAGCCGAGCCTCCCCCAGACCCCTCTTTCCCCCCGGACAGCCCAGGACAAGCATGGGGGATTTTTACCCCATGGAGCTGCCAGAAATCATCAGCTAAAAGAGAGAGAGACGCTTCCCTGCCCCTGCCCCCGATTCCCATGCTGGGGGTCACGTGACACCTACTGGCCCTGAGTTCCAAATCTTAACTCCTTCAGTGCTGCAGTCCTGCAATCCTCTCTCCAGTGAGAGAAAAACAGACAGATGAAAGCCATGTAAAGAGGCAAAAATGGGACATTGAGGTCAGTGAAGGAAGATGTCCAGCCCAGATGGGAGGGAGGAGGAGAATGTTTGAAAACCTTTTGTGAGTTATGGAAAAGAAAGATTCTTGGTTTTTTTATGTAACACATTGAGACTGTGGGGAGATGAAGAGTTCAATTTGAGCAAAAAGAAAAGCTCCAATTTGGAGTCGGCAGATGATAAAGTAGCTGTGATAGCTGTGATCCCATGAGAAGCTGGAACAGAGAAGGAGAGAAGAGACAATGAGTTCCATGTGCCCCCCAGGAGAGATGATGATGAGGATGACCGCTGTTTCTCTCTTCTCCTTTGAGGAGACCATGAGAACCTTTGCTCTTTTGAACAGTCATTTTTAAACAAGAATCCCCAAAGTTGACATGGCCCATACACAGCTCTGGGAAGGTTGTGGAATGGGCAGGGCTTCACGATGCAGGTTTCCCCAGGCAGATGTACTTGAAAGCCATTGGGAACCACAAGGAACCTTTTTTTTCCTTGTGGGGAAGTTTTCCATGACATGAACAGAAGGGACTTCTCTTCCTGAGAGAGATGAGGAAAGACTATTTTATGAGTGGTGAACTGGCTGAAAATGTTTGGTTTTATTTCTTTGCATTGATGGTGGGAAATGAACTGTTTGGTGGGGGGAGATGTGTCCTGAGGAGTTTGTTTTGTTTTTTTTTTTTTTTCTTTCTTTTTACTTATTCTTAATAAACTTTCTTTTATGCTTTCTTGAAAGATTTGAGCCTGCCTTTGCCTTTCTCTTGATGCTATCTCACAGCAGAAGATGAGTGAACTGGCAATCTGCCAGCACTGAACCCACCATACTCAGTGGTGCATTGATTAGAAATATTCTAAAATTGGGAAAATCTAGAATTGGTGAACCAAAACCACTGCACAAATTGGTGTTTCTGCCTGGTTTCGAACTGAAACTGGCACAGGTGGGAAAAGAATGGAAAAGCTCACTGATCAAGATAAGGACAGGGAGACTGTTCCATCACGGGCAAAACAGACTTGACTTCTGTAAAGTCAATTCAATTCACTGCCAATTAAAACAGATTTGAAAAGTGGAAACAAACACTAAAACAACACCTTTCCCCCATGTTTTTCCCAAAGCTTAAACTTAATCCTTCACTCTCAAATCCTGGAGCAGGGGTGGGACACAGAGAATGTCATGAAAGGGAGGGGGAAAAGAAGCTCCCAAGTGAGCATGAGGAAATTACACTTACCAGAGCTCAACTAGGCAGGTTGAAGAGGACAGCAATTAAAGGCTGGAGTCATTTGAGTTTGCACCTCTTGCAGGTAATGATTATAAGTTATTAATTACATTTTTACAAATTATTTTCCCAGTTACCTCCCTTCAGCAGAGTCAAAGGACTCCATCTGGGGAATATATCATGATGTCAAGGAGGTTACTGTGGACAGTCAGCTAATGAACTGTTCCAAGAGACAATGAAAAGCACCACAGAAGAACCTATGAGAAAACTGTTAGTTCTTATCTTCAAAGTGCTACCTGGATACTGTGCTGTACAACAAGGGATTTTTGAAAAAGATAAAAGACTTAAGATAAAGTAGATTAAAGATAAATAGCTTAAGATAAAACAAAGTAGATGCTCATCTAGGACATGAAGAAGAGAAAAAAATACAAGTCTGAAAGAAATCTCAGAAGCTCCTCAAGTCTATATTTTGCCTAAGGCATGCTTTAGCTAACTCTCAACTGTTTTTGAAGCTTCTTTCCAAAACTTTTTGGACAAGTCCTCCAAATTATCCGTGCTGGTGCTGCTTCTCCTCATATTAAAAAGTTTTTGCAATGTCTAACCAATCAACTACGCAGCCATTTAAATCATCCATCTAATTATTCATGTCTTACTTCAGACTGCTCTAAGAAACCTTGGTTGTTGGTGGTTTTTTTCTTTCACACAGTCCTCATGTGCTTTGTTTCCTGGATCCATCATTGTGAAATATATAAAATGTCACATAATAATAATGAAAATATATTCATTATTTTCATAATGAATTGACCTCCATCTTTAAAGTTGTGGCAAATTTTGTCTCCATCATTCCAATTAAAAATCTCTCCTATAAATGAATCGCCATCACTGCCTTTTACCTTACACATGGCCTCCTCTCTCTCAGCATTGGCACACACACTTGAGATTTCCACAGCATTTTGTCTGATTGGCTAAAAAGGCAATCTTTTCAAGTCAACTCTTGTAAGACATCTCCCTCATCACTGCACAAGCATCACCCTCTGCATGCAACCTGCATTCAGTCAGTCCACAAGTCACTGCAGAGTTTACTGAAATAATATAGTGTTCTAGATGATGTCTAAGAAAAGCACAAAATGGCCTCAACAGTTCATATTTTCTGAAAATATCTTTCCAGATAAATCCTAGCTTAACATTCAACTTTTTTTGTAGCTACATCATGTAGCTTATCTTTTCCCACAGACAAGATACTTGCCGGCAGATGAAATTCTTGCCAGGAGTCCTAAATGAACACCATTGCTCCTTGTATGACTGCATAAAATGACATTATTTCTGTTTCTGTAATCCAAAAGGTTATCTAATTTGTGAATAACATGGTGATTCTTTCATCACTGCTTCCCATATTTGTTTCATCAGAAGATTTCTTCAGCATATGTTAACTTTTTCAGCCACCACCACTAACATCCTGAAAGTCAAACCCATGCCTGCCTTTTAAAGAACATCCCACCATTCTCAATTTCCCTTTAAATTGTCACCTTTTATCAGACAGTTCCTTACTGATTTCACATCTCCTTCATAAACCCACATTTTATTTTGCTACACTACCAAATTCCAGTATAGCACAGCTAAATTATGAAATCACTCACTTTCCATGTTGGCTTTTTGCCTTTATACAAACCATTCATATTTTATTGAAGAAAAGCATAACAAAACAAAACAAAGAAACAAAAATCTTCAGAAGTTCTACACACTGAAAACTTGAGAAAAACTGTTCTAGGATGAGATTATTGGAGTTGTTTTTTCCAATATGTTAAATTTCTTATCATTTGTTCAGAGCTGCCTATAAACAAACACATTCATTACAATTTCTCAATGACAGTAGTGCTGTTTAAAGAATTATGATGAAAATATACAGGATTATGAATTTTTTTGTAATTATTTTCCAACTCAATTATGGGAATTAAGCTTACTCAAATATAAGGGGGAGTATTCAGGCTATTTAATTTGCAATTGACTCAGAAAATAATAAATAATTCAACAGGGTGGAGTGTATCCCAGATCTCCTAATTGGGTCATTTTTATTGCATTCATCAGCATTTTAATAAATCCCACAACTATCTCATCTAAAAATCTCTTTACTTGGTCATCACAACCATCTGGTGAGGTCCTGTGGTTGCTTTAGCTGAATGTAGGTTTCTAACTATGCAGTCTTACAAATTACATTGTAAGCTTCTGAAACCATGTCTGGACTTTGTCTCATTTTGACATTACATTTGTAGTGGGGCAAGGCTTTTTGATGTGGCTGATAAAAATAAACAGAATTCTTGCATTTCCCATACAGAAGGAGAACAAGCAATCCAGGAACAAATTAACAGCAGTTTTACTCTCTCCCTTGAAATTCATATTTAATCAGCTCAAGAAATTGGCTTCCTGACCATCAGCACCAGTGCAATGAAGACAGCATTTGAAGTCAGACTCTTGTTTGGCAGGTTTCTTGTGCCACACGGCTGAAGCAGAGGGGAGACAAACCTCACACTGTTCAGATCATGATCAGTTTGTGAATGTGACTCTCTACCTGCAGCTGACGAAAACACTGAAGACATTTTATTGAAAAGAAGCAGAAGGGGTGAAGGCAGCCAGGAGTCAGAACCCTGCCCATGTCTGAGGCTGGGGACAAGCAGCCAGATTTCACAAGAGCTGCTCCCTGTCCCAGCCCTGTGGGGAAGGTAATACTCCTCTTCAGCTGTTAAAAAAATTTGTACCTGCAGAGCCACCTGCACTCTTAGCTCAAAGTAAAGCTTCTGTACAAGAGTAGAATGACTCTCCTCACAGTTCATTGTTGACATTTTTATTATTTGTACTTTGCCTAATCATACTGCTAATAGAATAACCTGCCTCCCATTAGGGCTCTTGCTATGGTGCTTCTTTCACAGCTTGCTTTCAGATATTGCTTCTGATCTCCCACTATGCTTCCCTACATTTTCTTCACTGCTTTAATCCCAGTTCCCATTCCTTCCTAAATTTTGCTCCCCATCCCCTTTTGAAAGGCTATCATAATCAAACTGTAAACAGCACTGCAGTTACCCTTGACAACTGCCAGGGTGTTTTCAGTAGGCTTCCCAATGAACAGCTCAAATGGGAGTAATGAAGCTGAGGGATGAGTCAACAACAACAAAAAAAAGCCAACCTCACACTGAGCTTCAAAAGCTCCTTCAAAGCACTAGTTTTCCTATCATGCTAGCAATCCCAAAATGCCAAGTTCCTCCCTTCCCATCTATTTACTTGATTACTCCTTACAGATACAACAGCACTGATCCAGTGGTAATTTTTTCCTCATTCGTCAGTAATAAAAACAGCTATCAGAACACAGAAGAGCTCTACCCAGTTCCTTTGTGGCGTTGGGAGAATTGAGCCCCATGCCACAGAGCTGAGCAGAGCAATCAAACTGCACAGCAAGCTCCAGTTTACATCGAGAATGCTGAAAACCTCTCTGTAGCTGTGGCTACTCTACAATATTCAGTGTATATCTGCTAGGCCAACAGGACAGTAATGAATCACAGAAGATATGAAGCATACCATTTTACCTAAGGAGAAAGAAAACTGCATACCAACCTAGGGTAAACAATAAATCAAGATTCATTGTACATGTGCACGCGCTGTTTCCAGAAGGGGAAAAATACACATTATTAGTTAATATAAATGTGGGCAACAGTTTAGCCAGATTGTGCTCTGCTCCCCAACATGGTTTTAGGCAAGTCCAGAATTCCAATTAATCTGATTAAGTCAGGGTAGAAGAGATTCTGCATCCCCTATTCACAGATTGAAGGACTTAAAGCAAACAAAACACAAGGACGTATAAGTGAATACCACAGAGTCGTACCTCAGATTTATTGTGTTCCTAAGTCCACATTATTGCTAACAAACTACAGTGACTTTACAGGGCTGTTGCAGATCCATTAGGCAATGCCTGTTCATCCAAGATATCATTAAAAGTTAGATTCTAATGGTGGCATGTCATGCAAAACTACATGCTTAAACTTCAGGTAGTTATTTCTTCCAGATAGAATCATGGAATTGTTTAGGTTGGAAAAGACCTCTGAGATCACTGATTCCAACTGTGCCATGATCACCACTAATCTATGTCCCTAAGAACCATATCTATACGTCTTTTAAACACCTCCATGGTCCATGACTCAACCACTTCCTTGGGTAGCCTGCTCCAATGCTTGACAACCATTTCCATGAAGAAATTTTATGTAATATCCCATCTAAAACTATCTTGTCCTGTAACTTGTTACTTGAGAGAAGAGACTGACCCACACATGGCTACTACACTCCTTCCATGGAGTTGTAGGGAGCAATGAGGTCTCCCTTGAGCCTGCTTTTCTCCAGGCTAAACACCCCCAGCTACCTCAGCTGTTCCTCATCAGCCTTGTGCTCCAGACCCTTCACCTGCTTTGTTGCCCTTCTCAGGACAAATTCCAGCACCTTAGGATCTTTCTTACTGAACACAGTACTGAAGGTGTGGCCTCAGCAGTGACGAGTACAGGGACACAATCACTGCCCTGGTCCTGCTGGCCACACTGTTACTGATCCAGGCCAGGATGCCATTGGCCTTCTTGGCCATCTAGGCACACGCTGGCTCTTGTTCAGACAGCTGTTGACCAACACCCCCAGGTTCTTTTCCTCTGAGTAGCTTTCCAGACACGCTTCCCCAGGTATGGATCATTGCATGGGCTTGCAGGACCCATCATTTTGCCTTGCTTAACCTCATACAGTTGGCCTCAATTATCCTTCACACACTCCAGGAATCTCCTAGAATGTTTCCTCTCTGCTGTATCATATTTCCAGCTGGCAGCTGGTAAGTTCAAAGTGCCCTGTGAGAACAAAGGTTATAGATCTGGAGACTTCTCCCAGTTGGTTGTGGAATATTTTGACTGCTTCTTTATTGTGGTTAGGTGGCCTGTAACAGACTCCCACCATGAAATCTGCCTCACTGACCTTCCTCGTGGTACTTACCCATAAACACTCAATCCTATCATCACCATTACTAAGCTTAGGGCAGTCAAAACACTCCCTAACATACAGGGCTACTCCACTAAACTCTACTTCCTTTCCTATCCCTTGCAAAGAATTTATAGTGTCCATTCCAGCACCCTGGCTTTTGCTAAAGCTGTCACTTGGACTTAGCAGGATTTCTGGGGAAGGGGAGGAAAGTTATTCCCTTTTAGGAAATAGACAGACGACCAAGTAAGAGAAGAGACTAATGAAAAGATGTACTATAATGGATGCATGCACCCACTTTCAGTGGACTACCACACAAAAGTACTCACAATAAATCCAAGTTTTTTATAGTCTCGAGTGTACATAGATTTCCGTTTCTCCATACTGCCACTGCTGTTGTTAGGTTCAGATTCGGCATCAAATGCAATTCTTCTGAGTTCAAATATGATATCCCGCTGAGCCTATGTTAAAACAAGGTTAAAAAAATTGGTTAAAATAACTGATCTCTCATTTAGTTAAACAATACCACAAAAGGTGTTTCAAAACACAGTATTCCTGCCCACTGCCCAAAGTTTTTGTGTCTAAATTCTCTACTTCATACTTGGAGAGACAGTCAGCAAGAATGACCTCATGGTTCTCACTTTCAAAAGTCCTCACATTTATGAGATTCACACAAGGTGCTTAAGTGTTGACTTCCAGAAGTGGGACCCATGTTAGCAAGGCTTCTGACTACACAATTTTAACCACAGAAGCCAAGAGATCACACACATTTCAAACTAAGCTGGTGATTAAGCTGGTACTTAAGCATCTTGCTGGATGAACACAAAATGATTCAGTACTCTGCATTCATTTTGGTAACTATCCATTTTTGCTACTGCAGCAATAGGCAAGTGAAGAATTACTGCAGCTGGAAATGTCTCAAGACAGTGATAACCACCCTACCAGCAATATTAATAACACTGTGTTAGTCACTCTCTACGGAGATGTGCACAAATTGACTGCATGTACATTCCCAAGAAGTCAAACTTTTCCATCTCAAAGTTAGGAAGCATAAAATCCTACAGCATGATGTTACTTATGCTTACAACTATCTCACTCTCCCACCTTCTCTTCTCCAAATTATTACCAGTCTAAAGATAACTTCAGCTTAAAAATCAAATCAGCTTCCTCCTTGTACAGGGCCTAAATGAAGGCCACAAAAATTAAACAAACAAAACACATCATCCCTGTGGCTCATCAACCCTATATTTAAATTTCTGGAATATTTTAGGGGAGTGTAACTTTTTGCACAATGAACAATATCGAAGATGATCTCTGCACACAGAGAGCAATAAACAAATGAAATACTTTAACAAAACCAGGGTTTATTGTTACACAATTTAACTTCAACTCCAGCATGCCAGAGGGTTTTCATGCAAACATTTAATTTAGCTCTACAGAAGTACTTTTAGAAAGGACCATAAATCTCTAGTGCTTCTGAGAAGGACACAAAGGAAACAAATGCCAGACAGCTGCTCAGAGTTTCTGCTCAGGAAGACAGAAAATTCAGTTCATGGAACTACATGCTAAGGAGAATTGCCTGGCCATTTTGTTGTACTTTCGCACAAGGAATGAAACAGCCAGTGCATCTTCTTACAACCAAAAAGCATAACCCAACTTCACAGACAGAGAAAATTAATGACTTATGTAAATGTTCTTAGCAAGTGTTTTTTTTCTCCATGAAGAGCTTCAGGTACATCAGTGAGGCAGTTACTGTCTTCCTGCTAAGACCAGATCATGCCAGATGCTTACTTGATCTTGTGGATCCATTTTTGTCATCATTCTGTCTTCCAGAAGATTAAAGGTAAGTACTTGCAGAACATATAGCTGGTGTGCCATTTCATTATTGATGGCCCTCTGTGCCCTGATAACATGCTGCAAAGAGAGAGAGAGAGAGACTTTGGTGAATCAGAAAATTGCAGTGGGTGTAGTCAGGTGTTTCCATTTCTAAGTATATGGTTGCTATGCAACAGTGTATCTATACTTCAGAAATAAAAAAACCCAAATCCAAACAGCCAAAAAAACCCCAAACACAAACAGAAACCCCCACCCCCACCCCTGAAAATCAAACCAGGACTAGCACTACTGATTCAGATACTGTTTAAATAACTTAAGGAGACAGGACTTTACACTGGATAAGGTCTCTGCATATACTGAGAAGCAGCATTAAAAAAGCTAGTCCTGAGAATTCACTTCAAAGAAAAAATAATTCCATCCCAAGAACTTTAGAGCTCTGTATTTTATTTATTTTTTTCTAAGAGACTATATTAAGAAAATATTTAAGAGAGTAGCTGTCTGAGCAGAAAAGTACTCAGGCTGCAAACACAGCCAGAGAATGTAGTAAATAGAATAGCAGAGCTCAACAGGGAGTCAGCATCACACCACAATCCTGCCTCTGTGAGACAACTCCAATCTGTATGAGGAAGACTGCTTAGAAATACATTAGTATATGATGCCTTATAAGTGCAGAATTGTCCCATTCAGAAAGTAAACACAAAACTGATGGACAATTTAAAAACCCCTGGTGTGCCAAAAACACCAAGTAGTTTTATATGGGAAACAGACCCAGGTCTCTAAGCACAAAAAAGAACTTAAGGAAAGAGTCATCAAGTGGGAGATACATCAACAGATGTTGTACAGTTCCAGAGAATAAAAGAATCTGTCTGCCAAAAGGCACTGGAGCATTTTATGACAATAAATAAACACCTAAGAATATTATCCTTCTGATTGTTCCAAACTTCTTAAGAAGTCAACCAGTGTATAACCATGCCTTCTGAAATAAATTCTGGGGGTTTTATACTCATCAGTGAAATTATGATAGCAAATGAGAAAGTGTGAGGGGTTGTTTGTTGTTTGGTTCGTTTTATACTCACTACAGAGAAAGGTTTTTCCTCATTCTATTGAAGATGCAATCTACTCAAACATCAAAGGCAAAATCCCTAATTTTCCATTATGCAGGTCTTCAATATTATATTCATTAACTATTTCATTATCTTTAATTCATGCTTCTCGTGTGGAAGTCATGATGAATTGTGTCAATCAAGATAGAATAATCAAAAGAACCAAAATCACAGAGGTATTTAATACTGTATTTTCATGAAGAAACCACAATTTCTATGACTGGGAAAATATCCCTTTCAAAAATCAGTTTTGAACCCATTCAACCACCATTCAAACCTTATCTTCTATATTACAAGGCTTCAAAACATATCAAAATACGAGGCAATTAAAATGTGTTAAGACCTATGAACACCAAAAATGGAGTCACCTCTTCTCTCTTCTACTCAACAGTAACTTTGACAACCATATACTTACAGTTAAGATGATGGAACGAAGCTGCTTTTGTGCCAAAATGTTTGCCATTTCCTGATTTAGCAGAAAAAAAAAAAAGCCAGAAGCAGGTATTTTAGTGTCATAGCTAGAAAAACACACTGGCTTAAAAGGTCTTACATTTTTGCATTGTTACTTATAAATGAAAGGAAGCAGCATATCAGCATTATGACTGTATGCATTATTTGGGGTATCACAAAGTCAGAATACCATGAGAAGAGAAACCAAGATAGTTAAAAGTACATCACAAGCTGAGGGCTTTGGTGATCTAAAACCCATGGTGGAAGACTTCAGAAGAGACTTTTGCGGGTTCAAGAGAGTATTTACATGCTTATTCAAGCACAGCCTTCCCCCACAAACAATACAGAAGGAAGCATGGACTGGAAGCCAGCCAGGACTTTAAAACAAGATGTCAAATAAATGCTCATTTACTTTAATATTTCAGCTCTTTTAAAGTCAAGTGCTCTAACTTCCATCCAATAAACCAGCGTACAACTCAGTACTGTTCATTATAACAAATTATAATTATTATAATTCCTCCCTGTATTTTAGTAGCATTGTTGACATTGGTCCACTCTTTTGTTTTAAATTAACTTGTCTTTCTAGACCTGTCTGAAATCACTATCGAGGTGAATATGCTTTTCCTTTAACACTTAAGCAGCTGATCCCAACTGTCCATGCTGCAAACTGTCCTACAAAGCATAGGAGGGAATATTTTACACTTACCAAGCACAAGAGTCTAATTTTAACCATACCTACAAGAGTATGCCCTATTTTTAAAATCTGTGAGCATTTCCATCAGTATAGAAATGTATGTATGTGTGTGTGTGTATGTATGAGAGATATGCTTGCACACGCAGTGCATTCCTGCTGAACTTTGTGAGAGCTGAAGATTAACGTAAAATAAATACTAGTCACTTTTATATATTAAAAAAAATCCCCTAGAAAATAGAAAAACTGAGACTATAACATTAAACATATGAAGGATGGATGACTAAAACACACCTGCAGAAACAGTGTAAATAAAGCAAGTGTTAGGCGAGAACTTGCTTGGAAAAAGAAAATAATTCTTATTGTAAGATGGGAGGCAGTCAGAGATGTTGAACGCTCTTTTTTTTTTTTGTACCAGGTAAAGGGTGCTGCAACAGAACATGGAAATTATAAAGAAGGAACAAGCTATCAAAGACAAGAGAAACTCAGCTTCAGATTTCAAGCCTTTCCTGGCTGTGCAGGTTTCAATTGCACATAACAGCAAAGGAATGGATGATACAGATGGTTCCATCTCTTCCAGAAATGCGCAACTGAGCTGCAGGGGGAGTGCCAGGCACATGATATACTTCAATGTTGCTTGGAACAGACTGGCTGGATTTTTGTCAAACTATGTACCCACTGCCAAAAGACTAACAGGTACAGAATATAAGATCGTATTTCTGCATTCAATGCAAAGAAAATAATAAAAAGGAAATTCTTCTATTTACTTTTAGAAGATTATCAAATTGTTATTTCTTTCTTATAGCTATCATTTAAAAGCTGTTATCAAGATACTGGGTTTTTTGTCACTCAGCTAATATTTATTGAAGCAACAAGCATTCAAAAAACCAATTATTGCATCAAAATCAACTTCGTCTCCAAAAAGGCTATATAGTCATTAGCAGCTAATAAGCCGCCTCTTCTAATATAACAATTGTCCTAGCTGATGAGAACGAGAATTATCTGACCAAATTTGCCATCTCATTTCCCATAGCAACATCTCTGCAAAAAATGCAGACAAATGCGAAAGAAGTGTTTCAAACATTCACAGTATCATTTCAATGATCAAACTCTCAGCTCTTTCCCAATAGACATTTTTATTTTCTTTTTTTATTAACAACCTAGGTTTCTCTAGATGATTTGGTCCTTGACAGGGGCAGAAGAAGTAAAGTAACCAGGGAGTCCTCATTAAAAAGAAAAATCTTGGACTTCTTGGGTTTTGCATTACAGAAACAGAGAGACGGAAAAAAAATGAGGGGAAAGAATTCAGACAGCAGTGCCAATTTAAATCCCTTCCTTAATTGCAGAGCAGCCATCCACACCATGCCTGTAAGTCGGCAGCAGAGAGGGTGCCAAAGTTCCCAGAGTCATATGAGTTTTGGTGCAGCTTCTCACTTCTAACCATATTAAGTAGTGAGTGCTGAACATTGACTTTTGAGTGCCCATCACCAGATAATTGCATGAGACTGCAGCACCTCAGTTCATTGTCTTAGAAAGACAGAGTTCAGTAAGTGCCATCTATTAATGCTATTTGGAAGGCAATGGACACCTACCTTCTCTATTGTATGGTTTACTAATTAACCACAAGACAGATATAAAGAGAAACAGAACAGATTCTGACTGCATATTCTACGTTATTAAAGGCTGAGGAAAAATTTCTGCAAGTGTCAGAGCTATTATCCTTCAAAGCCAAAGCAGATCATTATCTCCTGGTGATCATAGACTCCATGACTAACAATTTTATGTGGCAGCAGCGGGAACTACAGGTGAAGTATGTCTGGCTTACTGCCAGCCTCACTAGGTGGCTGCACTGCTGGCAAGATACAGTTTTCCTTGCTGGCAATACACTGTGTTACTGTCATTCAAGGAACACATGCCCACTGATTAATAAGTGACTAAATAAGACTAAAGTCTTATTTACATCTGACATTGTTCCTCCACTTCAAATATGACAAAGCATACTTTTCACAGAAACACAGCGGCAACTATTCACAAGTGTAAAAAGCAAAATCCTTGCGTTTCTTACAAGGATCTATTATAAATTTATGCCAAAATTGAAAGAAAAGTTTTTACTATAATTTTTAGTTATTAGGTGCCTTCTTGCCTTAGTTACAGAAGACTGGATTGGAGGAAGAAGGAAAAAAGAGGGGGGTGAGGGGTCGAAGAACCTTTTTTTTTTCTAATTAAACCATATACTTTTCCCTGTTTGTGAGGTTAAAAATATTTTTAAGAACAAGAAACAAAACCCAAAAATACCAACCAAACCCCTCTCAAAAACCCTCATTAGGGCTTTGATGTTTGTTTAAACAGTCTCTAGCATTTAAAAATATAAATACATCTGAGGAAAGTCCTTGTCAGAACTGATCAGTAACTCTCAGTGAACTTGTTCTGGACAGTGACAGTATGTCACCACAAGAATTATCATCACTGTCCCTGGTGACAGACATGTTAAATAAATAAATAAATGCCTAAATCTGTTTTGACACAGGATAGTAACCATATAAATGGATAAAACTTCGCTATTTCATAACACTTCACATTCCATCCCCATTGAACATCAAGTAGCAATCTTGAAATATTTCCTGATATCTGGCACTAAAGTTAACTTAAAATAGCACACTATAAAAGTCATGAAATGCTTACACAGCAAGATATTTTTGTTTTCAAAAGAAACACACTTTTAAATAAAAAATCTGGGGGAAAACATTCTACCAAAAAATAGCCTGGGTTTACAAGCTGTGCTGGCAAAGAGTTCAGTACAATAAATACTACAGTCAGCCACAGTCAATATGGTTCATATGAGGTCACAGGGAACTACAAAAGCATGGAAGAATGCTTAATCCCTCCTAATACTGGTGCAAAATGGAGGTGGTTCCATTAAAATTAATTATATCCTGGCATGAAAAAACCGAACTAGTTTCAGTTTGAATTAACTGCAGGAAAAGTGTGACTGGGACAACTGCAGGTATGAATATGAAACACTTTTTCTCCTGCAGATGCATAGGTATACAACCCCTATCAACGTACCTGCCTCTTGTCATCCGGTGCTTTAAGGAAGAGTGCATTTATTACCGCAATGGTGTACGTCTGGATTTCTTGGTCTGTCCTGTTTGGAACAATGTTGTAAATGTGAGAGAAGAACACAAATGCACATGAGCTGTAGAAGCTGATCTTCCAGCTGCATTTCTGCAGGTAGAAGTGAAGGAGGTGTTTGCACTTCATGTTAACCATGTCAGTTAGATAACCAAGGTTGGTCATGACCAGGCTTTCTTCATTATTGAGAGAGAGATGATATCCCAAAGGAAGACTCAGAATTCAAAAAAAGTGGAATTAACCACTCCATGAATTGTCCCTCTACTGACCACAGCAAGAGTCTGATAACAGGTTTCCGTGAGGTGCACAACAGCTGGAGATCAGAAGAGGAATCTTCCCTAAAGGCTTCTGGGAATGAACCTTTGCTGGTATTAAAGCTTTTCAGTGCACTGAAAATGTCCCAGGTGGGAGATAAACATAACTATGCACAATACGTTACTCTATGCTACAAGAGACAGCTTCTATCCATTTAAGCACTTCACATTACTATTTAAGAAAAATCCCCTCCCTTTTCAAATATACATACAGCAAAAGTTGAGCAATTTTTGTCTTACACACTTCCCAGAGTCTGGCAAGCAAAACAACCCCATCTGTATGCTAATGGTATTAAGCATTTCATTACCACAGGTCTCCTCATCATTCCCCACTTCCAACTACATAGGTAGCTTATAGAAACACAAACAAATGAAACAAAATAAAAACACCCCCTAAAACCTAATGACCTGGCAACTCCAGAAAGATTGTTACCAGTTATGCAGTCACTTGTACTGGAGGCAAGAACCATAAAGGAGGTTACTGGTCTTTATACTACTGATTTTTCTCCAAATGTTGTGCTATTTTCAGGGGGAAAAAATATCCACCATATCAAGCGGCAGTCAAAGACACTCACCCCTGCAGATGTGGGATTAGCTGCCCAATTGTGATCTCCTGTGCTACCTTCTGGTACAAGTCATGGCTATTGAGCACCATCGATTCCAGGATTGCCAGTGACCGTTGCAAGATAGAGATGTCTGAGGCAAATTTGTTCACGTAGCTTGCTATCTACAAATACAATAATTCAGAGAATTTGCATCTTGTCATGAAAACAGGGAAAGGTAAGAAAGACAACTGTTGACATGGTTCAGAAAGGCATTAGGATAAAAGGTAGTCTTGTCCACATGCCAGTTATCAGTGAATACCTGAAAATGATCAGCCATCAAAGAACACAGTGGCACAGGTTCTACAGCTGGCACAAGTCACCAAAGGTTATTGCCAATATCCACAGGACTGAAATGTATGCTTCATCATTACATTACAAACATTATATAGCAGCATTAAAAAATTAAACAATTATATTTTTTGTGTAGAAAACTTTGGAAAAACCAAGGAAACTAGCTCTCATTTTCTCCAGAAAAAAATTTGTACAGGCTAAAAAAACAAGGCTTAAGGCAAGTGTTTCAAAACAGAAACTTATAACCTAGCTTTCTGGCAAAACACAATCTAGAAAAACATGCCTTTTTCTTCGGCTTGCTGTTACCAATAATGCTGAAAGCTCTTTCCAGGTTACCAATTAAAACTCTGTTGATCATCAAGACGACCGGTTCCATAACTCTCTCTAGAGTTTAGCTTTTCATTAATAACCTTCCCTTTTACTGCAAGCTGCCACAAGCAATGGCACATTAATTAAAACCAAGTTTGACCTCTGCTATTTTGCAGTGTGGCAATGACAAGCTGAACACTCATCTGCAGAGTCAACACAGCTGTGTAATAAGATGTGGCAACACATGTTCTCCTGCCTGCTGCCCAACCCCTGTACCCAGCTTCCCGGGAAGGAACCTGCCTTCTGCTGATGCAGGAAGTGAGAACTGCACAGGTTTTCTTCCAATACACCAACATCAGCACAGTCAAAATGAAAGTCACCCAAGAAAGCACAGACAGAAGTGTAGTGTGACCACAGTTACTTGCTCTCTCCAGCCAAGTAACAGACTACAGTGGCCCTGTCTCAAGTCTGATACGTTCCTTCCAGAAAATTTCACACATCTCTCTCTTCAGTACTCCTGCTACAAGACACTGCTGTACTTATAACTACTGTTTCCAAGTCTGGATGCTCGCTGAGACCTCAGAATTATTTCCTTTTAGGAGGAAGAAAGGCCTGCCCTATGCTTGGAAAAGCTGTCCAGCTGCCTATAAAAGTCACATTAAATGTTGACATATGGACAACAGTATTGTTTTGCACTTGTGACATCTTAAGTAGCACTGAAGGAGCAAAACACCCAACTTTGGCTGGAGACAAGAAAGAAAGAGGGACAGATTTTCCTTTTTCTAATCTATTACAGCACTTATGCTTTTTGCTGTTTGCATTACCACAGCAGGAACATCCTACACCAAATGAAACTCAATTCAGAGAATATACATTTACTTTATTTTCTGTAAAGAACCAAGTCATGAATGCATAGAAGACAGGAGGAGAGAAGCAACTAGATTAGCCTTTTTTCTATTCTGGATTTTCAGTATCTTCTCCCAGCAAATCCTGAGCCAAACAATATTTAAAATAGTATACCAAGCACAATGCGCTTTTTAGAGCAACAATCTGTGTTTCAGAAGCACTGTGCTACCCCACCGCTGTTAATGGCAATCCAGATGTGTTTTGGTGCATTGCAGCCAGAACTGCCAGATCTCCACAGGGCCCACGACAGGGCACTGTATGCACAGAGCAACTCTGCACTGCTCACACATCAAACCAAGTGCCCTCTGGATGCCTCAGTTTTCAGGCATCCATGGATTTCTTGTGCAGCAGGAAAACAATATGTCCAGACTGTGTCCCAGACTGCCAGATTTCTGTCACCCTGACATTTATGAATTATTCTTGGTGCAGCAGCTCCTTCAAATGCAGTTAATGCTTCACCGGGATATAACATTTTCATATCAGGGACCTGCAGAAATGTAACTATAAAAAACTGGAACCTCCATCTAGGAAAGGCTGCCTTAGCCTCATTTGTTCTCCTGACCTTGGACCATAACATATTTTAATCATAAACACAAACACAAGGTATAAAGCTGTCTTGTGTGTTTAAAAGACATATCACACTGAACATAGATGCAAAACATCTGCTGGGTAACTTGCATGTCAGGCTGTGTGTATTCATAACCACCTTGCTGAAGCATGAAGTCTGGCCAGAAATAATAGGCTTGTCTACCTTGAAAAATAAGTCATGCAAGTTCCAGGGAGAACAAAATGCATTAAAAAGAAATTCTATTCCCACACTTGAAGTTCTGGATGCGGGAAAAAAATGAGGCCCTTCTTGAGAAGAGACAGGAATCAACAGGAGTTCAAATTTGTGTTATTTGCTGTTTTCTAAGCACCACACACAGAGAGGGCTTTCAACATCCAAAAATAATCCTGCATTCATTTATCAAAAACTCTGATGATTAAAATAATGCAAGCTCAGCAAAATACTACATCTTTTCCAGAAAGAAGCAACTTGATTGCTTTGCACTTTCACATGAAAACCTGTCTGAGTGTGTCTCATTAAGGATAAAATTATTTCTCCAGCAAAATACCTGTAACCTTAAAATCTGCATAGTCCTCTTGGGACATATATAGCCACATACAAAAGAAGAGTCTGGGTACTTAACTTCCTATCAATTTCACGGGAAATTAGGAATCAGACCATGAATTTACACATTCATGCTCTTTTGAAATAGGAGTTAAATATGTAAACTGAGAGTAGATGAAAAACCTATAGCAAACTAAACTACATCATCCGAGTTCTCCTCCTAGCTCAGCATCACTTAGGGCACAAGAGAGAATTCAAAAGTTAAAAAAGAAGTTGTTATATACTACTACTACTGCTACTACTAATAATAATAATAATAATTATTATTATTATTATTATTATTTAAAAGCTGCACCAGAAAGAAGAACACATAGGGAAAAAACAGTGAAAGAAACAGATCTGATTTTCATTATGCATGTTCATTAGTTATTTGCCTGCACTATCCTGTTGTCAGAAATGTACAGAAAAATCTGTCCAAGTTGTGGTCTCTGTTAAGATTTAATGCATAGCAAAATTTTGAAGGGTGCATATAATTTTAAAGTAAGGAACTAGAGCTGCACTTGACTACAGAAAAAACAACCGACAGTTGTGACACACAGAAATACTTCTGTGGCTGCCACCCTGTTTTCTGCACAATATATTTTAGAAGGTAGAGTAAACAATTTGTGAACATTAAGGCTTTGCATCATACACTTATGAAACAGCAATTATGTAAGGAATTTTTGAAGATTTTTTTTAAATATGTCAAACAATGCTACAAAATTTATTCCTCCTCTTGTACAAACTAAAGATGGAAGTACCAAATTTGTGTAGTGCATTTTTGTCATGGCTTCGCAATGGTATTTCCCAGTTTAGTTTTCCTATTAAACACCCCAAACAATGCCTCACTTGCTCACTCCCCTGTACTTCCTGTGGCAGGCCTGAGGAGAATTGGAGGCACTAAAGGTAAACATCATGTCTTGAGATAAGAACAATTTACTGGAAACAGCAATGAAGCAAGAAAAAGAACAGTAACAGCAATGCTATCAATAACAGAGGGCACGAGAGAGATGAATGATTCACATGTGAGTGTTTACAACATGGAAACCGGGAATACCTGAACCACTGCCACACTTCCCCGACCCAGGAGCCCCTTTCCCTGTCCCCAGAAAATGATGTGAGGTGGTATAGAATAACCTCTGGGTCCTAGCCATGCCCACTCCTGGATACTGCAAAAATTAACCCTGTCTTGGCCAGAACCAGGACACTTTTGATAATCAATCATCACAACTTTTTCTAAGAACTTGGAATCCAAATCATTTAGGCAACTATAGAATCTGGAAATGAACTATATATCATCATAAGCAAAAAAAAAGGTCTTGTGAGAATTTGCATCTCATAAGGAAGTTTTTCCAAATGATGCTATTTTCCCTTAAAATAAGGAACAAAGCTCTCCTTGAAAGCATCAATCTTACTTGCTGCAGTTGGAATAGCCGTCCTTAGGTACCCAAAGGATGGGAGAGAGTCTGCATCCAACAACAAGCACTTATTCATTAGAAGCAGTCAGGCGTTCCCCTTGAGGTCTCCTTCAGCTTCTACATTTTTAAGTTAAAAAGCTACTGAAGAAAAAATTCAGACTAATTCAACTCTATTCAAGTTTAGCTTTCATTTAACTTGAAAGACAGCTTCAAAAGGCAGAAGCACTTGATTGCAAGTTCCCCCTCAGCAGAAACTTATCAGCTCCCTTATCCATGCTGTCAGTCACTTCAGCAACCCCATCAAGGACCCCAGGTGGCCTGCCAAAACCCAATGTCAAAGAAGCAAGTGAGGATGAAGTTGTAGATTGCTGCCACAGAGATGAGACATCATTCAAAGGTGCTCTGCTAGGTTTGGCCCATGCCCACACTACACCACTGAAGGCTCTGTCTTTCTGGCTTCCAACTGCATGCAAGTCAGAACACTCCAGAGCCTCTTTCCTCAGTCTCTGTCATTCCCTATCCTTCTGTTTCTCTTCTAACTCTCTGTGATCTAATGAGAAGTTTGAACAGACAGAAATGAGACAGATGAGAAACCTTGCCCCAGGAAAAGAAGAAAAACTTTGTTTCCCAGAGATGGATGAAGAAAACTTTTGCTTTCATGCTAGAACAGCTCATCCTTAAAATAGCACCCCGTAAGTTGACATGGCCCATGAAAGCAGCTGTAGGGAAAGCTGCAAAACATGGGAGGAACTTTCACACTGCGAACAGATTTTCCTTTCCCGGGTGGCTGATTTGCTGTGACATTAATGCCACGAGAGAACTGTTTCTTGTGGAGAAGTCTCCATAGCATAGCAAGAGAGACTCCTCTCCCTAAGAGAACTGAAGAAAGACTATTCTAGAGGTGGTAAACTGACTGAAAGTCCCAGGTTTTGTCTCTTTATGTTGTCAGTAGGAAAGAAAAGATGGTGTGAAGGGAAGAGAAGTGTTCTGAAGGTTTTACTCAGAAGTGTTCTGAAGGCTGTCTTATTATGCTTTCTTTTAGTTCTGTTAATAAAGTTTACTTTATACCCTTTAAAGTTTTGAGCCTGCTTTGCTCTCCTCCTAATTCTTATCTCACAGCAGAAAATGAGTAAATAATTCTAGTAGGTGCACTGGCATTTGGCCAGCATTAGACCCACCACTCTCTCCTATCATTCTCCTTGGTCCCTTTCTTGCATAACAGTTTCACTTCTAGTTTTACTTGCCAGTTTTTGGTTTATATAGGTACTTTGTGAAAATGTTTTTATTTGTGTCTTTTGTTTGGTTTTTTTGGATTTGTTTTTTGTTGTTGTTGTGTTTTTTAAATTGGGTCATTATCCAGGGAAACCTATAGAAGTGCCTGACAAAAGAGACGAGCCATTAACAAGGGGAGCACAACAATTTCTTCTATTGTTGCAATACAATCCACAGGGCAAAAGTTGGACAAAGACGTGTTTTGAGCCAATAACAAAGTAAATGCTCTAAACTAACTTTAGCAAGTTTCTTCATATGCTCCATAGTAGGCTCCCCTAAAAAGTAAGGCATCCTAGACTTTGTGTCTCCTGCAGTCAGTTAAAAGCAGTTGTAGAATTTTCTTTGCCATTAGAAGGTAAAAAAAATTGTCATCACAACCCTTCTGGACCGTGAGATTGGAAAAAAAATTTTTAAATCAGACCAAAACTCAGATTAGTTACACTATTTTTTCTTATGCCCAAAACGGAGATTTAGTATCTAAAGTCTCTAATGCTTTTTTTCAAAATTGATCCTTCTTTCACTTTTGGCAACAAAAGTAAATTTCTGCTTTCCTTTGATGGTAGCAATTTTCTAACTGAATTAAAGTCCTTGCTCTGACACACTCTGCTAAAATGAATGTTATATTCATTTAATTGCTGCTTCTGATATTATTTTAGCAAAGTAACTGACCTCTTTTGAACCTGTACAAATACACTTTAAATTATGATAAATTTCAATCAGGTTTGAAAATTCTTTGTAAAGAAGAATTATGTGGTTTTGGGGTTTTTCTTCCCCAGTAAATGAAAAGTGTTGAATCAGTAACAAAAACTTTTTCTGAAGTCTTGTAAATCTCTGTACCTAAAGAGTACTAACATGTTTCTGCTGCTTTTGTGCATCTCTGACATGTAAGTGAGGAAGGATATGTTGCAAATCGTGAACAGATCTGTTTCAAAACTGCATACCTCAACTGCAAGACTCAGAGGGGTAAAGTTCAGCTTGATTAACTCAGATATCATCCTAATTTCAAATTGTAAATGAACTAATTTCTCTTCTTCCAGTACCCCAGAGGAAACATTTCAGTGCTGGGTTTTTTTTCCTAGAAATACGGCATTAGTCATTTTAGTTTACATTACATCAAAATAATAATTTTTTGCTTTAACTGTATTTTATCTGCACAGGGAAGTCACAATGTCATTGAACAAGCAATTTCTCATGTAACAAGCCTAATACTGTGTCGGTCCCAATTCCCTCCAACCGATTTCCACAGAAGTTGAACCAGATTGTGCAGCTACAAACATTTATAGTTTGAAACAGCTCTTTAATCCCATTTTCATGTACCTTTTTTGACCAATGACCTAAATAATGTACCTGGGAAAAAAACGAAAGAGGAAAAAAAGAAACAAACCCAAATCACAACTCACCTCAAATGTTTAAACTGATATAGAACAGATAGCATTGATTACAAATTTACCTTTTTAATGAATGCCACAGAGAATGTATCCCATGATACAATCCCATGATCCATCAGCTCAACAAATGCAGTCAGTGTAAAGGACAACATATCTCCAAAGCTGCAAGAGACAGGAGTCATGACAACATTTACCAGTAATGCAGTAGGGCACCAACTGAGGGAATAAAGCAGCAGGAAGCTTTCAGAAAGGCAGGAAAATTAAACCAATTATGGACTAAGAGGTAGCAGAAGAGCAAGAGAGGCCATGCTATAGGTAGTCTCCAAAACAATTTAGTATGTATAACAAGAAAAGTCAACTGGAGGAAAGCAGTTGTAAGAGAAGAAATAATCCCCAGAAGAGCACTGCATGCAATGCTCAAAAAAAAACCAAAAACAGTCAGTCCAAAGTAAACTTCTCTCATAAATTCGGAGATTTATATCTAAATAAAGATATAAAGAGGAAAGAAGTGACCTTTTTCCTTAGCACTTATGAAATCCTCCTAAGTGAAGGTCACATAGAGGTGTCACATTTTGGTACCTCTGTATCAAGCAAATTGGTGGGAAGTTAGAGCATTGTTTATTCCTTCTCTTACAACGAAGCAAATATATTTTTAAAATGCACCAGAAGAGATTATCTATCTTGAGCAGAACTTTCTAACAATTAATGCCTTGATTTCTTTTTTTAAACCTAGAGATGCATCTCTTTTATGTTATCTATGAGCAAACAAATTGCAAAGCATGCAGTTCCAATTATTTAGGTTTTGCAGGCTACTACCTTGCATTTTACACTTGTAAATTTAAAATTCAACACAACTTTGTATGAACTCAAGTAAATTCAAAATGAGTTTAAACTCATCAGGGATAAAATGACTAGATGCACAGGAATTTTTCATGTTAAACCAAACTTTTAAAGATTAGCTTCATTTCTATACATAGTCAGGGCACCAAACAGTCAGGAGCCACAATGATTTCAGTGAAGCCCTTCCATGAGGTAACTACTCAGTACAAACAGCAGTGCAGAGATCCTGAAAGGGAATTACCTTTCAGGGCATGTCAAACTGCCTGCAAGGTACTCTGCCAGTAAGCCACTAAAAAGCAAAATCACACAATCAACCAGCATGAATAGTCCCAGTGATTTTGATACAGCAGCTTACACCTAATAGAAAAGATAGAATAAAAAAACCCTCTGTCAGAGTGGAACTGCAAAACTTAGGATGTTGAAAACCTGAGTCCAACAGTACAGCCATATTAATCAATGTAATTAATTGGTGTTTCTTAATCTGTGGTTTATCCTACTGTCCTGCATGAACCCAACACAAAGAAGTGAACATCCACTCACATGGAAGGCATTTACAGCATTACAGAGGAATAAGGCAGACAAATCAGCTTCAATGCAGCAATTCCAGTAGCTGGATTTGGTTTAATCTGCCATTTAGGGATATCTGATGGCGAGAAGCAGCCTTTGATGCCCTCTTCATTTAAGAAAGGACATTTTGCCACAACTTCTGAGATTCCCTCCACCAAAAGTACCCTTGCCATTCCTGACATTTTGTGAGTAAAACCCAAAAAACCTTTCCCTTCAGTAAATACCGGTATGCACAGTGGCTTTGATTACTCGTGACAAAATGAAAAACTTACACCAAAGAGCAAACAAGAAAAATAATGTCTCTAAAAATCCACAGTAATTTCGCAGGGAATATTTCTTCAGCAAACAAATTGTCTAGAAGTTCTGGGTTTTGTTTTGGGGGGCAGAGGATGTTCTTTTGCCTTTTTTTTCTTGTTGTAGTTGGTTTATTTGTTTGGGGTTTCTTTAATTATCCCAAATCATTTAAGAACTACATTAGATTTAAAATGTCATCATTAGCATTCCAAATAACCATAGATTTCATATTAAGATGACAATAAGACTCTGAAGGAAATTTAATCAGCTCTGGTCCTGTCATGTTCCCCAATTCATTCCTTTTGCATAAAATAGTTATTTATGAACCCACAAATAAAACACTAAGGAAAGGCTTTCTTCAAAAAGCTTGCACCAAATCCTAATGTATCTTTATGACAGAACACTTCTAGAAATACAAGGAATACTAATATTATAAGTATTAACATTATTATTAATTAAAACTAAACCAGTTTCAAAATTTTTTAATTATAAAGGTAGGTCATATAGGTTGAAAAGTAGATAAAAATTTCTCCCAGCATTAAAATAAGCACACAATCTGGCAGAGATAAATTTTCTCATCTATTGTTTTAAAATCTAGTCAATTAACCTGTATTTAGTATATGAATGCTCTTCAATAAACAAATTGTACATGAAAACTAATCCCCATCAACAAAAGGTAAAGTTTAGAGGGCTTGTTTAAACTACATTAAACTTGTGCATGGATATTCATCTTCAGAACAGCAGTGACAGGAATGTAAAGGGATTAAACTAACCTGGATTCACCAGTCTCATTAAGTCTTCTCATCAAAACTATTGATCAATCCTACCAGATTAATACTGATTAATCCATGCTCCTCCACAGCTCTGGGGAATAAACTGGGCTAATGGAACTGACAAATCTGGTTTGAACGTGTAAACCTAGTTTTAGTAGATCTGACAGTGATATAACCATTTGGGATCCAGAAGGTGAAAGCACTTTTCAACTTAAAACGATCAGACACCTCATCAGATGTCACTCCAGTGACTCTGCTTCAACTAATTAATGACTGAAGAAGTGCAACACTGGGACTAATCAAGCAGCAAGAAATACTTTAGCTCTACTATTATGCATCATCACACATACACACTATGTCCTTCTAAAATATATGGCTATACACATGCACCTGCCCACACACTTATACACCGAGTGCCATTGCAAAAGTCAAAAGCCAGGCTTAAGGGATAAGCATTAGGAGTAGCACAGCTAAAGATGAAAGCAATCTGCAGGGTAACTAGGGCAAGATAAGGATTAAAGCATCTGCAGGAGGAGGGGAAGGGTGTTGATTCACTGTTAAGTGGTTAAACACAAGCGGATAGGTAGAAATAGACTTTCAAGTAATTTGTTTCAAAACACACACACAGAGACACACTCACAGTATTAAGAGCAGCAGACAGAATAGAGGCTAGAAATTACAAAGGAATCAAAGCTGGTTTATAAAATTAGCAATCTTTAAAAAACAACGGTAGGAGCTGTTTAACTCAAGGCCTCTGTAAGGGTTTTGATCATACAAAAAGCCTGAAAAATAATGGGGCCTCTTTCTTCACAAAATCTTTTTAGAATCCATAGCACAAAGCACAACAGTTCTGTAACTATCAAACCCTTGGTGCTCTGACTAAATTACCTAATAGTTTGAGGATAATTCCTAATGAAGGTGCTTTTTAATGCAGCAAGAGGGGAAAAACGTTCAGAAGGATGCACCGTGTAATTGCAATTTCATATCTCATTAACAATGACATCTTAATAACCTTTGCTCTCAGGCAAGCTACTTCTACAAGCCCTCCTGAATGCTGCTCTGGCTCTGGCTCTTGGATGCCTTACATTGGGACAACAGATGAAATTTCACTATTCTTTGATGACTCCCCTCTTCTAACCCCCATTGTGAGAGCTGGTCATGAAGCATCTCCTCACCCACAGCAGTTCCTGGCAAAAGCCTGCTAGGCAGCAGAAAGCTGAGGTTTGCAATGCCATCAGCTGTCCCAGCATGAGCCATGCCAGTGGATGGCCATGCTCTAATACAGCCTGTGGGTCCTCAACCTCTCTGACAAACCTGCCTGAAGATTAAGGCAACAGCTGCTTTCTACATCTCTAGGCTTTAGAGAAATACCAGGTCAAACCTATTAATTTAAATTCCTAAGAATACTCTGTATTCTCTGCTTTAGGAAACTGTGAAGAAAAAAACAACAAACCCAAACCATTCCACACATTATGATAATAGTTTTTCTTTCCTGAAAATAAAAATGACAGGAATGTGTCTGTGATTCTGATTACCATACCTGTCTCTCACATGCCTTCCTAGTATCATTTCTACATGCTAAACCATCTTTTTATTCTGTGTGCTTATTTTGAAAGATACCTAGAGCAACTGGGATTACTTTTCAAAATAAATTAATGGCAGTTTAGCACCCAAATTCCCCAGATGTTTTTAAAAAAGAAAGTAAAAAAATCTCAATCCATGTTTCACACACATAACAAAATGAACATTTTATCACTCTTTTGGAGGGAAAAATACTTGGCTGCTCAAAGGATTCTGTAAATCAAGATAATTAGTCAGGCTCAGCTGCCATCAGGTAACAAACAAAGGAATACAAGCTTTTACCAAGCTTGAAAAATAGCTTTGTGTAGTGGAATCTGGAAATTAATTGTTGCTTGTTTGTCACAACCAGCGTACAGCCACCAGCCCACTGGGACTAGGAGCCAAAGAATGTACACCTTCACACAAACCGCTTTCATGGGCGAAACAGAAACAAAGCTGAGCTCTAATTTTACAACGGAAAGCAGCAAAACAATTTAATTGGGCAGGAGGTAACAGGAGAGTAGCAGCCTACTACTAAATGCAGGAGTGGTTAACTAAGTCCTTATCTGGGCTCACAGCCTAATACTGGGCAGCTGAAATGCCTGACATCATTGAGGTCAACATCAAAGAGTAAGAACAGCTTTTTAAATTGGAGCTGTCAAGGATAAATGGCCGTGAATAAATTTAAACAGGGAAACAGAATATATCTAATCATCAGAAGACAAGAGCTCTGGAAAAGCCATGGGGGCCAGAATCTAACTCAGTCTAAAACGAAGACTGATGATGTAGCAGGGTGCTTTGCCAGCACGGTGTGAACTTTATATTGCTATGGCTCCTCTTCACTGCTTCTACACTGCCTTGTTTCTTCAAGCAACCTTTCCAAGGGTAAAACTAAGCCACTGTCAAATCAAGGCAGAAGCAATTCATATCTACTTGGTACCTACTACAGACGAAAACGATGGAATAATCTGTGTAGTAGCTGCCCCTATTTTGCTAGATGATTACAGAAAATGCACTTATCTGCTACACAGCAATTGACACAGATTTTTTTCTTTTTCATTGTGCTAGCTAAGCACTACCGAAATATTTCTTTGTGATACAGTTTCACTGCATCATTAAAAGGGGTCAGCCTTACTGATTTCAAATCCCTTGCATTCCAAGGACAAGAAATAATAGCTTTGTAACCCTAGTATCAGGGTTTCACTATGTTTGAAAATTAATTTTCGTTAAAGAAAAACAAGGTGTGAGTTTTAAACATAACTGTAGATATTCTTGAATAAATCCAAGTGTAGATACTCTTACTATGGAGTATGACTAAATCCACTTAAAGGTCCATTAAGCATGGGAAACTAGCCCAGAAGAACTGTTACACACTGAAGATGTGATTAGAATTACCTTTTTTTCTTTAATTCCTGGCTTTGTTCATTTCATGGCAATTTCCTCATGTCTGGAAATTGCCATGAAATGAACAAAAATGGACTACTTTTCTTAAAAGTCCAGGCATCACTATACAGGAAAAACATCAGTCTCCAATCAGTTTGGTTTGACTACAATTTAGCACTGCAATGCAGAAGTCAATTAACAGAGCTGTTTCATGGGATCTTTTTTCATTTATTATGTCATTCTGTACATCCAAAGTAACTTGTTTTTTTTAATTAGCACTTTAATGGTTTAATGGGGAGAAATGGTTCCTCTAAGTATCTTTAGTCAAGAAGACAGGAAGTGGATGCTGAGATAGTTTAGTTCATGGTATCAAGCTCTGTGGGAGTTTTATCATTCTCATTTCACTCGATTATTTTAGTATTTAATTATTACTATTATTATTATTACTATTATTACTAATTAATAGTAATTATTACTATTATTATTTTCCCATTAATACATGGGGGAAAAATAGTCAGGATGTTGGATAACTACACCCATAGAGCACTAGTACAAACACTTTACCTTCAAAACATATGAGCAATCCAGCTTCCAGAACTATTGATTTCACATCCTCAACAATGGCTCTGGTATCTTTTTCAGTACAAGTCCCAAACTCAATAATTTGTGTTATTTAATTGTATTATCTCATGTACTACTACTGGAAAACAAAATATTAATCTTGAGGAAATAAAAATATTAGTATCTGAGTACTCCCATGTAAACTGAAGTTTCTACTGGCAGGATTTAACTTCCAAAGTTAGAATAAACTTTAGTCACAGACACTTTCTTTACTACTGTATTCACTGATGTGATATATCTACATTGACCAATAAGGTTCCCCTTAATAAGTATCTTAATAAGGATCAAATGGGTAAAACCTTGTTCTCATGAGTAAATAAAGATAAACTGTGTAAAAAACTCAGGTCATCAGTCGGATCAGGTCCTAAAACCAGGGTGTAATGCAACTGTACGTCAGTATTTCAGTACTGTCCTGAGGACAAACTTAATCCATAGAAGCCTACAGTGTAACAGAATTTGGAAACAGAGAGGTGCTGAAAGACTGTAACTATTTTTCCACAAAGAACTATTTTCACAGCAGTGAGGAAAAGCCATCTTAAAGGACATGAGATACCTTGTCTCAGCACGGATGATCACAGAACCACAGAATTTTTAGGGTTGGAAAGGATTTCTGAAGATCATTGGGTCCAACCTGCCAATGTGGGGTCACCTGGAGCAGGTTACTTTAGAACACATCCAGGTGGGGTTGGAATGTCGCCAGAGAGGGAGACTCCATGCCCAGACTCTCTGGGCAGCTGTTCAGTGCTCTGCTACCCTCAATGTAAAGCTCTTCCTCGTGTTGAGGTGGAACTTGTGTTTTAGCTTATAGCCACTGCTCCTTGTCCTGTTGCTGGGAACCATGGGAAAGAGTCTGGCACCATTCTCTTGGCACCTGCCTTTGAGTTATTTATCTGCATGAATGAGATCCCCTCTCAGTCCTTTCCACACTAAACAGGTTCAGCTCCTGCAGTCTTCCTCTTAAGAGAGATGCCCCAGATCTCTAATTATTTTCATGGCCTTCCACGTGCACCCATCCCAGGAGCTCCATGGCTTTCTGGTACTGAGGAGGCCAGAACTGGACACAGCACTGCAGATGTGGCTTCACTAGAGCAGAGTAGAGGGAGAGGATCACCTCCCTTGACCTGCTGGCCTCAGTCTTAGGATACCATTGGCCCTCCTGGCTCCAAGGGCACTGCCAGCTCATGGTCAAGTTGTCATTCTCCAGGACTCCCAGATCTTTCTCTCCAGAGCTGCTCTCTACTTGGTCAGCCCCCAACAGGTACTGGTGCTTGGGGTTATTCCTCCTCAGGTGCAGGACCATACATTTCACTTATTTGAACCTCATTAGGTTCCTCTCTACCCAGTTGTCCAGCCTATCACAGTCTTGCTGAATGGCAGCAGAGCTTTCAGGTCATGCTGCCGAGTTGATGCTGCCAAGAATTCCATAAGCCTCACGGCACTTTAACAATTTTTCTCATAATCTAAACTTTTCTATTATGAAACAAGTTACTTTGTATTAGGTTAAGAAAGTGAACTTAGCAGAAGGATTTAAATTTCCTGCCAAATTTATTCTTACTGTAAAATTTATTTATTAGGCAGTGATTTAAAAATAAATGTTTCGGAACTTGGTTTACAGCAGATTTGTGAAAGTATGATTTAGTACAGGTTTGGATGGGGAGCTGCATTTTCTGCATGATAAATCACATCAAGGTCTCAGAATGACAGACATATGCTTAATTGATTATTCTTTTGCTTCCTTGGGTTTTAGCTATACTTGACATGTCAAATTTACAAGCCAATCAAGATATTACAACATCTCTTGGGATTCAAATTTATCAAAGCCTCTGCTTAACTCTGAGCAAACAGAAGTATCCTGTTCAAAATCATCAGGGAAATAGGCAGGGAAATTCTGATATGAGGCCATTTACTATTTTACAGTTTTCCTTTATGCAGCTATCTGCAACAAATAGATTACCTGGAACCAGCAAATAATAGGAATTCAAGCTGGGACAATGACCTTACTTTTCCATTCACTAACATAGACCATTAAAATTGCCAGCTATCAACCACATGAGCCAATGAAATTCAAGAGAGGAATTGGGAAAGGTGGGGATTTTTTTTTTTTTGGCTGAAATTAAAAAAGAAAACAAAAGCCTTACTTCAGAAATAGTAAAAGCCCCTGCTGAAGTTACAGAAATGAAGCACTCATTCCACAGGCAAAGCAAAAAAAGAAAAAAGGCTTCATCAGAAAATTTTAACAGGCATCAAAGAGCAGAAAACAGAGAAGATTGAAGACTTGCTGATGAATATGCACAGTTGCATTTACATATAAAGATTAGCGCAAGGGCCTGAACTCAGTCATGCAAAGGAAGAGGTAGTATACAAGGTCATGATCTAATCAAGTTCTTACCAGGGCTTCATTATCTTCTGCAATTTCTGATATCGTCTGCAAAATTAAAACTTGCATGTGAGGAAAAACACTTTAAGACATCTGTACTCTATTTACTGCATACAACCCCCCCCAGCCCGTACTTGAGCCATAAAATTCACAGACACATACAATAAGAGGCAGTAAATTGCTAACAATTTGCTGTGAACAGAAACAGTTCAGTAACTGCTAATGAACACTTCAAATAAATTTCAAATATTTCTTCAGAATACTTGTGTTAACTTCTGTTAGGAAAAAGCATATCTAGACATTCTAATTTAGTAATGCATTTGTGTAAAAAGTCTTTGATACAAAACAATAAAGGTTTACAGATCAAGAATCTTCTGTCCTGTTTAAACAACATGTAACCCATTGCCTGGATAACTCTTTATTTACTTGTAGTCTCCACCACTAATACTGATGTCAGAGTCATCAGCATTGTTACAAGTTGTGTAGCTAGGATGGTAAATGGTAAAAATGACACCAAAGATATATACAAAACATCACTTAAGCACATAAAAAATAAGGGAGCTAAAAAGAAGTTTAAAAAAAATTCCATCTCTTACTAAACCCCTTCTTGTGCCTCCTAAATCTGTTTCACAGTTTTATTTCAGAGGCTTGGCTGCAGTCTCACACTGGGCAGACTAGTGTTAAAAAGGACAACAAAGAGGTCCCTCTTTCCTTTCTGCACCTCCTCCCCAGGTCTTCCCCTTTGCACTTTCCCTCACAGCAAGCTGCACAGCAGTGTCATTCAGCTCAGAAGAGCTCTAGGACTACAAGCTCTCCAGTCACTGATTCAATTCCCTAATTCTCTCTCAGAATGTAGCTACAGTTTTGGTAAAGTAGTAATTCCTCCCACATTTTCAAGAGGAACCAGTCTCAAGGAGGCTGGCTTGTGTAAACGGGGAGAAAATACAGATAACATCACAGGAACAGTCCTTCTGAATTCCTTCTCTGCCAGCTGTGAGCTGCAATACTCATGCCTGAAGATAGTGCTGGCACAGTTTACCATGTATCCAAGCACAAACTGGGCTACAGCCTAACTCAAATCAGAGAAGTGACAAGATTTTCTCCTTGGATTTCACGGCCTTGGTTCTTTTATGCTGCAACATCTATCTGTGTAGCCAGTAATAAGAACAAACAAAAAACATCCTGATGATCAGACAGCTTAAAAAGTGAGGGAGAATACCCTCAACATGCTTTTATGAGCAGTAAAATTCAAAACATTTTCCATAGCAGGAGATCCAAGCTTCAGCAGAATGTCATTCCTGTGCTTCTGCAAACTAAGTGCTTCCATGCTGTGGCAGATTCTGCCAAGCCACCAAGAACAATTGCCACAACAAATGGGTTTTGTCATCTCCTAAATGTGCATGGATCCTTGCAACTTTCTGCAGCATGTCAGCCAAACTTCATAACACTCTTCCAAGACCAGTTTTTAAAATAGCTGCTTTCTTCCAGGTGCTGACTTCAGCTAAGCAGCAAACAAACTTGAAATTAGGGCTGTGTTTTTCTGATAGCGAAATAAGTTTGGTGTTTGCAAACTGGTAGCACTTCAAAGGACAGACTCTGTTTTGCCAGAGATTTTTCACAACAGGCTCTAATCAGGACATTTTCTCCATGACTGAGACAGGGATTACAGAACAAACATCTGAGTCCTAAAACAAAACATTTAGACAGCAACTCTCTTAGCATTGTTCTAAGAGTTCTCAAGACAGAACTCTTATCCATCCTGAGTTAATCAGCAATCAGTTAACCTAAGGTCAAAAAGTGTGCAAAGTAAAAGAAAATATAGATTTAGAATAATGTGCTGAAATAATTGAATTATATAACACATTCCTGGTGAAGCAGTACAAGGACTTCAAAATTTTGACTGCAGAGGAAGGATAGCCATTGTATTAAATCAAACAATTTCCACTGATTTTTCTTGCTTTGGTGTGACTAGAGCAGCAACAAATCTAGGACATCAAATGTTGCAGCAACACATGATTATAGATTGCCTTTTACCACTGAAGATGTGGATAGAGGCTGTTCTCTAAAGCAACACATGATATTTTCATCCATCATTGAACAAAACATAACAGAGAAGGAACTGGCATGAGCAGGAGTTCCTCTCATATTTACCCACAGACCATGCAAAAGTCACCAAGGAGGAGTCAAGCTGATTCTTCTAGCTAGTCAGCCTGGAAAGGAACTCAGTACATTCTGCCACCTCCATCAGCTTTCCTCTTTCTACATATACAAAACTTTTTTTTCCAGTGGTAGCAACTCTGTAGTAGCAACCAAACAGTTCTGTAGAGCCCTTCTTGGTGAGTTACCAAGGTAGGGTCAAAAATGCTTGAAATTACTGATCAAGACACTGTAATTAGCTCAATACTTATATTTTTCTTTTTTTCTTTTTTTTTTTTTCCTTAAAGAAAGCATCCCTCAATTGCACTTGCACAGATGGGAACAAAACCACGGCCAAAACCCAAATGTTATAAGGGCAAATTAAATAGCAATTATGAAAGGTTGAAATTCTATACTGGTGAAAGACAAAACCAGCAATTTTTACACAGGCAGGAATCTCAAAATAGATGCCAACCTAATGCAAAATAACATGAATGACAAGTTACCAGGTTTGACATTTTTTGTACCATAACATGTTTCCTGTCTGGCCTCAAAGGAACTTTGTGATACACTTCCAGATGAATCCTAAAGAGCAGCAGTGAGTTATCTTTGGACTTCTTCAAGCACACAGACTTACTACCTGCTCAAATAATGGAGGTTACACCTTGAGCAGCTTCTAAAAGAGACCAGCTTAGCAGGGACCTGATTATATCAACTCCTATCTCTTCATGTGCCAAAACTGCTGTACAAAGACAAAAGATACCCCAAATCTAAACCCCAGCTGGAGTAACACGCAGTGTGCAGGAAGAGCTTGTCTGAACTGAGGGAAAAAACTAAAATGTCCCATTATGGAAGCCAGTGTGGAGCTACTGTAGCTAATGATACCAAGACCTAAAGCAGTCACACCACTTCAGCACAACAATTGTTTCTGAGCCTGAACTATTTGAACATGAGCAGAATTGTGTAAGAGTGCCACTGAGGATAAAAGCTTTTCATGCAGTATGACCCCACAGAGGGCCACTGTTCCCAAAGGTGGAAGATGCTCACAAAAACTTCCTCCTCTACAGAAACACTGATGGGATGATGGATGAATGACCTGCCAAACATATGAAAGCAGCATTTGGCTATTGCTTTTCAGGCAAACACAAGGATAACACACATTCTAGATAACAGGCAGTGTTTAGGAATATGAAAAGAAAAATCCAAGAGTACAAATTTCTGGCTTCTGTTTGTAACAGGTGTGGCTATCACAAGCATATCAAATCTTGGAAACACTTTGACCTGGAATAATCTACAAAATTACAATTACTATTAAGTTACACAGCAGCCCTCAGACTCCTCACAGCTACCACAACATCCCACAGCTATACACAGTCCAACAGACAAAAACATCCTGTGGAGATTTTAAGCTCTTCCCCTTATTTTTCTTGGTTTTTCAAATTTCAGTTTTATCTGGAATTAACAAAAAAAAATTATTTTGCCAACATTTGTACTCTGCAGAATATTTGGAAATATAAATCCACTGCTGGAGTTACTCTTTTTATAACATTTTACAAAAGAGGTTGCCAAACAAGACCAAATAAAACTGTCTTCTCTCCTCATCCCTGTTCCTGTCAACAGGGTGTTGATATCACCATTTAAAAGGGGTCATTTAAATGCTGATATTCTCAAACACAGGCTAAGTAAAAAAATCAAGCCTGGAGAAATAGCATTTAGGATGGGGGGACCAGCAACTCTCCCTTTCTTCCCTCCAAAATGTGATCTTTGACAGTTCCACCGTCAGATGACCTTGAGATTGGCTCAGTTGGTTAAAGTACAGTGTTAATAACACTGAGGCTGTGGGTTTGATCCCTGTAGGGGCCATTCACTCAAGAGTTGGACTCAATGATCCTTCTGGGTCCCTTCCAAGTGAGACGATTCCATGATTTTATCTAAAGCCCACAGTGTGTGCTTTGCATATGTAAAAGATATAAGAAAAATTGTACTTGTATGTGCAGAGAGGGAGGGTGTAATCCAAGCCTGAAGACTGATGGGGAAACAAACCCAAAATAGAACAAGCAGGAGAAAAGTAAACCAACAAAAAAAGCCACTCCAGAAAAAAATCCTACTCCACCTTCTTTCTTTATGGAAACTGCACTGAAAAATGGAGCTGCAGCCCTTTCTCATTCTCCTGCCATTACCATCTCCACAGTGGTATAGTAGGATTACCTGATTTTATACACTCTTTTGGATTTCTGCCTCATAGACAATAGTCATCATCTCCCGACATTACAGAAGCACTAAGAAATGAAGATTGAGTAAAACTAAAACCCCTGTTGGACAAGAATTGATTTTGGCAGCAATGTCAGATTAAGTAATCTATGCTTCCAGGTGAAGTTTCACAGGAATAGTTGAGACTTTTTAAAACACTGTGCTGTCAAAAATACAAATTAATTTCCTCCCTCCGTTGGCTGGCTGAGTTTCCAACAGTTTAGCAAATTGAATTGCATCACTGAGGACTCAAATAAGCATTGAAGCTGAACAAGAGAGGGAGCAGGTTCTATACAGCCTGTAGCCAAGAAGGGTGGAAAATGACTACTTTATGTAGTGGCAAAAACCTACTAGCTTAGTATTGTTCTTATCTTCTGAAAATTCATTCTCCATTTATCTAGTGAGTTGTGCTTTCACAACAGTTTTCTGGGGCAATGCTGTGAGCTCAATCAGGGAACTAAACTGGGTTAAGGAATATTGTATTAAAAGTGGCCTCTACTGTCACTTTTCATAGCCTACACCAGTTTTCCAGTCCAGCTTGGTAGAAACAGTACTGGCATAATCCTCCAGATGAAGCAGGACAGGAACAAGTTACTGTGAGCAAGGGCAGCTTAAACGTTTTGACAGCACTGCTGAAATACTCATCAGACTGTGGTGGAAAAAACCACCAGCAGGTATTTGACCAACTGTCCCAAAAAGTGTGTTAAAGTCGGAATAACTCCAAACCAATCTGTCTTCAGTTTTCCACTGGGCTGGTATACAGTATTATCTCTGTAAGACAAGCCAAGAGCTGGAATTTCACTGAACAATGCTATTTGTCCTTAAAGCATGCACAATTGATCTCTCAGAGACTTCCAGCTGTACAGCAGCCAACTCTGCAACTGCATGTGCTCAATAGAAGGCTCTTCTTAGTCAAGACACAAAACCCATACAAATATACATTTATTTAGAAGCTTACATGAACTTGAACTAGCTGCATTTATTATTTACAATAAGGAAGACAGCCAAATTCAACAACTATTACAATTAAAAGCAAAGGGTTTCTTTCTCCAATCTGCATACTAAGCAATTACAACTCTCTTACAATTACAACTATCTGCTACCAGGATATCTGCTACCTTGTCTTAGCAGCATTAACTAGCATGTTCCTGTGCCACGGCTGTATGACAATAAAGCTGCTCAGCCCGGCCTCATCGATGAAGCAGACATCTGGAGAACAATCATCTCAACAGCAGCATAAACAATTCTGTTCTGGTTACTGTCAAGACAGCTAGGCTTAGCATAGTCTCTCTTTTTTTTTTGTTTTTGGCAGAAACTGTGTTATTTCAGCCAAATGGCAAGTCACAGAGATCAGGATAATGCCAATTAAAAAAATGCTGAAAATTCTGCATAGGCCTTCCTCCTTTCCCTCCCATGAGATCACCCTTATTATTATTACTATAATAACAAAAAAAAAAAGTTTCCTTTTATAAACTCTTTGGTCTTTCAATATTTACAGCGTGTGAATTACATTTTCCTTTTCTTGCTTTATAAGGCATTATGAGGAATTTTTTTCCTTCTAAGGAAGGCTGAGAGTCTGTTCCAGTCACACAACTATTCTCATACATCAAGAAAAAAAGTCCCACGACTTTAACAGTCTTCTGCTACATCAGAAAGACTATCTGTACAGACATGATTTTCTGAAACACAAGTTCTAGGCTCAACTACGGAATATAACCCACAATGAGAGAACTATGTTATCACAGTTGGGGTAGCAAGAAGACATGACTCCTTCTCCCACCTTGGTTCCTGAACATATTTTTTATCAGTAATTAGGATACCTAGGACTCAGCAGCATTGCTCATTTTCTGCCCCATTTTAGGGCGTTGCACTCTGAGGGGGGAGTGGAAGCAGCACACCCTTACACTTCCCCTTTAGACCATCTGTACACCCAAGCAGATGGACTGTACAGTCAGCTTCTCTTAACTAGGCACAGACAGGCTTCTGAAAAAAAGTTTAGCATTAGGAGTGCTGTGGAAATCACTTTCTGAAAAGTCTCAGAAAAGAAAAATTACTATCTGCACACATCCACCCCACTCTTTGGTGATACAAATGCACAATCTAAGAAATTATTGGATATCATGGATAATTATAGAATGGAATCAGCATTTTCTTGTTCTTCATGACTTGTCTTACAGTCTTTTCTATAATTTATGTGTCACCCAAACCATAAAAACAAACATAAAACTATTTTTTTTTCCATTTTTCAGTTAATAAGACTCGTAGCAATGCTGTGGAAGCAAGAATGAGTCTGAAGGAAAAGCAAGATAAGCCATCTCAATCAACAAGATCAAGATACATGTGGACAGTTTCTGAGACATTGCATCTCTGCAAATATAAATATATTCATATTGACAAGATGCATCCTCAGCTTCACTAGGGTCCATGCACCCTACCACCAACCCCTATAGCTTTATGCTTGCACACACTATGGCCACAGTTCTCTATTCTCTAACACATTCTAATTTTCTTCAATATTCAGGAATATAACATACAGAAAACTAACTAGGAAACACTGTTATTTCTTGTCAGCTTTTTATATTACCACTTCTTTTCATCACCTGCGAAATGAAACAGAAGTAACTAGAAATCCAGGGATTTACATTCTCTTACTCTGGTCACTGTACTATAACAGTCATCAGTTTCACTGAAATAATGACTAAGTAGCACAATAAACAAAGCCAACTATAAATAAGACATAGGCCTCTTCCTCAGTGAAACTTATATAAAAAGATGGAGTCTTGTTTTCCAGAGGCTACCCAGTAAAACTTAATTACACACTCAAATTATAATTTTAGAGCCACCTCTAAGATTAAATCCATGTGCAAAAAAAATCTCAGAGCAACTTTGCACTGAGCACGATGGCACTTCTAATGAGCACCGCCTGGCCCTTTGGGGAAAATAGAGAATAAATCTTGAATTAACAAAATTCATCAATTTCTACCACAGCTGCAGCACACCATGAACAGAGGTGCCACTCAGCCTGGGCTTACAGATGTGGGGCTGTTCTCAGCTGCATCAACCCGTGGGCAGCTGGCACAGCACACAGAGGGGATCCCTGCAGAACACCAGCAGCCACTCCATAGGGTATGTCCCATTCCTGCTCTCCCAGAGTCTCAGCATCAGTCCCCAGGGTGCAATACAAGAGCAGAGACAGCCACCACCCTCACACTGTTTCACAGCACAGCTACTCTCAGGTGGTGGCTCAGTGACACACGGAGACCAATGTAATGGTCTGTTGCCGCCAAAAAAGGGCCTTTTCTTCATCCACGCATGACCAGCTCCTCTCTTGTTTCTTCAAGTCCCTAACTGAGCAGTCCCTAACTAATTTTAGAGAGTTATTTTAGAGCAGTCCCTAACTAATTTTAGAGAGTTAGTTTTCTAACAGAATCATGTACTTTGCAAAAAGTTAACAGGTTGGATTGGCTTTGTGAAGCACACAGACACTAGAACCAACTCCTAGAACCAGTTCCTGGAAAAAAAAAAAAAAGCAGGACTGGGCTAAAGAACAGGGGTTAACACACAAAAAATGGGAGAAGGCAGTGAGCTGGACCATCTCTCAGCACACCAAGACATTAGGTTTATCTCAGCTGTATGGGTGACTCATACCCCCATTCAAACAAGGCTGGCTCTAGAGAAGTAGCACCAAGATAACTCCATAGTGAAAATATACCTTAAATGCATCTTTATAAAATACGTTGTCTTCTAAAACTGGGCTATGAAAGAAGTTCCTGCCCCACCCAGAAATTTCTGGTTCCTCATTCCTCCTCTAATACCTGCCCCCTGTCCTTTATAATGCTAATGTAATTGTTTGTGTGGATTCACCTATAGACACTGAGAGAGCAGTGTAGGTTCACCTATGGACACAGAGAAAAGCTTTATGTTCTGAAGTATTTTGGTGACCTTGTCAGCCACACAGCCCACAAGGCCATCTTGCTGAGGGTGCTGAGCCCAGGCTGGGAGCAATGGCAACAAGGCCTTCAATTTGATTTATCTGTTCAGTGAGCATTTTGTGTGGGATCTCTTATTAACAGTAGTGCAGAGTCCAAGCAAAAACAAGAACAGACCATAAGAGGACAACTGACTAAGTCCAGCTGCCTTTCTTTGACAGCCTAGGGCACTGAATGAAAAAAAAAAGTTTCTTTTCTTTCTTTTGAGGAAGTAGTTTGTCTGTTTGCTTAGTGTGATGACACAGGATCGAGTGACAGACCCTGATGTGAGGAAACAGATTCAATAGCTTGAAGTGAGATGAGAAAGGAAAACAGAAGCACAATGGCAGGCTTAGGCTGCTGTGCCTCTGTATAAATGTTTGCTCCTTTCATTAAATCCCAAGTTCTGTTAAATATGCACTCATCAGCCAGTGATGCACAGTATAAAAGCAGAAAGGAATGTACAGCATAGCACAGATGTCCTTGCTTTACAACTCCCTTTGCAAAATCAGACTTGGAAAAACCTGACCTGCTCACACCCTCAGGAGCTGCAGAATGTCTAGGCTGAGACTGCAGTGAGTACTAAGAGCTCATCAACACATGAAGCTGCTGGAAACTCTTACAGTCTGAGTCTTTGCCCAATTCCCAACTCAAGAGCATTTTTCCCCACAGACAGAAACACTGATAAATACATTAGACAGGTATTGATCAATGCATGTTTGATGACACATTACATCAGCTAAACAGAAAAAATTAAATCCCTCAAAATGCAGCCACTTACAGAAATAAAATAAAATAATAAAAAATAAAAAGGCAGTAAACTCTGCTCGTATGTCCAGTTTACAAGCCTGCTGTGTGGTTTGAAAACTTATACCTTCGGTCAGGACTTACTACAGGGTATAATTTGCTAGGCAGTTCTTTCAACAGCAGTGTTGCCTTTAGTAGTTTCCCTCCCAAATAGTTATTTTTAATCCAGACCAGACTGCTACATCTTGGCTCATCCCACAGCTACAAAACAGCACTACAAACACATCTGAAGGGTGAAGAGGGCACTTGCTTTAGTCTTCGTGCAGCTAAAAGAAGAGATTATAAAAAATGCGAATGTTCCCTGTCTGTTTCAACAGAAAATAAAATGCTTTTGTTTAAATACCTTCTGCAGTGGAGTAAGTTAAATCATTAAAACTAAACAACGTCACAACAAAATAAACCACAAGGGCAGTGACTGTTAATTTTCCTGTGTTCTGATCTTCACAAGCATATGTGAGCCTGTCCATTTAGAATATTTTTCATAAGTACAGCAACTGCATACATGTGTTTATATCAACTTAAACTTGTCTTTGCATTTAAACTTAATTTGGTCCATAAACAACAAATATCACATGAATAAAAGACAAATTGAAAAATTTGGTAACTAGAAGCATTTATTTTTAAAGTGGCATAACCTGTGATGTGGGCCACAGATCACATCACTGCAAAAAATAAAGACTATAACACCAAGATGCTGAAGATTAAAGCATGAGCTTTTGGAAATCTAGTATATAGCTGCAGTTAGACAGTAAGGATTCAGAGTTCCATAAACCATTAATCCCACAATGGGCAGGGATCAGGGAGAGATTGTTTTTACATTGCTCAATTTATGGACTACTGGATTCTAGAAAGTAAATTTTTCTGTGGAAAATATACAGTATACCTTGTACAAGACCCTCAGAGACCATTTGTGCTCCATTTCAAAGACCACTTACTACTTACTTTTCCTTTACCTCCTAATACTATTTACCTCCTTGAATCCAGGGGAACACAAGCACGTTTGTGAGAGTATCTGAACCGATTTCAGTTTTCTTTCTCTCAGGAGATAGTGTGGGTATTGTTGACTTCTTCCTGTGTAGTTCAGCTTGACACTGATTGCAAATCTCTTACTTGAAATCAAATGCTTACTGTTAAAGCATAATTTAATAGTGCAACAATCCAGTTGATACTTTTCTGCTGCACTCTCCATGTTAAGCCAATGAACACTTTCTCAGGACTTTGGTCCTGAATTCCACCAGTGAAATTTGGTAAGGTAAATTCTGGTAAAGAATGAGTGCATTTTTAGAGGTCAGCTTTCAATTTCATGTCAAAAAACATGACTGGCATTACAAAAATCCCATTCAGAATCAAAACAATAAAAAATGGAAATAAAGTAAAGCATTTATTACATTTGGGTTTTACCACACGTGTTCTCAGTAACGTGAAATTTAAAACATAGTTTTTAGGTGATATCACTTAAATATCAGCCTTTAAATATACTTTCAATGATTTATTGAAATTCCCATGAATAGAAAAGAAACTAGGACCCCAGCATCCCCAAACTTTATGGCACAGGTGGTACTTGTGACTTGCTATTTTGCTCATCCCCAGTCTTGACCACTCCATTGTTAGCGGAAATTAAGAAAAAACCAATATCTCATTGATAATTAATATACTATCCTAGCAGCCTAGACCTTTTGAGATATTTAATTTCTCAACTTAGAGCATGAAATCACCCCATATGGAAGGAACGCCAGAGTTTAAGCAGAATACTCACTCTGTGCCACTTTCAACCATTTGTGTTAGGAGGGAAATGCCATCCAGGTTTATAAATTCTTGGGCAAATGTAACATCCCGTGAATAGCTGGCTAAGTCTTTCAATGCTTCTAACTTTGCATCCATACTAGAAGACTGGATCCTCTCATGGAGCTGCTGTGCATTTTGAGCCTATGAGAGAAACAAAACACACAAAACAAAAGGAACAAAACAGTTTTCGTTACAATGAAAATCGGGAGTAAAATTTCAGTGTAAGCAGGAACAATAGCCATCTTTAATATTAATGATATTTAACTTCCACGCTCAGAAAAGATTAAGTAGCTCAAATACAAATTACTTTTGTAGAAGTATATTACTAGTGTATTGACTCTTGCAGAATCATTAGCTGAGCAATGGATAGATGTCCCATTGTCTCAGGCAAAATATAAGCATTACAAAAGACAGCCTTTGGCTTGAAGAATTTATGTGTCACATCAATAAAGAAGAAATGCAAATAAAACAAACTGCATCAGACAATCTCAGTGAAATAATAGTGGCACTTCTTTTCCTGTCAACGCATACTCAGGTTACACACTTCTCATCACCTTTAGCAAAAAAGACCACATATTGTCCTAACCATGTTACATGAAGAGAGACCAACTTCAGACCTTCTGCTCCTTCCTCCCCCTCTTCTTTTGTTCACAGTCAGTTCAAACACTCACATATCCTCTTAACAAGGAGTGTAGAATAATTACTTCCCAGATAATACTATGATATTATCTGTCACGCATCTTTTTGCATGTTCAATATCCTCCTGTTATGCTATTCTGGCCATTAATGTTTCAAATAGAGGACGAGTTAGTGAAATTCAAAATGGACACTGATGATAAAAAGCTAAAGAAATACTTAAATAATGCATAGTAAATTGCTTCTCTCTTTAGCTGTTCAAATACTTTAAAATACATCTCACGTTTTCAATTTGATGCTTTCACCTACCTGAACAGAATACCCAAAACCTTTAGTTAATAGCTACCTAGGCAATACTTTTCTTAGAAAAATAATCCTCCTCCCTACATATAGAGATATTTGCAAAATTCTGTTTCCTAAAATTCATTTCTTACCTGCACCCAAGGAAAGGTGAATGAGAGGCTATGTGTCATTAGGGAAACAAATTAAATGTAAATTCTGATGAGAGTTATTTTCTCTGAGATTATGTTTATTCTATCTCAGCTGGAGAAGAAATAAAGAAAGGGCTCTGCTGACAGACAATTCCTTTTCTATTCAAGTTATGAATTTACTCTTCACAGAGATAGTCATCTCTGAAGATAAAGATTCTGAGAAAGCAGTAATTTTTTTAGTGCAAGTGAACATTTAAACAAGGAGCCCAGAAAAATAACCAGCATCTGTGTTATTACAGATACAGCTGCCTAGCTACATAACTTTGAGTGCTTCAAAAACATGAATAAATTAAATGTCCCAACTTCCTCCAATATCAGGAAAATTTGTTACTTCTTGTTTTTACAATGGTGGTGGTAAATGTATAGTCTCCAGTCAGCATTTGACCAGAACAAATGAAGTAAGGAGCATGTATGTGGGAGAAATGCCTTCTAGTTAGTGTGGCTGTGGTTAACATAGTATTGAAAAGAAATGGAATATCTTTAGTCCTGAGCTTTATTTATGCTTTAAGTATAAGGTGAAGTATAGAAGAAATGCAGCCATAGCAGCTCCATTACCTATAAAAAGACAGAATCCTATCATCCAAAAGATCTTTCTGCCACTGAAGGTTAGTTACCTACTCTGTTGGTGAATTTGCTTGGTAATGGGGAAGCAATGGTTTATACAGTCTCTCTGCAATGGCAATGGCTGTCCAAATGGAAACTAGAAGATTATTCTCCCAAGCTTAAGCAGGTGATAAGGTAAATAATTTGCTGAAGCCCATGGAAGAAGTAAAAATAGATATCACTTACTTTCAACTTCTATGATAATTACAACACACTTCCCCAGCCCNGAAAAAATCTTCGCTCAAGTACTCTTCTAATCAGCTACAAAAATTCACCACTATTATTACCTGAACCAGAAGTTCAGCAGCCAGCTCCTACCTTACCAAAGGATGCCCTTCATGGAGCCATTCCTAACTCTAGACTCCCCACTATAGCAACCCAGGAAGACTCAGAGATGCAAAATATCCTCAAAATATTACTGTTTCACTGAATACATGCAATGTCTGAATTCCTGCCCACCTCAGGAAAGAAACACTCTGGAAAAACTTCAATACTGCCATGGAAGCTGCATTCCCCAAACTTTGGAAATGATTGTTCAGATTTAACCTTAAACCTATTAAATCTGTGTACATGGCCTTCTCCAACCTGCCATAGTTCTTGAAAATTACCACTACCACTATCTGCCTACCGAAGGAAGTTCTACTGAACTGGAATTCTTCCAGCCTTCCATGGGAATCCAGTCCTCTAAAAGCTCCTCAATTCAGTGAAAACGGAACAAATAGGAAAGGTGAACAAAACAACTGGTTCAGAGTGACCGAGCAGCTCTCCTGAGCTGCTCTATCAATATGTCTGAGTGGGCAAACCTTGGGCAGCAGAGCTGTGGCCAGACAGATAGAACCTGTAACTGCCTTTGTATCACAATAGCAAGCAAGAAAATCACGTGAGCAGAGCCAGGAGAACATCCTCCTCCAAACCCCTTCACAACACACTGTACTGTGTAAACAATGCTTTGTCTATACATACTGACAACAGATTATTTATGGTCAGGTTCACCCTCCCTCTTGAGGAGAGAGTCCTGCCTCCAGCAGAAACACCTGGGGCTGGTGAACTGCTGCTGTCAGCCAGTCAGACTTCCATTACACATGTATCCACACCAAGCATGGAAAGAGCTCCCTCTCACCAAACCCAAGAACACCAGGACAGAGATGTACATTAGCAGTTCACCTACACTGCACAACACCAGCATGAGTGGGACCAACCTATCAACTGAGATATGTTAGTCCTCTTTACTCAGTGAGAGCTTTGAAATTCACCAGACTAAAACCAAAATAATATCTTATATCAGAGACAGCTTGGAACCCTCTACAGAGCACAAAAATCCACATTACAAAAGCAGTTCAGCCATGTTTTAAGCACATAAAAGAGTGCTTACCAACCATAGGCTTTATCTGACTATGCCAATGTTCCATCAGCAAAGTTTACACACAGTTCCAGTTTTCTTACATTAAGAAGGTTTGCAAGACACTGCATCCAATAAACCTTGCTCCTTCTACTCTCGGATGAGAAAAGAACAGACAAATGGCAGAGGAGATCTTGATTAAGGGGGTAAACATATATTTGTCTCAGCAAGAGTGCTGGCGCATGTCTCACTGGCAACATGGACAAAAGTCATATTGTCTGTTGCCATCCCAAATGTCTGATGCATGAAAATACTGCCTTGGTTAACACCATGCCGTTCTCACAAGCCTTCTAATTCTTGTTGCCATAGCACTCGTACATGCTTATGCAAAGTACAGCTCACTTAGGACTGCATTAAAAAATGAAACCTGGATGAAATATGCTCCGAGTGCTTACCAGGGAGCTATTTTAATGATTTGCAAGCCATCAGTGGATGGACAGAAAGCACAGCTCATTAAAGCAATAGCAGAGCTGGCTGCCATGTCTACATTCTTATGGAAATATCATTCAGGTAGGAGTAAATATAAATATATAAACCTTTGCTACTGAGATGAGAATCATTAGAGGGAAGTAACAGAAATATGGCTGCTCAAGTAAATTAAAGACAGAATTAACTGCTCTCCTCTTTAGAAAGGAAAGAAGGAAGATGGAAAACTTGTAAAATGTGTGCTGTTGAAGTCCCAGCATTTCAAAAGGCTGTCAAGTGGCATAAGCCGCATGTCTAGTCTTAAGTGACTGGCTCCAAGGACATCCAGAAAGGTTGCCCTTAGGGAGCAGCAGTGCTTAAAAGGAGCAGCTTGATGAGATTGTCAGCTTAAAGAGAAAACTAATGACCTAAATCCAGGATGTGACTTTCTTAGAGACTCAAATAGCCATTTGGAGGTTAAGTATCCCAAGATCATCCTAACAAGGGATTCCACTGATCAAAATATCATTTCTTTGCCACTGAATACTTTGTGCAAAAACTTTGAAAGCAACTTATTAACCGCACATACACAGGGCTTCTGTACAGAATACAAAATACAGCAAGTAAGGACAAGGGGGAGGACACAGATCCAAATGCAACCACTATCAAACATGAATGTGCTATGGAAGAAAGCTGGACCATTGATTTAAATTGCTGGTTTTCCATTATGTAATCAGTTGTTCTTTATCCTTTAGAAAAAGCAAATAAAATAAAAGTATTGTGATCTACCCTGTAGATTTAGTCACATTAGTCAATATTTTGCGACAAAAAGCATACAGACCGTCAGTAACTACCAACTACAGCTTTGTTCTTACCAAACAGGTGCATTTCTGTGGTTTAATTTAAATCATTCAGTGTTGAAACACTATGGTGGTTTAAAGTGCTGTCTTTTTCTGGATTGTTATTGCCATTTCACCTACAACTGTATATATGTTAGAGAGCAATGGAGGAGTGGATACATTACATAACCATCATTGTACACATATACACATTCAGCAGACTCACCAAGGCTGACTAACATCAGATGCCAGGTAAGCAATGAGAATCTATTTTAATCAATACATACATTAATGGTTAACATTTTTTGCATGAACACTGAAGCACAGTTTCTACATCTACAGCCCTGTACAGATGTGATACACAGAGAGGTCCTGTGGAATCATTACAGGCAATTAAGGAGGCAGAAACAGGGAAATGGTTATCTCTAGAGTCTTGCACTAAACCAATGACAAAAGCATTACAGATGCATAGCCAAATGTATTACATAAATGTGCCTTAAAATAAGGCATATGCAATCACTAGCCACTTCTCAACGCTTTATAAGCTTTTTTTTCTATCTGCATTTGAAACAATCTCTTCCACTTACTATTCAAAAGTGTCTTCTGAAACCTGAAGACATCAGATGAAACCTTTCTCTATAAAAAGACAAACCGCACCTCCACTTCTCAAATCAACTATGAGCAGAAAAATATAAAAGTGGCTAATTGACCCATGGTCAGTGCTTCTGGTATAAGGTTTATTTAGCAACTAATTTACCATTACAAAATAAACATAATCACAATCATAGGCTAGAATTGCAAAAAGTTATGCATTTACAGAAGTTCAAATGCATGATCAAGCAATTGTAGATCAAAAATTATGAACTAGATCCCCAAAAATTTACTTAGAGGATTCAGATGTATAAGCAGAAATAGTTTAAAAACCTCTTCATACTTCCTTGCCTGTTTATATCACATATAATAAAAAGAACATGTTCCTCATATCTGTAGAAGCATTCAGAGAAAATACTATGATGACTATTACTGAACACCTTTATTTACATGACTGCTCATTGTACACATGCTAATACATCTGCCTATAAACAAGTTACAGGTTTGAGAACTCAACAGATCTCTGACCTGGGGATCAAAAAAAACCACAACAAAAGCAAATGATCAGGCCGCACGAATACAACATCAGAAAAACCTCCTTTACCCAGGGTTTAAGGTATATACCTCATAAGCAACATATTTTTTTAAGTGCCCAAGAAGCTGCTTTTAATAAACAGTAAGCGCTCAAATAATCAGTTCTGTGTGAAAACCATAAAATTAAATAAACAACACTAGTTCCTTCAACTTCATTTTCCCAGTATTTTAGCATCTTTTTTAAATGATCAATCACTTGAAGAAGGATTTGCAGGATCTGATTGAAGGAATCCTGCAGTTTCACACACTAAAAGGGTGGACTTTGCTTGCTGCATTGCAGGACACAAAAGTCCTTTCGGATCAGCCTCACACTCGGGAGCAATTACAGCTCATTTATACATCTACCCACCATGCACTGAAATATAATTATCACAAAAGAGACAGTGGCAATACAGCATTTCAATTGTCACATATGTTCAAATACAAAGAAACGTTGCATAAGAAACTTTTCATGCGTCCCTTCAGAAAAGCAAATGGACAAAGGGAGAAAACAGGTCACGGAAAACTGCAAAAACACACAATAGCCCAAAGAATTGGTAAGAAAGATGATAGGAGAGGTTAAAATAAATAAGAAAGATGATATAGGAACAAAGATAATATGGGAGAAATTCAATCCGCACTCAAGTTACCTAGGAAACAGAGTGTCTGTGTGGTGAGTGGTTTATAGAGGGAAAAAATAGCATTGTTTAGGAAAAAAACAGTCTTTCAGAGAATCTCACAAACTTAGCAAACAGACCTACGGAAACAAAGAAGCAGTTCAAGTTCCCGCCAGGCGTTTGCAAACTTTTAACTCAGAGAAATTTAAAATAGGCACATTGTAAATCTCTCAAGGCAAGCATTTATAATGGATTTAGCAGCACACCATAACTGCAGTTCTGCCCTTGCAATATTAACAATGGTTTTCAGATAAAGGTCCCTGTATAGGCACACAAAATAATCTAAATTCAAGATTAAAAAAGAGAAAATATTTAACATTCTTATTCATGGAGTTATATTTCAAATCCTCATTTTAAAAAGTCAGCTCAAAAATGCTGGTTTACTATTTCTAGATAAAACTACCTTTTTTTCCTCTCTCTTTTTAATCTTTAATAACACCTACTCTGGGTACATAAGCAATAAATAATTTGAAGCTAATGACAACACAACTCAAAAAGATTGCATCTCATCATTCTCACCCAATTTTCTATGACTTGGGCCATGCAACCCTAAGGGGTACAGCAGACTACTGGATGTCATGGTTATAAGCTGCATAAAAATTAAGGACTAGAAAAGCATTTTAAGTTCATACAGCCTTCCAAACTGGTCAACACAACCCCTCTCAACTCTTCAAGGAAAAATGTTTCCTCAAAAGGCTTGTAAAGTTCAGGACAATTTTTTTTCCCCCATGACAGCCAAGAAGTAGTCAGCTCAAGCCTCTCTGAAACTACAGGGATACATCCCAGAAACTCCATAATCCATATGTGGCTTCTCTTCATTTCTCTTAATCTTTCTCTCCTTTCCTTAATGTTTTCAAATGATGAGAAAAACATTTCTCACCCAGTACTAACAGCTAGGAAAGCATCTTTCCCATTTTGTAGGAGTGTATCATGCAGCCTGTTCTTCACATTATCTCTTCCTACTACTGTTGCTCTCATACAGAATTTCAGCAGAAACATGGAAACAGATTGCCTGTTAGCTTTTCAGGGTAAATGACAATCATTGTGTGGGTCACCAGTTTAAGAACCACAGCTTGGAGGCCTTTGTCTGTTTTAGGTACTGCTATGATGACCATTTGACAGTACCTTAAAAAGCAAAGAGACTATTGTAGGATGAGGACATGCAGAACTTCAATTTTTACCTATTTAAAAAATATAAATATTTGCTAATCTGACAAAAACCAATCTGTTCCTCCTTCCAAGATACCTCTCCGATTCTGGGAAAAATTAACACAAAATTTTAAAACATCAGGAAGCATGAAAATAAGCACTGGTTCAGACATAAGTATCACTACTGGAGAACAGAGAGTAGACCAGCCTTCTACCTTAAAACAGGATGGCTGGGTCACTCCTAACTGCAGGCCAGTGCCAGAGCAGTCCATAATTTGGTAGGTAACAGGCAATATCTTAATATCCTAAGGACTCCTGTCTTGATTAACTGACCCTAAGGCAAATCCCCAAACAAACAGAACAAGCAGATGATAGTCCTGTGCAAAGCCCCACTTTCCTGATCATTGGTAGTAGCAGAAAGCGTTGTACATCCAAGATTTGTCTTTTGTGTTTGTAGGCCCCATTTTCAATTGCATGAGTGATCATAAAGCCAGCCAGCCAGCCATCTCCACAGACCAGTCACAGCACAGCTTCTCTTCAGTGAGGTTGCACAGTGCAACTGGTTGTGGATTTTGAGATGGGAGAATTCCATGAGTTGTCTTATGTGGTTATTCCATGTTGTGGTTACACCAAAACATGACGCAGTGCACTTGGACTACGTTGGTTCTTGATGAACCACAGATCCTGTTTTGATTTCAAGAGATCCCAAGTCTGGGCAGTACTGGAGTGGATATTTGTTATTAAGAAGTCCCAAAGGTTAGAAGGAGCTGGTGCTGGGGCTGTCTGTTTCTGAGGAATTTCCATCAAATGGGGTTTATTCTATCAGAAGTGGTTTTCCCATGCACAAGGCTGTTTTGGTGATATATGCCAAGAGACTCCAGAGTCACACAGATCCTGGCAGAACCATGGTCTTAAACTGCTGTTTATTTTTTTTTCATGTCTATAAAGCTTTGAATATAGTGACTATTGAAAAATATTATGAAGACTAATGGGAACCTCTTGTCTTTGCCCAGCTGGCTGCTGAGAAGTGCTTTCTGTTGAGAAGCTACTGGGTGGCAGACTTTGGCCATAAGAATCCTTCGAATCTGCAGAGGCTAGAACACCATCATGAAGAGGTAAACAATTTTAATGGCACGCTAACTACATTTGTCAGCAAGGAAATTGGATTGCTGCTGCCTTAGACATACATCTTCCAGGACTAATAGTGACTTTCAGCATGTGGCAGCAGTACTGCTCAACTCAGCAGGAAAACAAGCCATTACAGGACAACCAGCAACTCTGCCGTGCTTTTTAAGAGCTGGCAAAGAGACAATCTAGTGGAAAAAAAAGCCGACAATAAAGAAACCCCAGCAAAATCACAACACACAACATTACAGTTGCTACTCACTCAACACAAACCCAGAGATCAGGAAAGCTCTGACCTGAGCCACCCAGCAGAGCTCTCCATGATTCAAATCCCTGACCTTCCTCCTGGCTTCCTGGTTTTGAGTTCTGAGGCAGAAAAAGAGTAACTTGAGGGAGGCTGCAATGTCAGCAGGGAAGCGGGGATATCTTGTATGTGAAAACTGTTCCCAGTGGAAGTGAGACACAAAAAATCCACTCAGTTCTGCCAACAGTATCACCAAATGTCACTCAGAGTTATTACTCCTCCATAACTCATAACCTTTGCTCCTGGAGGATTGTGGGATACATTGTGGATAAAGCTTTAAAGCACACACATTAGTTCACAATGATTTACTTATCGAATTTTCACTTTGAAGGAAGAGAAGAAAAGAACACTGACTCACCGGAGATGTTGTTAATCGAAGGATGGCTCCATTTTTTATTTCATTACGATTCTGAAAGAGAAAAAATCAAAGGTTTTACTTAAGACTCACTCACATAAAAAGATGAAACATGCATTGTGCAGAATGTCATGCTAAATCTGCAACAGTGCTTTCCCCTGTCTGCATGCAAAAGCTTCCCCCTTTCAGATGTAAGCTAGCATCTATTTTCCTCACTGAGGCATATAACATTAGCTTCAACAAATAGGTTGAATTCACATGACACTTAACCAACCTGAACTCTTTCAAGAATGACTTCATGTTTTTCAAAGTTTAGCTTCCACTGGCAACTTCTAATATTTTTTTGAAATATACTATCCATGGTGTCTGGCTCTGGTATTGTACATACTTGAGGAGTTCGTACATTTGCTGAAACCTGTCATTAAGCATCTGCAGGATTTAGAATTCATCCCACTGGCTCTTTATTTTCTATAACAAGAACATGCTGACTTAAACCACTGGAACCTACCCGCTGAGCTCTGCCACCACGACTTTGCATTCTCTCTCAAAGTAAAAAAAGCATCACTGTTAGCAGAGTAAAGTTCAAACATGCCATAAGTCCTTCTCCTTGCCCAGCTGTCAGGAAGAGATGGCATTAAACGTTTTCTTTTGGTTAAGCTCACGTAGCTGTGGCGTAAGCTATGGTGTACACTTACAGCACCCTTACAGCTTCCTTACAGCCTTGTGGTCAAAGCCCATGTGCACCATCTCCCCCTGTGGTATGAGTAGGGGAGCTCCCCCTCTTTCAACAACTACCTCCTATTCACCACAGGGTAGGAAAACAAGGTACCTACAGCAATGAACATGCTGACAGGTACTGACTGTGTGCAGCACAATGCACAGTCACAATGCCAGTCATGGTTCAGTAGCTTGTTTATGAGCTGACACCCTAATCTGACAGAGTAATGGGAGGAATCCCTAACAGTTTGAGAGAGAAGAGCTAATTGTGTACTGAAGACCATGTTGCAGGCTTTCTGCAGACTGGTGTTTAGCCAAGAAAAAATATGAAGGTGTATTTCTCCTCTGGCAAGTTTTCCCAAATTTATTTCATCCTTTTTGTGCCCATTCTGATACATCTCAGATCCAAAATGCTAAAAACCAGATAAATCTTGCCTGAAACCAGGTCAAGTAGTCCCAAAATAAAACTCCAGTACATTGTCTCATTCTTGGTATCCAAGTCATCTGTGGGATTGGTTCTAGCTACCTCAAAGATCACTCTCCACCCACAAAGACTTCTTCACTCTAACTGAAATAAATGAAGTGCCAGACAACACAGGGGGTACCAGAGAGAAGCTTTCTTACAGCATCTTTGCCTACATATGCAGTGACTCTTCTCAGCCCTCAACAGTCTCCTCCTGCCAGAACAATCTCAGGGAGGCCAGCCAGTCTATACTCAAAAGAGGGGCAAAGAAGGGTGAGCAGCTAAATACTGGGTGACTTCCCACAGCACTAATAAAGTGCCAGATTTTCTCCACTTGCACCAGAACAGCACCGGACCCAGCTACATTTCATCATGTCTAAGGAATCTGTGTGAAGTGGCCATAGTGCATTTGTGTGGTTTAATCTCAATCAGTGCTGAAACAAAGTCGCTTCACAAATAGTTGTGGTTGTTAAAACTGTTACCACCTCCTGGATTTGTAGAGCTGAATAAAAGTAATTGCTTTGGGACAGACAATTAGCATAGGCTAAATCTACCTCTATCAGCAGCTTAGACTAAGCTACTGGACTTCAGCTGCATTAGGCCAGGGCTTCTGCATGTACACATACACAAGGTTCCATCAGTTTTACTTGGAAGGCAGCAAATCCCAGCATGCAACAATATGAAAACCAAGAAATCAATAAGATTTAAACAACTTGAACTGTACTAATCACATTCAGAAGTTCAAGTTCACTGACACATTTATAAAAACATTGGAGCTTAGAATTAGACTGTTCTTAAACATAAATAAGAGCACACTGAGAGGCTTATTTTTTTAGGCAGCAAAAATTTAGGATTAGTTTCTCATGTTTCCTGCTGCAATTAACATGAATTACAAAATCAGATGTACAAATGAGTTTGTGGTTTGTGGTCTGTTTGTGACAAGTTAAATCACTTCATCTGGGTCACAATAAGCATCTCTGCAAACAGTCTTAGTCCACTCCAAACAAGAAGTACTGGGCATAGCACGAGCACGGTGATCTCCAGAGACTTGAGGAAGAACAGAGGAAATACAGAGGAACACAGAGAGTAATTAAAAGCATCACTGGACATTTTCTTTGGAGTATTTCTATTTAATCATGACGATGAATCTAAAACACCAAAACTTTCAGACTCAAAGGTGTAATGCTTGTCAGAGCCCACAACACACAAGCTCATGGACCTTTCACCATGTCTGGTTCAAAACAAAGTGTCTATGTCTGCCCTATAGTGTAAATTCAATCATTGTATCACAACAGAGAGAGAGCTCATCTTCAACTCCTGGTTTAGAAAAAGGCTTAAGGAAAACTGCCCACGCCTTATCCCTGAACGTATTCAAAGCATAAAGTCTCTAGCACAGCAAGCTAGCCAAAATTTGAAAAAGGTTAGCAGTTACCCAATTAAAAAAATACAGTTTTGTTTATCCATTCTAAATATTGGCTTAATCACATACCAGGAAACAGCATGTAAAAGTACAATTAAGCCAAGAGGCTTTCCTACATTAACTGTGTGATGCAGTAGTCAGCATGCCAGTTAATTTTAATTGCAACATTTACACACAGTTAATCCTCTTAGTATTAAGGATAGCATCCTGTGGATTTCTTTTCCAGGATAACAGAACATCATTACAGCAGCCCAGCTTTGACAGTCATACTTATCGGCATCACTGCTATTCAGGACAGAACTCACCCCCACCTATGGTAGACCATAAAAAAAAA
>VXAX01007367.1:57262-87807 GCA_013399835.1 Leptocoma aspasia | reverse complement strand
AGATCAGGGCAGAAGCAAACAAAAAATCCCTCCTCCAAGATATTCCTGACCTGTTTCTCAAGTGTACATGAAGTTGGTAGATATTGTTCATGGTGTTCATCTGTATTAGAAAAGCTTAATCCTGACCTGTGAAGGAACTAGTGAAATGGTACTATCCAAAACGTCCCTTAAAAAATTCCATAACAGGAAAATAGATCTGTTATAGGTGTTATCCAGGACAAAGACAGCAGTTATGTCAAGGACAAATAAGCCCCCTCTGCAATATTTTATCTAGCAAGATATAATATCTCACAAAATATTTTTTTTCTAATGGAGTAGGTAATACTTCCAAGATTTTCAATCAGACTAAATACTTTCATGAAGACACACAAAGAACACAGCAGGAAGTACGGGACACCTGGAAAGTTCATCTTGCATTCAGATTTTAGGACTCTCTGCCTTCTAACTTCACCAGCTGGGGCAATGTGAACCTAAACAACCATAAATGCTTCAGAAGTCAGGAGAAGCAAGGAAGGAGAGGCAGTGGGGTAGTCCTGTATGTCAGAGAGTTTTCCATCCTCAGAGAAGTAAGGAGAGGGTTCAGCAGAACTGCTATCCTGGAATTCTGGAAGGGGATTTGTGCCTGTTTAGGAGCCTGGTTGACAGAATCCATAAAACATTGGAAGGCAGCCCTGAGGGTCAAAGGAGCAGAGGAAGACTGGACATCCTGCATGAAGGAAATTTTAAAAGCACGGAAGCAGGCCAATGCAAGACAAGCAGTGGGAATCACCAGGCTGACTGAGCACAAACCTTTGGCTGGAACTAAGGAAAAAGAAGAGAGATTACAAGCTTTGGAAGAAGGAGGCAGCACACTCAGGAGGGCTACTGGGGCACTGTGAGGTTATGCAGGGAGAAAATTAGAAGGGCCAAAGCTCAACTTAATCTGGGGAACTACAGGCGTGTCAGTCTGACCTCAGTGCCAGGGAAAGTCATAGAACAGATCACCTTGAGTGGCATCATGAGGCACATACAGGACAACTAGACGATCAGGCCCAGCCGGAAGGGGTTTATGAAAGGCAAGTCCTGCTTGACCAACCTGGTATCCTGTGCAAAAGTGACCTGCTCAGTGGATAAGGGAAAGGCTGTGGATGTTGTTTACCCGGACTTTAGTAAGGCCTTTGACACTGTCTCCCACAGCATTCTCCTGGAGAAACTGGCTGCTCATGGCTTGGACAGGTGCACTGCTTGCTGGGTAAAAAACTGGCTTGATTGCCAGTCCCAAAGGGCGGTGACGAGTGGAGTTACATCCAGCTGGTTATTTCTAGTAGCTTGGTCACCAGTGGGGGTCCCCAGAGCTCAGCAAGGTGGAGGTCAGTCTCTTTTAAGTAACAATCAATAGGACAAGAGGAAATGGCCTCAGGTTGCACCAGGGGTCTTTTAGATCGGATAGCAGGAAAACATTCTTCACAGAAAGGGTTGCCAAGCACTGGAACTTGCCGAAGGATGTGGTTGAGTCACTGTCTCTGGAAGCATTTAAAAGATGTGGCAGTTGTGGACAGAGTTTAGTGGTGGACTTGGCAGTGCTAGGTTAATGGTTGGACTTGATTATCTTAGAAGGTCTTTTCCAACCTAAACAATTCTATGTTTCTATGACTATCTGCCAGCAGATTCTGCTTAGTCTGAAAGCTCTACTTTTCTGTGCCATAGACTACTTTGCCCAAAACACATGCAGGAGACTTGCATCTAGAAAGCAGTCCTCAAGCATTAGCAGTGTCCAGCCAACCATGCAGAGTAATGAAGGTAAAAGGAAGGATTTAAAAAAAAAAAATCCTATCAAAATAGTGAAGCTGTTTATTCAGAGCTTTGCTGCAGTGACACTGGAAAATTTATCAGGTAAAATAGGTTCTTTTGCCACACATTTGTCTTATCATTTTAATGATCTGTTATACCCAGCAAAATGCCTCAAGATTCAGCTCACTCTAACTGGTTGGAATGGAATGTTTTCTTAACATATTTGAGGAAGGCCTAGAAGCATTGGTTCCCATGGTTATAGCTCGCTCAGCCTGTTCTTTAACCTTGACCAAACAGCTTTCTTCAGACTTCTCTAACCACCCTATACAATAACAGCCAAGAATCTGAAATTCTTTTTGTGTTTGTTACCTTTAGTAATAGATTCATCCCTATTTCTGTACTGCTGTTATTTTGCTGCACCTTCCTCCAAATGGACACAACAACAGAAAATTAGAGCTGTGAAATACACTTTAAGTTTATGACTCCATTACATTTCCACAAGAATGAGCTTGTACAAGCTGTAAATGAGGATAAAATGACACAGAATATTAGAGTTATAGAGTTCATTACTAAGTTAACAGCTCAAGAAAGAGAAGCAAAGTTCTTGCTGGCAGATCTCCCTTAAAGCACGGATTCAGCATGCTACAGGAGCCAGTAAACACTGGGTGTCATCAGAGGTGGCACCAGGAACAAAACAGAGGGCATCACTTTGCCACAACACAGGAACTTCATGTACCTGCACACAGGGCACTGAGTGCAGTTTTGATCTTCACATCTTAGGGAGGGCACAGTAGTTTCTGAGAAAATGTAGAGAAGTCCAATGGGATTCAGCAGCTGCTTCAAAAGAGAGGGTCTCCTCAGTTTGGAGGGACAAAGGACACAGGAAAGAATGTAGTGGACAACCAGAATGCAGAAGTGTTTTTATGAAACCCTGCAGTATGGGAACTTAGGGGCACTTGATGGAATTGGTAGGGGATCAGTTTAACGCAGATAGAGAATACACATCTTCATTCAGAAGGCAGTAAACGCTTCAAGCTTGCTGTCAGAGGTTATGAAAGCAGGGTATATCAGCAGGTTCAGGAAGAGATGAAAGAGTGGTATAACCTTTATGCAGGATATTAAATAGACTAAGTGTAGCTGTAGCCTCCAACACCTGTAGTACAACAAATGTGAATACTGAGGAAGCATAAAGAGTCTGAAAGCCATCATCAGATCACTACCCTGAAGAGCATTTGCTACTTCTAGAGCTGGAGACAGACTATGAGATGGGATTTCATTTGGCTGACTTGGTAGGGAATTTCTTACCTTTATTTTTAGTCACCAAAATATTTAATAAGATGTAAGCTAAGTGATACAGGTAATTACCAACATTGTATTATTTGGCAGACAGAACTGTACTGTTTTAGAAGAAATACTGATGCAAATAATCTTGTGATAAAATTTCTTTTCTGGGAAGCTATTAAAAAGAAGGGACAATGTCTTCTGGTTTTTCATATTATAATTCAATTATAACATTTTTCTTAAAAAAATAAGTAGTTTGTCTGAAGTTTCTAAAAAGAGGATGTTTTCTGCATGCTGCTTATCTGTCTCTGTTCAAGGATTACAGAAGCTGGTAAATAAACCAAGTTAGACCAGTGGTGTAGTTTCAGGCTGTACATTAGCCAGTGCAATTCTACAACGTAGAAAATGTACAATTCTGCACATATCGCTCCAGTGCATGAGCCCCCAACACCTTCCTTACATTGGATCTACTGCCACACAGCAGCACAGTCAACCACCTGACTTTAAAAAGTTAACACTTTCTCTCCCTTTCATCCACAAAAAAAGAGGAAAATAAAAAGTATTCCAGAGTTTTCTTTTGTCAGATCCGTGACTTGAACAAACTCACCATCCAGCACCAGTCACTAGGATGTTAGTGAAGCAAAGAGAAGGAAGAAACAGCGTAGAAAAAGAATGCTCAACTACCTATTTCTCCAGCAACCTAGAGAAATACCAACTTGACTGTCACTTAAACCACATCCTAAGAAAAAGACCAAACTTTGCATGATTTACCCATCTGCAAGTGGAGTGATTTACAAGGACAGCATTACCAGGCACCACTTGTTCTGCACAGCAGCAGTATTACCCTTTGGGCAGACATCCTTCTGACACAGTAAAAGAATTACACACAAGTTATTTTTAACCTGGATCAGTTCCCCAATTCAAGCGACCACACAGACACACAGCACAGTTGTACCAGCAACACGGAAGGGGTGGGCTGATGACAAGCAGCCCTATCGACCTCTGATAAGTTTCAACAGAAGAGCTGCACCCTAAAATATAAACATCAGGAAATTACTGACTTAGCTGTGCTCATACTATTATTAGTAAGATTACGTGGAGAAATCAGAACAGGGTGGGTATGGATACAAAAAAAAACAAAACAAAAACCCACCAAACCCAAGTAAGTATTATCAAATTGAAGTCAACTCTTCAGCACAGGTTACCCACCGTATTTACTCATAGCACCACTGAGGGTCAGCACAGGAGGACTGGCTCCTTAAGCAGATGCTTAGAGAATAGCTGAATAGTGAAGCCAAGACTGTGGCTCGCAGTGTGGCTCACTTTTGCCAAATTGAAGGACGGCTTGCTACCACAGTCTTGCTTTTCAACATCTTGCTCATTTCTACTACTGTTATATGTGGCATAGACAGTTGTATCAGTCAACAAGGGAACTAAACCAGATGAAAATTTTATCATTTTGGGGTTTGCCTGGTTTGCACAGTAGAAGACAGGAATAAGCAGCATAGTATAAGCACGAATAGTGGGCCAGCTCATTTTGCAAGCACCACATTTGGAACCACAGCACTGAGACTTGTTTAAGGGAAAGCCTGCAGGTGTTTGTGCTTCTCTAGGACATACATCCCACTCCTACACCCTTCCTGTGGCCTTCCTCTCACTCACAAAAGGACTGCAGGTAAAACATCCCTTTTCCATTTTTGACAGTTGACCTTGACAAAATTTTGTTCTACACTTAAGCCAGTTCCAGAAACAACTGAGGGACAGCTCACAGCTGTTAAAAAAAGCAAAGTTCCATTCTTCTTCCTACCTTTCCTTTACTTTTTTCTTGTCTACAGGCTATTCTTGGACATAATTCAAGAGTCCTGCCTCATCTCTGCATCAGATCAAGCAGCCTTTTTTCTAAGCAAATTTAATGAATTAAAGTGGCACAAAATGATTTGCTCCTTGCCACCACTCTCAAAAATTGTCAAAAAAAAACCCCAAAAACCCAAACCAAAACAAAACAAACTAAAAAACCCAGGCAGGATCTTCTGGGGAAGGGGAGAAGAAATCAGAACCATTCTCTTTCAGCGCCTGTTATGTCTGTTCACTGCATCAGTGCACTTTGGAAAACTACCCATGCAAAAAGGTTGCTCTTTAAGTATAAAGATGAATTAAAGAGCACTTTTCTGTTAGCCAGATCTTACACAGAGCTGTTTGCCATCAGCTGAACCCCAGCAGTTGTACTGTGCCCCTGGTATGCCATACCTATCTTCAATTGCTCCAACCAAAAGCTGAATGCTTTCAGAGCCTTTCCTCTCTAGTGATTAATTAGGCAATTAATTAATGAGGGAAAATTACCAACTTAATTCAGGAAAATATCTATACAGATTTTTTTAAAAAACACCCCACTTGGTCCATCTCATCAGCCTTGATATGGAACTAAGGAACTAAACAGAAGATCGACATATCAAATATTTTAATAGGAAGCAAGCAGAAGAATTAAGCTGCTTGTGCTGGGGCCAGAAAGTATAACAGGTGGACAGGATATAAGTCTTTTCTTTAGAAAACTTAGTATAGACCAAAAGACCTACAAAAAGGGTCCTAAGAGAACTAAAAGAAGGATAACCATTTCCACTGTTCTTGAAATCAACCTGAATGAAGGAGGACTGAAAGTGATTTAATATATGGATACTGAAGTTTTTCTTCTGTTCACTTGAAAAATATACTAGTGTTTGCCAAGATTTTACTGGAGTCTACAGGGCAGTATTACCAGCATCCATTAAGCAGACAGGAGCATGGCCACTCAGATGCCGTGTGCTGCCCTTACTTTAGGGAATTTCTGCAGGGCTGTGCAGATGCCCCAAAACAATAAGAAATTTGTGAATATGCAGGAAATACCACATCTTATAAGTGGCATAGAAAAGGGAAAGGTGGGCATGGTTTGATCCAGGTCAGATCTTCAATCTACCATTTATGTAGCACTATTAATAAATGCATTATCAGGAGTGATGCAAAATGGAAAATGAAACAGCTCTCTTAATACATTTCTCCAGTTCCCATTCTTCATGCTACTTTTCATTCTCAGCAGCTTAAGAAGCACCAGGTCCTTCAGTGAAACAGAAACCTTCATTATTAGAAATGTTTTCTTACAACTCACTTAAATTCAATTAATCAGTGAAAACAAACAAATATGAAAAACATAAAAACTCAGAAAGTCCCAACTGTACAAATGGCTCATTTCTTGTCCTGTTATTTTGTGTTGTCTGAACATTTTATGAGTTTTCCTGAGGCAGGCCTGCAGAAACTTTCTTCCCAGAGGAAAGCTCACTTTCTCAGCACAGAATTCAATAACATATCTCTGAGCTGTGTTTTTCAAGGACATGGGTGCTGTTTGCCTGCCCTGTCTCCTGATATGGGAGATGTGGCTTTCTATCTTCCAACCTATGAGGTGAAGAACTGTTATCTCTCTGAATTGTAAGCATTCTAGCATTCTTGTACAGGACATGAAGAAGTAAGCATCTGAGCTCTGTACCTGGGCACAATATAGCCCTAGCCTTCTGAACTATGGAGTCATTTTAATAAATCACATTAATCCTTCTGATAAGGAGTCAGAAAATTCTGTTTCGCCATGAGGACCACAACAATATTATTTGCATACACTCCCATGCAGGGAGACTCTAAAGGCACAGTGGAATTTCACATGAATATACAATTATAGGTTGTGTTCAGCAAAAAAAAGGTCATGAGCAAAATCACCTTTGAAAAAGAACAAACACAAGGGACTTCACTCAGGTTCCCAGCACTGAGAAGATGGGGGTTAGAAAGATGTCCCATCTTCAAACACAGCAAAGAGTTGAATAATTACAACAAAAGGAAGGTGGGACAGCTCTTCTTGCAAAACAGAATTAAAAGTCTCTCAAAATTAATGGAGTAAACTCAGTGTCTGCTCACCTCCCCTTTAAGCAATAACAATAAAAGGGAAATGTGGCAGATAGGAAAGAAGGAAAAAAAAAACCCATGGGAAGTCTTCTGATGCATCAGATGTAAGAAAAAAACAAACACAACAAAATTGTGACAATAAAAATTAGTTACATTCAATATACAGATGAATTAAATGTCCTTGTATTTAAAAGATAATAAATAAAATGTCATCGTTGTCACCTCTGCATGCTCAGTGCTGGCTCACAATCCCCTCAGCCAACCCTTCATTTCTGAGAGTTGCTTGGGGAGGGTTAAGAGAGACCACATTCTGCCTTCAGCAGTGAAACTAGCTTGAACACCATCCTTCTCCAGGCAAACACAGGATCTACAAATGGATCTAGAGGTGGCCACAGTCTGCAAGGCCAAGGGTAAGCAGCAACGAGGGACCAGCCATACCCACCAAGGTGCAGCATCAGCCACTCAAATGTCTGTCCCTGCACTGCTCGTACTGCCAGCGGAGGAACACAGCTAACAATTATCTGAGCTGTGGTTTTCAACCAGGAAACACACATAGCACACAAAATTATACAGCCATTTTCTACTCTTCATATAGCATTTTCTTTTCTAAACCTGAGCTCCCCCAGGCTATAGTGTTCCTGAGTCATTGCACCTGATGTACACAAGCATCTAATTAAGGTACAGCCTGGATAGACTGAAGCAAAGGTGACTGATTTATTCTTATCTTGTAGTATCTAGCATGATAAGATCCTGGCTCAGAAGTCAGGCTTTTAGACATTTGACCTACCAGAGAAATGCTCCTTCATGATAAGCAAAGCTTTTAAAAAAAACCACGCACCTATTAACACAACTAAAAATCAAACACTTTGAGATCAGAACATCGAACAGATTTCAGTTCAGGCACTATGCGTGATTGGTTTTCTTGTCCACATACCCTCTTATTTCTCTCATTTTTAGAAAAAAAGGCTTAAAGACATAATTAATAATTTCCACTGCAGTTTCAGGGGCACAGATATAACCATACCATGACCCCAGAGGCAGCAGCCAAAACTAGATCTGCTGTAATAAGCCCTATCTCTAGTAGGAACCCTGGCTGAGTCAAAATTTGTTGAAAGACCTCACTTATACTGCACGAAGGAGTTATTGCTACTTCTGTAGAGGCATTTTTCCAAATATGGACAGCCAAAACATAAATAAAGAGACAGAACTGCTTGGGTGTTGTTTTTATTTATGCATGGTATAATTGGGAAATATAGGTCCAGCTACAAAAGATAAAGAGCTCTGTATATGACAGCCAAAACACAGATGGGCTGTTTGCCACCAAAAACAAAACTGCAATTTTAAGCCATGTAACATTTGGGACATTTTCACTTCAAAGCTTCTTGCTACTGTATACAAGAATTCACTAATTGTTTTTCTTTCTGGTAACTTTAAACACAGTGATATGTTAAAGAGGCATCTCAACCTGGAAGGCAGTCTTTGCAGAAATATGACCTATAGATAATGTTATCTGCATACATACAGACATACAATTCACCTTTAAGAGCTGTGAAAAATATTTCTTATGAGAACCTGTCACTGTCACAAAAAAAGCTCTGCTCTTGTCCATTAGTAAAAGATTAAAGCAGTGTGGATTTTAACAATTAAGTGTTGTAGCTTCCTTGAAGTGCATGTGTTTTTCTTCATGCCTGGTGATTTTCATCTTTTAATTCAGACAGCAAAAATATCCTACTGAACACAAATGAGAGAAAGTATGTGGAAGGGGTGATGGCCTATATAAGCCTCTCTTCACAGCCACTATCCAACAATCAGCTATAAACAGTGAACAATATCTAATGAAAGTCACAGACATCTGAGTAATTCTAGTGGCATTTAGAGCTCTTCTCTCTTATTTATGTGACTCAGAGTCAGACACTCTGCATATTTCCAGTAGGGAATAAACAAACTCAAAGTCCTCTCTGCAGTACAATCCAAAATGTCCTCGAAGACCATAATTTTCCATCCTTATTGCAAGTTAAAGGCAGCCAAAAACCATCAGGCTCTCTTTTATGTGGAACAGAAAACATTTCTCCAAAGCTGCAGAATCCTATCCACCAAAGGTGGAGATAAAGCCTGAAATATCCCTCCAATTGCATCAGAACAAAGACCTTCAAAAAGCTGAAGTATTCACTCAATCCCTTGGAAATACTCACTGGATGGAGTTTAAATGCCAAGAGGCAAATTCAATTGTGTCTACTTTATTGGTAAACATTGTGTCACCATTGAGGGCAATTAGCAGAACAATCTCACTATGTAGTTGTAGTGGCCTTTGAAGTGTCTGTCAATTGAAACTTGAAAAGAAAGGAGAGGAAAAAACCCCGAAAAAACACACAACCAAAAAAAGGGGAAGATCCAAAAAAATATACTGAGAAGGTTGTCCAGGGTGGCAAGCAGTTAAATGATAAACTGAAACTGGTCGGGTAAAAAACAAGCAAAATGAACAAACAAAAATAAAACAAAACAAAAGAGCCCAGGAAAAAGGAAAAAGAAAAAAAAAAAACAACACAGCACTATCTTATGAGCAACTGTTCTTGCTGTCTTGCTAAATTTAGTCTTTCCAAATGCTTAACTGTGCCTAAATTTCCTTTATTTCTTGGGTGCGGGTACGAATTACAGCAAGAGAAAACTTAGTTCATGTCTCAGTTGTCTCATTAGCAAATCCTAAAGAACTGTAAAATGCAAAACAGAACCATGACATGCCTCCACTTAAGAGCAAGCCAAACTAAACTGATAACAAGGTGAGCAAGAGTCATCTATATCTAAACAGTTGAACTCAGGTCTTTTTCGTTTATAATCCATCGAGATTAGGGAATTTGTATGTGGACTTGAGCAGGTTTTAAACAGTGTCCTTGTGCCATTTCTTAGAAATTGTACCTCTGCAGTACTACATGTACACTCTTCCAAATAATCTTTTTTTTTTTGTAATTTCAGTAATTTTACCAGTAATGCTAGGAATGTATGTTCTGTTTGGTCCCATTCAGACGAGCATGTCCCATATATTTATACTAGACATTCCATTTTTATTACAGCTATAGACTTTTCATTACTCTGTGCTGAAATAATTGCATCACTTGATGAACCAGCTATTGCCACACTATATGGGGACAAAGAAAGTAAGCCAACAGAACTTACAGGGTAAGGACAAGATAGTAGGCAGGAGAGAGTAGCAAATATTACACAGTCACTGAAACTTATTTCTACCTGCTCAGCCAAAAATGAAAGTGACACACACTGAAGGTCTCCTCAGACTTCAAAGAGCCCTTCATGTTCTAAATATTTCAGTTTCCTGTACACCACTTGTTAGCAGAATACTAAACACACAAGAATACCAAAGTTGAAGGGCTCAGTGCTCAAGTCTCAAACTTAACTGACATTAAGAACTTTGCACATTCAGACTTTTATTTGCTTTTCCTAACAGAAGAAATCAGTTAAAAAGTCATTAAATCAGGTCACCCAATACCTACCCTCTCAGTGGCATTGCATTATGGAAAGTATATTTTCATATATTTTAATTTAAAATAAATTATTGTGGCAAATATTTTTATAGGCTATGCAAGAATTGCATTGAACGATTTACCCACCTTCTCGGTGATGTAGAAATTAGAACTATCAGCATGCTGCAGTGCAAATTGGTCATGATTTGCAAGAGACCACCTTAGAAATATGAAAATAAATTAATCACAAAATGAAATCTTAATAATTCAAAAAGTACCCCTACATAATTTTAGTATGACCAAACAAGCGTCTGTCATTCCCATGTATTTCTCATACTTCTCATAGTTTTCCATAGCTTTCAATGATGAGTTCCAAATTTTAAATTAAAAGCATGCTTACAAAGGGGAAACCTCAGTACAAATACATCCTAGTGATCTTTTTTTGCAGTAAGCAAGATCACTGAGTCACTAAAATTGACCAAAAAAATGTACAGTACCAGAAATTTATGCTAGCTTATACAATACACAATGGATATGGTTTTAAGGTGATAGTGACATTAGGCATAAAATATCACTTTTTTAGCTCAGCAGCAATTTGATGAATATAGCTAGTTTCTCCTGTGTGATAGCACTTGCTTAAAATAGCTTTTTAATTAATCCATTAAAGTTAAATCAAGGTATTTGTCTTAGCCAATTATTAGTCTATAACACAGAATTTGCAATTAACATTTCAGTTTCATATGAACAGTCACATCAACTGGACCAGCTTACAGCACCCACTGGACTCAGTGCTCAAAATTCAGATCCAGAGGCAGTGCTTTAGTCCTTTAACCTATGAACAGCAAGGACCACAAGCCAAAGTGAGTTGGCAAAATGCATCTCTGTGCAGAAAAGAAGGAAGCAGTCAAAATGAGAGCCACCCACATGATGGAGCTGCTTTGTTAGGAGCCTCATCTTGCAAGCAATTGATCCAAAATGCACTGCAAATTCAAAATTGGAAGTTAACACAAAAAGATTTAAGAAACTAACCACTAGTCATACAGGATACCTAGATTTTCTTTGGAAAAAAATATCTCCTAGTTGGTTTAATACTTCAAAAAGCACTGTATCTAGTATGTATTATGTGGCAGAACTTACCCATCACAGACTTCTTTTATTATTGAGGACAGAGGCTTTTTCTGGTAAATGAAAAAAGAAAGAAAAAAACAAAATCACCAAAATAGAATAACTCTGAGTTCTTAGAATATGATTCCAAAGCCAGTAAATGCAAAGAACAAAACCAGTAGCATTTCATTATTTATTTAACATCAATTGTGAAAGGATTCCAAAATTTTCTGCTGTTTTGCTCTCATAGAGGTATAAAGATAGCAACTCTAGACATACGCATTATGACATTATCCATTATTTTTGCCAACCTTAGCCTATATAACATAAACTCAGCTTTTCAACTGAGAAATCTAAAAGGTTTTTTGTGTACACTGTATCTCATTACCCAACAGAAACAGAAGATTTAGATATCAACATGAGCATTTTCCAGGAATGACATCTGAAACCAGAAGACATTCAATAATTTTAAACCTTCTTTTGTTCCTTTCAGAGATGGTCATATGATGACAGTAATCCTCTCTCTTAAGTGCACACATGCAGGTTCCCCTCTGATAAAACACCACCTGGAAGGTGTTAAAATCCCAGATGTCTCAGTTCTGCTTTATTCTCTACATCTGTGAGCACAGAAGCATGTGGACTGACTCAAAACAGCTCTCTTGCTTTGGGTCCCAAAATAGAAAAGAAAACAGTCTAGCCTGTTGATGTTGCAATGCTTTGAACATTGTTATAAACACAGGGTGCACACACAAGTGTTCTTAGAAGACTTCTGGCTAAGAGAAAATGCCCTTTTATGTCCCAAACCATAGATTAAATTGCATGGCAGAAAGAAACATGCCAAATTTCACCAGCTGAGTGACTACTGAGCCTTTCCCCCCCAATACTAGGTCACCACACAATGTCACACGTATCTGTCGCTTCACAAAAACTTCCCAAATCACCTAAACATCATAGGACTCCTCTCTCTAGTTACTTCCAATAATGACAGTTCATTGAATTACTAAAAAGCAAACAAAATAAACAAACAGAAAACTCACCATAAACCCACCCAATTAATTCAACGCTATTGTCAAAATAAGCTTTTTACCTTTAATTTTTTGTAGAAAATGATTAGTGGAAAAATTAGCTCAGTATCAGGGCATGTTATGTGAAGGAAAAAATATTTTTCCCTTGAATTTGTTTTCTGTGCTTCACCACTGCATAGACAGAAACCCAAAGACAGGAGTCCTTGGCCAGGTCAGGATCAGAGAAGGATTTATTATTTCAACAGTCCAGTGAACTAAGCCAGTTAATAAACAGGCAGAAACATAACACAAGACCATTTTAATGGAGGAATGAAAGCACCTGCTGAAAGGATTCTGTTCCTGCTTACCATGTTGTCTCAGTCCTTGGTTTCCTTCCTTCTTCTTTCACTGCCATTTCTATTTTCACATGACTACCCAAGATGATCCACATCAGGGAAGTTAATCAAACTAAAAGCTGGCCCAGGAGAAGTGGGGGAGGGGGAAGAAATAGTTTCCACCAGGACCAATTTCCTCATCTGCTTGGCTATGTACCTAAATGAGGAGCAAACACCAACACATGGGAGAAAAGGCAGTGTTGGAATCCAGGGCACAGGGAATATTTCCCTGCCTGTATTAGGGAGCCCTGACCCCCAGTCAGACACTGTTTTTAACCTCTGTCTCAGGGAAAAAATTGCTAAGGCTTTGGNTTTCATCCCTGGCAAAGAACTCACGAGAGGGAACCTCCTTCAAGGGCCCAGGGGGTAGGTTCCCAGCAGTGTGTGGGGTTCAACAACAAATACCATCAAGCAAGAAAAAACCCACAACAGGCAGAAGCGGGAAACTGCTCCATTCTGCAGCAGGAACATGTCCCTTCTCCACAGCAGCTTCTCTGTTGCACTGGCTCAGATTTTGCATAGCTGCAGCCAGGCTGTGAAGCAGATCAGGCAGATCACGCCAGACAGAAAAAGTGGGGTTTCCCCCCAGTTTTTTCAGACTGATCAGTTCCTCAGTCTGAATTACTGTGTGACTTATGTACAACTACTTTGACCTGCTGTCCTCCTCTCTGAGGGTTTTTTCAGCTTCTGCAATCCTGTAAGAGCAATCCCAGCTTCCTGGGACTGCTTTCTTTCCTCTACCTTTTAAGAAACAATGACGACCACCAAACAAAAAAACCCAACACATTTTTTGTGGAGAGACAGAGGGAGGAACACAACTTTGTCTGGAGCTGGATAACTTCAGTTTGCCTTTCAGCACACATATGCCAGCCTGTAGGTAAACTGCTACCAAGCAGAGTGCACAGCTCTGCATGCTGCATCCCCTTCACGCCTCAGGATGCTACCGTAAGTCCTCTTCTGATATTTCCATATTTTGACAAAATTTTATTTGGGTTATTAATTCCTTTTACAAAGCAAACAGAAACCGGCTAGCAGATTCAATATAATGGAGGACAAAAAGAGTAACTGCTTTTTCTTCCCATTATTTCCTACAGGATCTATAGTTTTCCATTAGAAACTGTGACAAAAAGACAATTTTACAACCTAAACTAGCAATAATATAGTTACTGTGAAGGCTGGATTAAATTGCTTTCACATAATTATTTACGTATTTCTAAGTTCTCTACACCATTAACTTTTATGTCCTTTGTCAATCCCATTCATTTCCTACCCCCTTTGCCTATTCTACACCACCTTTGCATTATTATATGACAAAATCTGAAACTAAAAACTTGGACAAAAAAACATAAAACCCCCTGCAACAAATCAATTAGCTGTAAAGAACAGCTAAAAGAAAAAGCAAATGGATCCTCAATAATAAAAATTATTTATACAGCCTTTCATGGTATAGCTTGGTCCTCCTGTGGCACTACTGCTACAGCACTGATATAAGTAAGCACAACTCGTGATGAAAGAAGGAACAAGATGAAAAAGAAGTGGAAGTCTTTTGGGACACAGAGTTTGCAATTAGCAGTTTGACAACACTTTACAAACTGATAAATGTAAAATAAATACCACCACAGCAATACTAACAAGTACTAGTAATACTAATAAGCTTCTGCTCCTAATAATACCTTGGGCTGCACTCACCCTACGTATAAGTCTCCAGAAAAAATTCCTTCCCCTTCCCTAGCTGGGAGATAAATTGCCACCAGAGCATTGTTCACAAGAGGGGTGTCACTGCAAGCAGGTGATAGCTGCCATGACTCCCTCTGTGCACTCTCCTGGGTGGAGGCTGGTTGGCAAGAGCCAGCTGCAGGGAGACTCTGGCAGGCAGCACACGGAGCTGGCAGCCCAGCAGCAGCCCTGCTACCCTGCCTGCACAGCCAGGCCCCCTTGCCAGCAGAACCCTGCTTTGCTCTGGGAGTGACAGGCGGGTGAGTGCCCAGTTCCCGCTGCATTTCCCAGCTGGCTTACAGCCACCCCCAGAATCCTGCCGCAGCCTGCGAGACACGAAAATGTGTTTGGGTACCAGTGCCAGGACATGACTGTCTACTGCATGTATGTTTTCTACAGCACTACCAGAAAACAAAGAAAAGTGAGCTAGTATATTTTTTTCATTTTTTTAACCATGAAAAATGAGGTAAAAGTCTATTTCCATTCTCTGCAGAGTAAGTCCACTTGGCAGCCCATTCAAAGTCTCTTTTTTTTTTTGCCCCCAGCTCTAAATATCTGCCAAATGTCAAAGAGCATAGATTTGAAGTTTTTTGTCACGTTAATCTTAATAAAATTATGTTTATGGAAATTTACTTACCTTTCCTACATTTACAGCTCCAAAAAGTCAAATTTACCTTATTAGTCAATGTACTTCAAAGAATTTCTTACAATCAGTCCAAAAACATTTTGATGTTTTTCCTTCATAGAAATGAGTATTTTGTGCAAGTGCTTTTTTTTTTTTTTTGTCTCTATGTCTCCTCCTAGACTTGTAAAAATGAAGTGAGCTTTTACACATGCTGAGATGCTCATTTAAAGCTCTAAGAAGATCAGGCTGTTGCTTTAATGTACAAAATAACAGAGATCAAAGTAAACTTCGTGCTCCCTACAGGAGATAACACCTTCAGCTAACTTACCACGGTATCTGCACTGAACACATTGGTTGGAATAAGGGTATTTTCCTAGGGTAGGTATTAAATTGATAGCTGAAGTTAAGTGACACTGGGGCATTACGGTCTCATGACTGATCTGCACACAAGAGGAGAATCCTGACAATGACAGAGAGCATAGGCAGCACTACAGCCAATGTGAATTTACACGCCTGGTAAAGCTCTAGCTGCACTGACTGGTTTAGCACAGGTGGCCAAGATTCAGGTGTGGCCCTAATGACATCCACCACGCAGGTCATCAATTCTGACCTCACTGCACATATCTCAGTCGTGTCTCTGGGTTTTGTGTGCTGGGATGCACACAGATCCCTAACTCGGTCTCCTTGAGTACCCACCCTTGCCTACTTGCGCAATATTTGGTAGCACTTCCAAAGTAACTTGCAGAATGAGATTTCCCACTCCAATTTCCTCACCAGTTTAATCATTTTAGGCCTACCCCTATGGAGAACTCACAGGGAACCAGTCACCAGGAAGAACCAAGCACAGGTGTGCAAGACTGTAAGCCAGGTTAGTCCAGACCACTGTTTTGTTCCAGAAAAATCATGGGATGAGCAAAAGCAAGCAAAGAATGTCCAATATATCAAGGCTGACTAAGCTCTAGGTCCTGTTCAAACTACTAGGAGTACTCCAATTTGGGTTTAAAGCACTTCCAAATCAAATAATAAGTGTGTGTGTGTGTGTGTATGTCCATGTGTGAACTGTAAAGACGACAGAAGCCTAAATCCAGGTGGAAACCTGTGTTACATGTGCAGTTCTGATATACTTTGTGCAATATCAGGAAAGTGTAGACAGGTTTCTTTTAGGCCAAGTCTCAATATCTTTCCACATGACTAACAGAGATTCATTGCTTTTTCTTTTTGCTTAGGTTGGTTTGTTAAGTTCTGCTTGCTGGAGGTCTTTTTTGGGACAACAATTGGGATAGCCCTCTCCCTGTCTGACACCTTTTAACTACAGAAGTAACAAGAAAACCCTTAACTTTGCTGTCTTTAAGCCTATCACAGAAAAAAATAGCAGATGCACATCTGTTAGTGTGAAATAGAATTAAGGAAAAAACTTCTGTTGCTGACCTGTGCATCTGTCAAGAAACAGAACTTCTAGTCAGTAAATACAACATTCTGTCTTATAATTAATGCTATCATGATACTAATAAATCTTTCCATGCTAAAGTCATTTTTATGGCTATTAAAAAACAGAAAAACACCTTTTTTCACAGTCAGTGGAGACTTTATCTGTTACTGTCATGCACCAGGGTCCACAGTGGACTAGTGGCAAACACCAGATGCAAGGACTCCTGGATCCATGACTCGCTAATTCAACACAGGTTTCCTGTGGTGTAAGAGACAAGGTCTTCTGAAAGGGGGAGAAGCCAGAGTGCTTTGGACTTCAGCCTTCTCAATGTGCTCTGAACCATTCTGGGAATCAACACTCCCCATTGACTACAATGGAATACTGGGGAGACCAGACTTGTTAACTTATTATCGGGCATCTGTAAAAGATGAAAGGGAGGATTTCTTTAACCCAGGGGAGCTCCACGGAGAGTGAATGCCTGAAGAACAGGGACTCCACAGTACTACAGTTAAAGAAACCATAAAACCTAGCCAAGGCCAGGCTGGCACCACACAGTTGTGCTGGTGCAGCAACACAGCCCAGGGCTGGAAACATCCGCACCTCAGAGGCGACAGGCAAAACCCTCAACAAGTGCAGCTGCTGCTGCTGATGGGAGAAAGCTTTCATCAGCTCAGTTCACAGCTCTTAAGGTGGTAGTTTTAACATGTCAGTAGCAACACCTTGGTATAAATTTAGCAATAGGAGTTCCACAGAGCGCACAAGACTTAGGGAAACCCAGGTATTCGTGTCCTCTCTCCCTTCACACTCAGCTGCAGCTTCCTCAGTTACTCCCTTCCCAGCCCCAAAGAGATCCTCACTCCTAAGTCTGCATTTCACATAACCCACAGACCATATGTTTAGGATGTTACAGTGACCATACAACAAGGAAGCAGGAAAATATAATGTTGTTAACAAAAAATCTCAATGAAAAAAAAGAAAACCATAAACAATTTTACAGATACTTCTTATTCCGTATCTAGTGTCCTAACAAGCTATAACACTCCCTGTTTTCTCAAGTATACATAGGAACACTAAAAACTGCCAATCAAGAGTACTGAGAAGTTAAAAAACACCTAGGGTAGAGATCCACAGTTGTGGATTCCAGCATGTTTGCATGCAGCATTCTTGCAACATATATTTAAAATACAGCCAGAATACAAAGCAGGGCTTTAAGATGTAGTTCTTCCCACAACCTATTAGGAGAGCATGCCTTTGAAGATGGAGTGAAGAAACCCCACACCCCCAGATCATGACTGACACATTGCTGGCCTACAGGGGCAGAAGTTTCACCATGAAGGCAAAAAAAATTTATACTGTGGAATTTTTGGTATTACTGTCTTTTGTATTACAATCTGTATGTCTATAACTAGAATATAATTGAGTCATAAAGTGTGCCTGGATACTCCAGCTGGCCAGAATGTGAATTAATTCACCAGTCCATAACTTCAGGAATCTCATCATTACACATTTCCATTAAATAAGAGCAGAATTAGCTTAAGAGATGGGACTCCTGCTGATAGTTAAAAATTTATGGATGCAACAATCTTAAAGTCATGTTAGACTTTCATCTTGAAAATGCCATCAGCTGCAGGCAGCAAAATTCAAGCTCCAACAGGGAGGTTCTGGCAAGAATTATGGAGCTAGTAAAATCAGACATAAAAAAGGTCAAACCAAACCCACCAAAGTAAAAAACCCACAAACCCACAAAAATCAAGGGGAGAATAAAAAAGTGCTTTATCTCTTTCTTAAAATATTATTTTCTGAACAACTTTAATGTTGGAGATCAGGAACACTAGGATATTAGTGTATACTAATATAGTATACACTAGAGTGTATAATATATTAGTAGACCTCAAGTGTATCCTGGCTGTACTTCTACTTCTATTTAACAAAAAAAAACCCAAGCAACAAAACCCTGTCTACTGCATTGAACTTATGGTTCTTAACCTAGAAGATAGCACTAAGTAGAAAGCCTAAATAGCATCCATTAGACTGCAATTCACAAAACATTTCTATTTATTCTCCCCCTCCCTTTCTTTTACAATGTCTAAACCTTCTGCATAGCTATTACCACTCTATCTACTAGGCCTTGCTGCTGCCCCTGTATTAAACTGAAGCAGTTTTAATGTATTTTTCAGTGATGAGGTCCCAGCCACACACACCACAGGACATAAGTTTGCAGCTTTGAAAGAATCCAGCCAACCAGTGGGAATGTGGCTTTGGGCAAACCAGACTAATAAAATGTAACATGTGACAGTAACATTGCCTGTTTTATCCATGCTGGCTGGCTACCACCACATCAAAAAACTGAGGCTCTAATGATGACTACTCCAATGCCACAGTCCTGTAAGAAAAGGAATCATATTTTTCAAACTCCATTGTATTTAACAATTGGTTCATTATGTTAACGAAGCATTGTCTATATATACAAATGTGTCAGTGCATTGAATTATATTCAGTGCACAAAACAATTTGCATTATTGTTTCCAAGGTTATTCTTGCTGCTGAACAGCTTTTACAAAATAAATAAAAGTAAAAAATGGAGACCTTTCATTAGTCCAACAAAGGAAATGGAAAAAAATCACATAAAAATAACAGATAGGATTTCTTTACCAGCTCTATTAATAATATTTTCACTATGTTTATATGCCAGTCAGCACCTGCTTCATGAACAGTTTCATATTCAATTTTGTAAAGCTGAAATATGACAGGTACAACAAGGAGCAATAAAATTCCAAAAGCATCTGTTTGGCACCTAAACATTGATTTTAAGCCCTACCCTTAACAAACTGGCTTAAGACAACAAAGTGTTATTCAATTATTTTTGAAAAGGTAACCATCTTTTGGTTCATCCATCTTTGGGCAAGTTTTCCATCAGCAGCAACTGACATCCTCCTTCAGAACAGCTGAGATACAGCTGCAGTGGAGGGCCTCAAGCACTGGCTCCTTCTCCCATCTGACAGAAAGGAGCTGCTGCTAGCAAATCCAGGCAGGGAACGTTTTTATAAATCAGTGGGGTTTTTTTTGGTTTTTTTCCTCTCCCCATGAGCTGCTTCATAGTCTTCTATCTTCAAGAAACTGAGATCTTGTCAGCTCTTAAAGGCACTGACATTTCCCTTCACTATAAACTCAGGATGTGCAATAACATTGGAAATCTTGGCAATATTCATACCAACAATCATCACTAGTTTCAGCTACTGCAGTACCATTACACTCTCTGGGTAAGAGTTCATATAAATTTGTAGGTTTGAGGGAAGGAGGCAAGAACCTCTTTCTTCATTCCCTTAAGAACTAAACACATCTATTTTGAGGAAGTCAGCTTGTGGAGCCAGAATGAAGCACAGAGAGCGACACTTTACAGTACCGTGAGACAGTGAGACATAAATATCCCTTTCTTGATCACCACTTGAACAATGGTGGTGCTCACTAATATTGCATACATTTAGACTCGTGATGTCAGGATTGTCTCGGTATACTGCTATTACTAGTGACAGTACTTAAACTATATCTATTCTTAGTCTACACACATGGCAGAAGCAATGTGCCACTTTCTTTTCTCTAATTAAGCATTTCACAATCCCTTTTGAACTTCATTTTTCCCCACAGTTTGAGAAACACTGCACTAAATCAATTAACAATCCCCAAGGGTCCATATTTAGGTCTGAAGCCAGATTTAGGTTTGAAAGCTCCTTAAAAAAAAAAGAAAAAAACCTTACTGGTGACCTTTTAATATGCAGTGAAGTACAATGACTTCTATGAAGAAGTGAAAAAAACAACCACAATTAAAATGACACTGGCAGAAGAGAAGAGACAACTTGAAAGAGACTCTTAAAAGATAAACTTGCTGAGTAAATCTAAACTTTAGAGAGAACATAAACATAAAGCAGCCCATGGCTCTACCCATGGCTGCATTTCTATTAACATGAAATCGTCAAATGAAAATGCTCCTGTAAATTTTGCTCACCATATGAGATTTGTGCTTTGAAAAGAAAACGCAGCTTTCCTCCTCTTCCCCCCACCCCATTTCATTTTGCTAATGTAAAGATTCATATCTGCTAATTTAATCCATGTTTAATGATCTCATAGGTAAAAGCAAACCTGGAGGAAGAGACTGTATGGCCAAGTTTAATTATCAACTGTTCCTTTCTATAGGAAAGCCTTCGAGGTAAACTTGAGGAAGTTCATCCCCAAGCTTAGAGAAATCTGGTTTTAGTACAATTTGTTAAGACACACGAGCGGATTTGAATGGGATAAGCCAAAATAGATGTTGTCCCCAAATATCCATCTTATGCCTCTCAGGGAAGCTGCTTCTCCTGCAGCAGGAACAGTGTAACTGTAAATCCACAAAGTATCCAGGTAACCTAAAACCAGTACTGGCTTACCTAAAATAATTTGTGCTGTAAAAAAGCCCCAACAGCTAAGAATTATACATAATGGGTACAAATTAAAGCATACAGGCTTTCACTGAACACAAGAAATAACACCCTCTTATGAAATAGCTATTTTTGGGACAAACAAAGAGAAGACAGGATAGACTAGCCAGCATCCTGGTTCACCTGTACAGACCCTGTGCAGTCCTATTATTAACGTCTTCTAGAATAATCACCCAGAAGAGTGAAGGAAAAGATAAAAGTCAGCGTCTACTATTCATTTCTTCCCCAGACTGCATTGCTAAAAAGCCCACAAAAAATCCCAATGCAAATTCAGACACCAACTCATTTCCATTCTTCCCCTTACATGACAGAAAGACTAAAGCATGAAAGATCAACACTATACACAGTTCTTAAAGCCACAATCAAATCTTCATATTAGAAATTAATTTTGGCCAGAGTTTTAATATTGCTAGTACAGGTTTATGGAGGAGGGAAGAGTCTGGATGATATTTTTCTAATTTGTAATTGAGAAAAATGATGGAATTGGGGGGAAACCCAAATAAACCCCAAGTATTCTGGAAGAGAGTAACTGAATTCAATCAAGTCTATCTCTCAAGAAGAACATGATTTAAAATCAGTTCTAATCCATACAGGCATCAGCCACTTGCCAGGTTTACTGCAACTTAATTAGTTCCCACCTGGTAAGAGAGAGAGGGCAGTAAATAAGAGACAGTTTTGCCTTCCTTGTTTAAAGCAATGAAAAAAGCACTTGTAAAACCCTGACATCAAATAATACATGTCAATGAATGACCACAAAATTTTCTTTACATTCATTGGGAGCAGGCACAGAGGCTAATTCCAAAAGGCACTTAATTATATATTAATTTTTCTGGCACAGAATCTGAGTGAGACTAATTTTGCATGATTAAATTTAATACCACCATTGGTGAACCCAGGTTAACAAACCTATAGAAATGCAGTGGGAAGCCTCAACTTGAAAAGGCTCTGTGCCTCCTGAAGTCCAAGTTGTCAGAAGTCATGCATCTGAAGGGGAGTGTAAAGTTTAATAACATTTGGAGGGAAAATACTCATAAGCTTTTTTAAGGCCGACACCTGCCAGTACACCACCGTCAATGGTTCTGGTTTCACAGTGACATTTCTTCACTTTGAAAATATTTTACTCTCTCCATTGCTAAGCAAAACATACATATACACAGCAAGTAAATTAGGATAATGTGCAACTGAATATAAATAAGTGCTTCCAAGTATATGTAATAAGCAACCTTAAAAAACCACCCAGATTTTCCTTTGCTTTCTTATATGGTATTGGTACTTCAGTTTTTGGAACAGCCTCAGTACCCTGAAAGATAAAAAACTTGTGTCACACTACAGTGATGGGGTTTTGTTAGGTTTTTTTTTTTTAAAGTAATATTATAGTGCTGTTCATTTAAATACTGTTTTTCTTGATGGTAAGAAAAAGAGAGGAGAAACCAGTACGGGAAAGTTTCTAGGATTTTCTGAATATATGTCAAAGGGTGACTGAATGAGCAGATCCCACCTGGGACACAGGCACTGGCTGCAGTGTCTGGTCAGGGGGTAAGTCATTTCTCTTTTCTGTCTTCCTCCCCTTTATCATCTCCGACAGCTAGCCATCTGAGGGATGAATCATCTCCTCCACTACAGCTCTTCTACTGAATGGCTGCTTTAAAGAAAACAGATTGAGGAAAAGTTAGCACTAAATGAATCAACAGCAGAAATGTGTGTTCTGAAGTATGTATCACCCTATATATTTTCAAGGTTCATTCCCACATTGCTCCCAACCTTGAAAAAGGTAAATACGTGTGTTTATGTGCATGGGTAGAAGGAAGGGATGTTTATTTCCCATCTTTCCATGGGAAAGGGGAGGGATGAGACTCTCAGACTTAATTCCCTCATTTCCATTTCTCTCTGCATAAGGAGAAGGCTGCTGTTAAGTCTCCATTTTGGCCTTACTTTCCCTCTTCTTCTTCCTCCTACCCATAAAGTGGCTTGAAGAAGCTTGCAGATAACTTGGCAGGCTGTGTTTGAGGAGTTTTGCCCAATATAATTCAGCATTGATCTTTCTTGTCTCCTTCAAATCTTTATATATTATAAAATTAAAACCAAGGTACTAGAAAAGTAAGCTAATATTACAAATAAGGTATGAGGGTTTTTAAGAGTTATTTTAAACTTTTTGTAAATTAAACCAAATCATTTTCATATTATTTTACTGCTGTTTGAAAGGAGACTTCATAATATTTTTTCAGTTTTGTCCCCACTGTACTTGGTTCATCATGACTAACGTGGATCTTTCCCTGAACACAGCGTGCAGTGTCTACCATTTGTTATATAAGAAGAAAAAAGTAAAACATTCTTCATTTCAGAAGGGAAAAGATTTCTGCTGCTTACTGAAAAATTTTAGCAAATGAAAATGGAAAAGCTTGGCAGGCCAAAAAATCAACCTACAAAGTTTGGTTTCACTCGGGAACTCCCTTTTCATCTAAGGGGACTTTCAGAATACTTAAAAATCATACTGCTGTGATTCCAGCCACCCTCTAGTACCATGTTTCTTCAAATTTCACACAGGAATTTCCCAGGCATGTGCCACAAAAGGGTTAACTACAAGTGAAACTCATTGCACTGCATGAAGAAATTACTAACCTATTTCAGTAATACATTTTCAGTGTGAATTCAAATGCTCTCCTCTCCAATAGACCTTTATAATGTACTTAGTCCCCAGACACACCAGGGTCTAAAGCACATTATAAAACGCTTTTCTTTACTCTGAATACTATTTACAGAAATAATAATAATTCTAACCAGGTAACATGCTGCTGGATTTCAAAATGTTAAGGGTAAGCTGTTAAATATTAAAGAGGTTGCTTTTAATATTAATACATGGGCCACAAAAACAATCTCAGAGAAGTCCAGAATACAAAACATGGCCCTTGTATAACTTGTTTTTGTTTGTTCCCCCGCACCACAATTTCCTAAAAAGAGTTTTTAATTCATAATTTTGAATTTGTTAACTTCTGTACACTGCCTCCAATCTGTCCATGGGGCCATTGCTTTAGAACTAACCAGATAAACAGAACAACCCCTGAGATTCCTGAACAGAACAAAAAAGATCCTGCTGCTCACATTTTTATAAGGTGACTGTGCTCATTCAGTGCACCATTATTTAAGTTCGAAAATCTGCTCTTGCTACAGCCATTCAGTATGATTCTACTCAAAATGCAAAGCACTGAATAGAAATTTGTTACCCAGAGGTAACAACACTACCACAATTCTACAGTTGAAGAAACTAAGGCACAAAAGTGTTAAGTGGGTCACACAAGCAGTAAATGCCTTGTTCAAGCAGCTGTTCAGAAAGAAAATGCAAATGAAAAGAAACCAGTTAAACATATCAAAAACCTTAAGCAGTAAGAGAGGAAGAGGGTTATACCCCTTGTAAAAAACACCTTCTACCCCACATACATTCATAGAAAAATTCACATGCATTGAAGGAAACATAAATGCAGAGGAAAGCATGCAGAGAAGAACTTACTAATGAACAAGGCCAGCTGAGCACAGGTACACAGGCACTTACTTGATCTATTTCCATTAACTTGGGAAAGGCACCTGGCCATTCAATCGCTACCTTCACTATATCAGCAGGAGGGGGCATTGCGACGCTGCTGTTCTTCGGAGCCAGTACAACTGGACACTAAATACTGCAGAGAGTCTCTCTCATTCACACCTGCAGGGAGAGGAAAAAAAAAGAAAAAAGAATATTACAGCAGTACAGGCAGAACTCCAGCACTGCTGCTTGAGTCTCCTACATTCCCCCTGTCTGGGCAGGTGGATGAAAATGTATGTGTGTATGTATGAGCAGGAGCAGGAGAATGGCACATATTACAGGAGCAAGCACAGGACACAACGCCACGACACGCTGCACAGCTCGACAGCCTGTTAGAAAGATGGCTGAAGCACTGAAATGTACAGTGAATAATAGGCATGCATTAGATTTAAATAGAAAAACTATTTTTAAATATTATTAAATATGCTGGTGGGGAAAATGCGACAAACTAGAGAAAGCTCCTATTACAGTGTCACTCCTGAAGTCCCAGGGAACGTGACCGATTCGGTTAATGCTGGTGCTTCAGGAGAAGAGATTGTCCAGGAAGTTATGGCCAGGAAACACGGTTTGTTTTAACTATAGCAATGATCTTCTGGGTGTTCACAAATAGATCACTGCACTATAGCAACCAGTATGTCAGGAAGAAGGCAGAACACACAGCAGTTTCCCATATACATACACACACACACACCCATCCTCACCTCACAGATCCAGAGATACCCACATATAAATACTTCTTTATGGTACATCTCAGAGACGTGAATACACAAGGATGTAGTATACACTCACAGTGACATAATCATCTGCATAACACATCATAACTCTGCAAGAATATGAATATCAACAGGATCTCATGTCAAATAGTGTGAGCTGTGAATTTCAGGGAAAGAGGAAAGGGGAAGAACCAAATCCTCAGGTTTTGCAGAATTGAAGTTCTGTCTCTTCTGACTCATCAAACTTTATAACATTCCAACAACAACAAGAATGTTTATCAAGAATGTGTAGTGCCTCTCTGGGCTTGCAAACAAAGCTTCTGCATCCCTCACTCAGCTCGGTGGTGGCTGGACACCCTCTCTAGTAGCAAAGCTCCGCAGTTCTCAGACACAGCAGCCCGTGCACCCTTCTGTAGATGGGGAGGCTCCTTCTTGCTTTGCCAAGCCCTCCACAACAAGGTGGTGTTTCCTGCATGCTCTGCTGAGACCCAGCAAAGCGCCATCACGTATCACAAAACAAAAGAAGCTGTAGAAATCCCCAGCGGTGCAGTCCCACTTCTTCTTAGCAGAAAAAGAGAAGGAAGTGGTGAAAGCCTGGAGACATGTTTGCACATACATCCTTTCAAAGAGCTAAGGCAAGAGAAGAGCTGGCTGAGTATACCAGACATCCAAAGATACAAAGAGGTACAGGTTAAAATAGGCTTTGACCACCTTCAGTTGCTGCTTCAGCTAACCTGGTCAAATGAGCTTTCTTCAACTGCAGCAGAAGCCAAAGCTCAGATCAGTCTGAGCTCTTTTATAAGTGGGAGCTCATCCAGCCTTCTGGATGTCTCCATCTTTCCTTTTTTCTTGTGTGCCTCTGGTCTGCTCTGAAAAGGCTCAGTCCTCTGACTCTGCAAGCCCTGATACATTCTACATAGGGCTCTCAACACATAATATAAAAGCAATTTATGAACTTTAACACTCCAGCAATTTATTTCCAACAATGGCAGTTCTGACGCCGACAGGATCACACATCACCACAAAGCAAAGCGCAAGGCAGTAAATAAGACAATGGACGGTCTATAAATAAGACTGGATTGCAGGAAGTGCCTTGAAAGACTAAACAATGTGATTAAGAAACACTGTGATATTGTCTACATTTGGTAAATGTTACAGGAACAGGGAATAAACACAATTAAAGCATGCAGCTGGCTTGCTGGTCATTGAGAAAATCAGACATTTACTTTTGGCTGTCTTCTTCCCTGTAGAGCTTTAGCATATGCAAAGTTCCCACAATTTCTTCCTGAAATATCAAACGCCCACCATTTTCATCTTCAACCAGTGGTCCCCTTGCTGTGCAGTGCACTGGCTCAATCAACCAGCAAAAAAAATCCCCAAAGCACCGAAAGTATTTTTGGTCATCTGTTTTTTACCATGTTTGAGTCAAACAGCTACTCAGAGGTGACACAACACGGGAGAGGGGAGGAGAAGCAAGGTTTCTTGGCAGCAATGAGCTGTTAATCCACCTCGACAGTCAATTGAAACTGAGACCTTGGCACCTTCTGCTCCCACACTCACAGTGACGGTGTTTCCCACCTCCTCAGCAGCACAGTCCTTGGTACTCTCAGCCTGCCAATGTTTTGGTATCAAACTGCAGTGCTTAAGTGGGGCTGACTCACCCAGTGCCTGACCGACAGGCTACTCCCTGCATTCCCTGGCTTGGCAACCCATCCCTGGCAGGAGAGATGCTGGAACCCTCAGCCAGAGCCTGAGTTTGCTGGCCACAACACAAAAAGAGCAGCAGCAGCAGCTCCTGCCAGACAAACTTGACTGAGGATAGCTTCAGCTGAGTAAGCCTTTATTTTCAACAGTTTTATTTTCCCCCATCATGTTTCTTCTGCACTTTTAATGAAAAAAATCATCTGTAGACTACATACTTAAAGAGATAGAAGGAAGACCTATAAAAACCATATAATCCATCTATTGCATGGGCAAACACAGTTTCTTTTGACTGAGAAGAAGTAACTTGTGGCCCCATACCTTCCCTCCAAAGCTCACAATAAATGCTGGAGAAAAAACACTGATTCATGACCACTGGCTGTAAGTACAAAAGTAAAACAACATTACACAGCAATAAATTTGCAGAAAACTTCCATTTTCCCATGCATATGAGGGCATTAACCGTCATTTTCCTGTGGCAAGTTGCGGGCTATCTTGACTCACACAGGAAGAAAAGTTTAAGAAAGAAGAGTCAAGGAAAGCTGATGGTAAGTTAATCAAATTCAGCTATGGAAAATAAGCACTTACATTCCAAAGCAAGGTGCAAGAGAAGTCTGCCACAGCATTCAACACACAATTTCATTGTGACTAGTTTTAATGTAGGCTAGCACAGATCTCCTACATAATTATAATTATTACTATACGTATGCTTATACAGTCATAAAACACAAAGCAAAGTGACAGATCTTTAACTAATATAAATGGATGTAGTCCCACTTCTCCCACCAGAAGACCAACTCAAAGATAACAATGTGGTCTGAATGCTGAAAAGCATATAAAATCATCACTTTGTTTCTGTTTCTCAGTGGCCATCCTAGTCAAACGTACTGACTTCTTTCCTAATTTATATTCTTATGAATACAGTGCAACATACAAAAGATAATACCTACCTACATAGCAATGGCAGAAACAAATATTCTTTTTGGGCTTTTTTAAGGCCAAAATTGATGTTTAGTTGTCATCCCAAAAGTAGGACTGTAAAGAAAATTCTGCAACCTACAGTGCTAACAATTCAAAATTACCTACTATTTATTCCCATGGTACACAGTGTTAGACACTGCCCAGCAAAACAAGGAAGGCACAAATCCTGGTTTGAAATGGTTCCAATATAGTAAGCAATTTTCCTTATGTGCATGAAGAACTAGAACTTCTTTCATCTGCTTTTTGTTATGCCAGCAGCAGTCAAACAGTGAAAAGGAGAAGGATGTCGCTGAAGGGTCTAGCTATGTAGCTTTCTCAAATACAATTCCTTTTTCTCTCTCAATGGGATCTGAGAAGCATTGACATGTAAGAGCAACTTTCCAACTCACTTTTACATTTATTTTCAAGGCAGAATCTGAAGGCAAGAAGCATGCATGTATGAAGGGAAGGAGGTGGTCAGAGGAAAAGGAAGGCAAATTCCCATTGTTTTCCCTAATGCATGCAAGGAGAAGTAACCTGGAAAATGTTTAAGCAACTTACGTGCTCAAAAGCACACTATTTTATAGTTTGGGGGGAAAAACCCACAACCAAAGCATTTCTACCACTTGAACATACTTTCTTCCATCAATATGATTTTGCAGAACTATGACAGATTATCCCATTAAAGTGTCAATTTTGCAATTTATTGTTATTACCACATACAGTACATTTATGCATTTCAACCACACTATGAAGAGTTCCTGTAGTCTACTAAGTCAGAGTAATAAACATCCAAGTTGGAAATCAAAGTATGTTAAAGTTTATGTAAAGATACATCAGCACAGATATGCAAGCTCTCGATTTACCTGCTTGGCTCTGAAGGATTCATTCAGCACACATGTCAGTAAAATGAAAGGGGAAACAGATGTAGCTGGGCTGTTTGGAAGCAGGCCCAAGGGTGGTAAGCCTGAGTTAGGGGAGAAATCAGTAGCCCAGCTGAGGTGCATGTATACCAATGCACACAGCATGGGTAACAAACAGGAAGAGCTGGAGGCCTTGGTGTAACAGCAAAGCTATGATGTAGTTGCCATCACAGAAACATGGTGGGATGACTCACACAGCTGGACCACTGCACTGGATGGCTACAAGCTCTTCAGAAGAGACAGGAAAGGGAGAAGAGGTGGAGGGGTGACCCTATATATTAGGGAGGCTTTGGATGCCATAGATATTGAAACTAATGACAATGAAGTTGAATGCCTATGGGTAAGGATTAAGGGGAAGGCGAACAAGGCTGATATCCTCCTGGGAGTCTGTTATTGTCCACTCACAACCAGGAAGAAGAGGTGAACAACTTATTCTATAAGCAGGTAGATAATGTTACAGGATCACCAGCCCTTGTTCTTGTAAGTGACTTTAACCTACCAGACATCTGCTGGGAATTTAATACAGCTGAAAAAAAGCAGTCCAGGAGATTTTTGGAGTGTGTGGAGGACAACTTTTTGTTGGAGCTGGTGGGTGAGCCTACCAGGGGAGGGACTATGTTACACTTGTTGTTTGTAAATAGAGATGAGTTGGTGGGAAATGTGGTTGTTGGAGGCCACTTAGGGCATGTGGTCATGAAATTATAGAATTCTCGATATTTGGTGAAATCAGGAGGAACACCAATAAGACTCTTACATTGGACTTCTGGAGGGTAGACTTCGGCCTACTTAGGATACTTATTCAGAAAGTTCCTTGGGAAGCAGCCCTAAAAAAAAAAAGGAGGTCAGGAAAGGCAGTCATGCTTCAAAACAGAGATCTTGAGGGCACAGGAACAGATTCTCCCTGCATGCCAAAAGATGAGCTGATGAGGCAAACATCCAGCCTGGATGGGCAAGTAGGTTTTGGAGGAACTTAGGAATAAAAAGAGAATGTATCATCTTTGGAAGGAGGGTCAGGTCTCTCAGGAAGGATTCAAGGGGGCTGCTAGATCCTGTAGGAAAAAAATTAGGGGGGCCAAAGCTCCCTAATTGAAGTCCAGTTTGAACTTAAAATGGCAACTTTTGTAAAGGAAAATAAAAAAAAAAGTTTTTACAACTATATAAATGGTAAAAAGAAGGGTAAGACCAATCTTTGTTCTTTATTAGATATGGAAGGGAACTTAGTAACTGCAGATGAGAAGGCAGAGGTACTTAACGCCCTCTTTGCCTCAGTTTTTAGTAAGAAGATGACTTGCCTTCAAGATAACTGTTCTTTTGGGTTGATTGATGGTGTCAGGGAACAGAATGGTCCCCCCATTATCCAAGAGGAGGCAGTCAGAGAACTTCTGAGATGCTTGGATATTCATAAATCCATGGGACCAGATGGGATCCATCCCAGGGTGATGAGGGAGCTGGCAGATGAGCTTGCAAAGCTGCTCTCCATC
>VXAX01007367.1:11350-57002 GCA_013399835.1 Leptocoma aspasia | reverse complement strand
TCGACAGCTGACTGAACATGAGCCAGCAGTGTGCCCTGGTGGCCAAGAAGGCCAACGGCATCCTGGCCTGTATCAGGAACAGTGTGGCCAGCAGCAGCAGGGAGGTCATTCTCCCTCTGTACTTGGCACTGGTGGGGGCACACCTTGAGTGCTGTGTCCAGTTCTGGCCCCTCAGTTTAGGAAGGACGTTGAGACACTTGAACATGTTCAGAGGAGGCAACGAGGCTGGTGAGGGGCTTGGAACACAAGCCATACAAGGAACGACTGAGGGAGCTGGGGTTGTTTAGCCTGGAGAAAAGGAGACTCAGAGGTGACCTTATCACTCTCTACAACTTCCTGAAAGGTGGTTGTAGTCAGGTGGGGGTTGGTCTCTTTCTCCAGGCAGCAACTGACAGAACCAGAGGACACAGTCTCAAGCTGCATCAAGGGAAATATAGGTTGGACATTAGGAAGAAGTTTTTCACAGAATGAGTGATCAAGTTCTGGAATGGCCTGCCCAGGGAGGTGGTGGGGTCACCACCCCTGGATGTGTTTAAAAAAAGACTGGAGATGGTACTTGGTGCCATGGTTTAGTTGAGGTGTTAGGGCATGGATTGGACTCAAGGAGCTTAAAGGTCTCTTCCAACCTTGTCATTCTGTGAATTCTGTGAAAATAGGTTGAATTTTCCCCTTCTACCTATGCACTGCATGTGGAAAACAGGATTTTATTTGCATATGAAATTAGTTCTCAGTGGAACTCTTTTTTTTCAAACTTGTTTTGCAGTTTCATTGGCACTTTCCATACAATGATCTCAAAGTACTTTAAATAACTTAAAGTTATCAGAGCACATCTCTCAAGAAATAAATTCTATTCTTACTCCACAGATAGAAGAAAAATGCAAGGCTAATAGGAGATATGTGACTTGTAGCTCTGCTTATAAATGTAAACAGCAGCCTAGGACAGCTTATTTCTTCTTTCACAGAAGAGAGTAATATTCAAAGAGCAGGTCAACTTATTTCATGAACAGCTCGAGTAAGAAAATTAATTACTAGGAAGTGACTGAAGGAATGCCACGAGCACTTGAGAATTTAATAAAACAAAGCACATGTTTCTCCTGCCTAGACAAAAGGCAGCATATACAGCACCTGGAACTGGCACAGATCCTGCCACCCCCTGACACAGGCAGGTTTTTGCACGGCATTTCTTGAAGGTGATGAGAAAGCAGGGCAGTGAGGGCAACAGGGCCAAGCAGATGCAGTGGGTGCCAGCAGGGAGCTGAGCCCTGGCCAGGCCCACAGCAGGGGGAGAGGCACAGCTCCCTCTGCTCGGCACCTTACGTAAGGAACCCCTTCTTGTCAAACCTCATCAGCTTCCTCTGCTTCACTCCTGCTGCCGCAGCAAACAGAAACTAAGTGGCAAGTTCAGCTGGAAGGTCCCTCGGGGACCAAGTCTGATTAACAATTTTAGAAAGACAATCCAACTCTGGATTAATATCCCCCAAGAGAGTTATTTTTGGAGTTAAACTGCATGACTGAACAGCTGAGTCTAAGGAGCTGTAAACATGCTCTACCATCTCTACAAGAAATGAAAACAGGGCAGAGAAGCCAGGGGGCTGGATGTACACTTTGTGTACATAAAAAGGCTTTCATGCTGCCTTTTTCCTTCCTAGGCATTCGGTGCTATTCACCCCTGAACCAGACAGGAGTCAAAGGCCCAGCAGACCCATGCCAATAAATCTGCGGATGTTTTGACACAAATGGAATATAAAGCTGTGCAGAAGCTATGACCTATACTCTAGTAAGGGGTGGAAAAGCAGCAGTGGTATCAAAAAGCAGGCAACATGGGTGGGGGTACTACCTCTCTGCAGCAGCCACCAACACTGCAGGAACCCCTGACCCCCTTACAGCTGACTTCCATGGTTCAGAGAAGTCCGTCAGCTTCCAAACAGGAACATTTCTTTGATGCTCAACTGTAAGTCTGCTAATCGATAAAGCATTATTAGATCAGGAATGAAATATTTAATATTTTGTTAAAATGAGCTTTGGACCCTTCAGGTTTAAATACACCACCCTTCCTCTCCGAAATATGTGGAGACCTAGAATTGGAGGAGATTTTAGGATTATGGGCATCAAAGATACAGAAAGGGACAGGTTTTGCCACTGGTAAAGCTGCCCAGGAAAGACAACTAATATTCATGTGGTTGTCACCTGTCTCATTCCCAGCATACTCATAACCTTTCTTCACTATTTCATTCTAAGTATTTTCTCTATCCACAGTCATCTTGTTCCTTTTCCTGGGAAGCATTTTATATGGTTGAGGTTTCACTATGTTTGACAGGCCAGACCACTTTCAAATAGAGCACTCTTCAAAACTAGAGAGCAAAAAAGGCTTTAAAGAGTGCTTCAAAAGAAAAGGTGGAAGAAAACACAATAGACTGGGTGTACTCAGAATATAAGCAAGAAGGCTGTCTGGTCTTGCTTTTAAAGCACATATTGAAGCATATCAGAAAACTTAAGGTACTTCTTTAACATGAACTCCCCCACTTCTTGGAAAATCATTCTCCTTTTACTAAGGAACTCCTAGTTACATGTCTGTAATTCATACGATAACAAAAAACTTAGTTTTGATTACTCAAGTTTCTATTTCAAACTTTGGGGCAATTTAATTAACTCACGTATAACATCCAGTCAGATAAAAATGTTTGTTCACTAAAGACATTAATATCTGAGCTCTTTAAACTACAGACCAGGAAAGTATCAAACTCAAGTACTCAAAAGACAATTCCAATAAATAAATAAATAAATATACTAATTTTAAAAATTTCATTAAAAACCTAGACAATCCCAAAATGCACCACCACAATCCCCCCCACCAACAGTAATCCAGCAGTCAAAGATCTAAGGCTTCACAAAAAAAAGCATGATTTTTCAACCATGCTGAATACCTGCCTAACATACAAAATTTAAAGACCATGGCAGGTATCTAGTACATAAACAAAACTAAATAGTACTCTGAATACAAACTATTACTTAACCTACTTTAACTTTTCACAGTTTGTCAGGGCTTGCCCACTTCATTTGGGGTTGTTTCTCGTCATCTGGCTTGACTCCAGATGTTTCTGATCTGAAGCAAGTAGCAAAAAAAAAAAATCCCTTAAAATCCTGCTAAATATAGTTTTGTTTTCCCACCTTTCAGGGTAGCCTCACATAACCTGCAAGGTAGAAAGAAAGTAATGGGGAAAACGTAAAACCTGAATTTCAGCCAGTCCAACCTTGTCCTTTAAGAAATGAAAGTTAAAAATCAAAGTTCTCAACATAAGAAATTTGGAGAACAGAAGAAAGGAAAAAGGACATTGACACTGTGAAACCACAAAGTAAAGCAATGCAAAACATTACAGCTCGAAAGGATGGAAGCAATTTTTTTTTTGGTTGGGGGAGGGGGAGCAGGTAAAGGGTTGTCCTTTTTAATGTTTAAACTAAGCACATTCCAAAGGAGTCCCATGAAACTGAATAACTTTATTACAGGCTGGTTGAAAACAAGCTGAAAAGAAACAGAGAAGGTTCATCACAAGTGCTGTCAATGTTGAATAAAACACAATTAAGGGTAAAAAATAAAAAAAGATCACAGTCCTCTTTTCTACTATTAGCATGATCTGGCTATGGTACCTCATACTTTCCTGGCATTTGGATAAATCAGGGGGCTAGAAAGGACACAAAAAAGAGCACCTTGAGTCAAGATGATAATACAGCAGATGCTGAATCAAAACAAGGATGACTGGCTATATCCCAAAGGAGATGACAGATACAAGAAGATAAGCTCAGAGTTGGGGAAAACCCTAAACTTCCTGCTGGAAGGAAGATGAAGCAGCAGTATAAAAAACAAAGAGAATTTGTTACTCTATTAATGTTTATTATACATCCTTGGGAACTAATGGAACTGCTAGGAAGTTAGCAGTCAAATGGAGGAAGAAAAGGCAACAGAGATGTGTGAATGCTAAAGGAAACAACCAAGTTAACTGAGGGCACAGACAGGATGTTGAAGGTTGAAACAAACAGCCTTATTTTCTAATGTAATCATTCTGCATAGAAAAATCCTACAGAAAAGAGCAATATTTATATTCCACTGTGCATAAGCATAATGCTCATCATAAGTAAGAAAACTAGCAAAAGAAAGGGTGGATACCACTTGTGAGTCTGAGGAGGGCACAAAAATTTTGAAGACACCAGTCTTTTGTCAGGCACTGACAAAACTGCTCTTCAGAGATGTGCAGTTTTGAGTGTCACAATATAAGAGTCATAAAGCTACTAGAAGCCATCCAAAGGAGGACTGAGAAGAAGTTGAAGGATCTAGAGGGGGATTCATATGAACAGCACCTGACGCCACTTGGCTTGCTCAGCCTGGAGACCTCACTGCAGTCATCAGCTTCCTCATGAAGGACAGCTGAAGGGCAGGCACTGATTTCTTCCCTCTGGAGACCAGTGAGTGGATCCAAGAGAATGGCATGAAGCTGAGTCAGGGGAGGGTTAGGTCAGATATTAGGAAAATGTTTTTCACCCAGAGGGTGGTTAGGTACTGGAACACATTTCCAAGGGAAGTGGTCACAGCACAAAACCTGTCTGAGTTCAAGAAGCGTTTGAGCAGCGCTCTTGGGCACATGGTGTGACTCTTGGGGTGTCCTGTGCAGGGCTAGGAGTTGGACTCGGTGATCCCCATGGGTCCCTTCCAACACAGAACCTTCTATGATACCATAAAAGGTAAAAAAAACAAGAGAAGGAAAGAAACCACCTGTCAGTAATCTTGCAGCAGAAATACTTACTGCATTCCGTGCATCAAAACATCTAACAGTCAAAATGCCCGATGTTTTTCTGACTTCCAAACACCATACAGTGTCTGAATCCACCCCTGCAGGCTCCCAGCTCTCTGTCAGTTCACTCTTATAGTCACAAAGAATAATTTGTCCTTAACACTTGTGGACTTCCCAGTGCTGTCTCTCTGAAGGACATTCAGCAAAACTAGACAGCACATGGAAAAAACAGTGATGGCAACTCAGGAAAAAAATGCGTGGCACAGTTATTATTAGAGACTTTGCCTATAGCTAACATTTGTGGAATAACTTGAGCTATTCTGCATTAAATAGAATGTCAAGACTAAGCCAGAGTTTTAACAGACATCATAAAACCCACTTTGGAAACAGAAATACTAAAGAACAAACATAGACACAGTCACATCCCAAAACAACTACTGTGCATATGCCCATCTTTAACACTGGTGCCACCCTGCTTTGCTGAATACTGCTCAGTTGGTGTACCTGCAGGCCTGGAATCCGTGTTCTGGGGACATCCCATGGAGATATCACCCTCCTTTTCAAAACTGACAAATACCTTGGGACCATTGTTTATAATTCTAGATCAAGAAGAGCTTGCATACCTGAACAGTCATTTCAATTATACAGTCAGGTTAACCATAAGATCACTGTAAGGTAAGATACAAGCAAAAAGATACTAAAGAAAATGAGAACAAGGCAAACTCCAGGTTTACACAGCCAGAACACAGATTGTATTTTGCAGGACTCCAGGAAACCTTTTGGAAAAAATCTGACTGCAAGATATTAGCAGTGCCACTCTTCTCAAGTGCAACACTTCTCACCCAGCTCATTTCCAGAGGGAATTTGTCCTGCATAAAGCTTGGTAAACTACATCAAATGTGACAGTTAGTAACCAGGTATTTTAACATGAGCCTATCCCTTACTTGTCCCTCTACTGCAAAACTGTGAGCAGCAGATGACCCTGTTTGAGCAGGGCAGTTGGCCAGATGACTTCCAGGAGTTCCTTTCAGCCTCAACCATTCTGTGATTCTCTAAGTACATTGATATGTTGTCTCTAAGCACTCTTGAAGTCATTGCCTGCTCATCTGTGTTCCAAAACTGTGCCTTTTCCGTACTGCAGCGTGCACACCATGAGCAAAAAGATCTGCTTTTGTAGCAGGTTGGCTTCTATGCCAAAATAAGATTCTTGCAACACACTAAAACCAGCCATTGGTTACAGTTTAGGAACAACAATCTCCATAACTTTTCCCATCTGCCATCCAAGAGCCATCATTCAAAGAATATCCCAGGCTTCCATAACCTGAACTAAAATTTTAAAGATCAAGGTGGAACTTTTCTTCTGACAAGAAAACTGCCACAAAATGTGTTTGTGTTACAGACTAATACAGGACATTCAAGCATTGGGTACCATTTGTGGTCACCTCATAATTTTACTGCACTCTTTATCCAACATTAAAATCTGCATGGCCCAGGGAAAGAGGAAAGAATGATGCAAACATCATCCTTTATTGGTTTGAGTCATAAACTCTAGGGAGTCTTGCAGTTTAAGCAGCAGACAACAGTTGAAAAGCTTACTGTCTCTCCCTTTTAGCAGGGACAGCAAGACAAGTAATGGGTTCATTCAGAAATTACAACCCACATGTGAACTTAAACCCCCATTGAATCTAATCTATGCTATCATGCTGGGCTATTAAAAAAAAAAGGGGGAGGTGGAAGGGGGAAAAGATAGCCACCACTTCAGCCACTGCAGTTGAAGCTATACACAGGTGTTATTAATATCTATTGTCTTACTATTAGAAAAAAAGTGGAAACATTTTAATGAAGAAACTTGACTAACGAAAAATACCAGCTTGTCTAGTAAATATGTTCACTTCATTGTTGAGGTAAAAAGTCACTGTCAATTAAAAACTCACCTTCTTAGTAGCTCACATGATCTGTTTCTCCAAGTCTCTTCTATTTCATAAGGAACTATAATTTCAAAGGTTCTCTAAGACTCCTGAGATGACTAGAGCTAATACTCAGTCAAAAGTTGATGACAGCACAGCCGTGTTTCCCCATTGCCACGCTCCAGTTGAAGCTCCTGCTCCAGCCTCACTGGGAACATGCAGAGTTATGCCAAGAATGAGCAAAACACTCACTGTTTCCAAATTGGCTAATCAACGGACTGAGTGCTTAACCTCCCCACAATACATGCTTCTCGACAAGCAACAAGCACTGAGGAGTGAACTGTGCCAGCCACATTATTCAGCAAGACAACTCATGGCTCTTTTCCTCCCAGAAGCCAGAACATCAATTGTCACCAATGATGCTGCAACTCAATCAACTTCTATCAAAACAGCCATTCAAAATGAACCAGCACTTGCTGTGTGATGCTTTACTCTATTATCCTAAAAACAAATAAGAGTGCCTCAAATAACTCCTGCGTGGAACCAACCAGCTCGGTTCCACACAGGAGTTATTGCCCAGCATTTTACCTGCTAAGAACTTAAAATTGCTAACTGCAGAACAGGGAGACGCTGGCAGCAAAAGGCAAAAGGACACTATGTTGTTGCTGAATAATAACATGCATACCTCTAACTTATTATGCAGCCAAAAAAAGGATCTTCATAACTCTTTCATGTTAAAAATATTGTAATACATATACATCATCCTGAGCCACCATCCTTACAATCTCTGGTAAAATAAAATTTTTCTGCTCCAAAAAGCTTTCTGAATGGCAAAGCCCAGTTCCACAGCAGATCTGATGTCTTCATCCCCAATGTCACAGCTGTGCCTCCCACTCCCCAGTGCCAGCGCTGGCACTCGTCCAGCATACCAGTTCAGAGAGATAGAGTGTCTAAAAAGTAACCCACAAAACAAAAACAAAGAGATTTTCAGACAGATTAGCCCCTTGAATGCATTCACCACTCACTCACCCAAGCTTCAGGACCACAACAAGCAATGTGTAAGGCCAAAGATGAAAACAGGAATATAACCTGCTCATTTAAAACTTTTTCACCTGTGCAGAGTTCATGGCATACATCTGAGATTGAATTCCACAGAGAAGAATCATGTAAAAGTATGCAATTACTAAGTTCACTACAGTATGTCTTATTAATTCAATGAGATGCTTTATAATTGTAACAGGCATTAAAAGATTAAAGTATTTGGATTAAATCCAAGTACATTTTCAGTGCTCTGATGATTGCCAGAGTCTGTATCTTCATAAATACAGAGTAACACCCCTTCACGAACTACCCTGTGAGAGAAACCATTGTTTATCTTTCTTGCTTTCAGATTTCAGTGCTCTCAAATTAAATTTTCACATTGCACTTGCGGCTGAGGGGTGGCAAATCTGTTCAGGTAACTCTCTACTTCAGTTTGACATGTTAGAACTGTTTCCAAATAAAGCTGTCAACTGAAGTTGACCATTTTGAACTTCTGGAGGGCTAACACCCTTTGTGTTAGCACACCCTTTGTGGGAGGACACCCTTTGTGTCCTTTGCACACAAAGGAAAGTCCTTTGCATGCAAACAGCAACACAGAAACAAAGCCAAACACATAACTCTACAGCACCTTTCGTCTGTAATTCAGTAGTAATTTAACATCATTAGATCTCTGCTGTTCAAGCAGTAAGTGTGATTTAGGTATCAATCACTTTAAAAGAGAATGTAGTCCTCTTTCTGCTTTTCAGTCAAGCATTTCTACTCTGCTGTGGAGACTAAAGCACAGCTTTAGAGATTTGGCAGCATGGCAACAACAGCAAGCATAGAGCCTTATCCACTCTCAATTTTACACAAAATTAAGCAATACTCACAGGTTGTACTAAAAGCACAAGATCTCCAAAAAGCTACAGTGCACATCTCTACAGAAAGAATACTTCATTTTCTTCTCATTGATGCAGTCCTCGAGCTGCATTCTCGAGGATTACAGACAGAGGCCATCAGAAGATGCTACTCTGGAGTAATGAGTGTGATCAGGAAAGAGATTTCCCATTTCCAAAGCTGACAGACAACCTGCCCTGTAACAAGTAAGCGGACTCCCCATCTCTGAAGATCAGGACTTAAGCTCCATTTTCCCCTTCTCCTAACAAGGGATTTGGCTGTTCTGTCAGAGCTGGATGTGACTTCCTTCTGTCTTGCCTGGAAGACAATGACATGTTCTCCACAGTAGGCAGCTTCCAACTGCTTCTTCTTGATCTGGGCAAAACCTTTTAACAGTGTACATGAGGAATGAAGGAAAACATGCTTTTGAAGACATTTTGAAGTTTCCTTTTCACCTGTTTCATTCTCCAAACTGTGGAGCAGATTCCTGCAGGCCACACCACCTTCACAAGCTCTTTTGTCAGTGTGTTAAAGAATTAGATTTATTTCAGCCGCATCTCTTACCTTGCTGATCTTAGCCACTATTCCAACCATTTTGACTAGGACTGGGGAGGGGGCTGGAAAGATTATGCTAACTCTAATTAAGGCACTTGAGGAAAATTCTGAAGCAGAAGTGTCCTTAGATAAATATGCTGCATCAGTGTCCAGGACAGAGTCTAATGCTCCCATTTAAACAAGTCAAAAAAATGTATTCTAGCATTTGCAAAACAAACCTCTTGAGACACAAGAGCCCCAGATTCTCATTTGATCTTGGTGTCCTTGAGAGAATGTAATCATTAGCAGCTAGTAGAAGAGACAGATCACAAAAAAATAAAATTAAAAAACCCACCTGCAAATGGACTCTATATCTTCCAAGTTTGTTCCCCAAAGCACTAATTAAAGAGGATTCTCTACCACATGTAGCAATCACACTGTTTAAATGAACAGAGAGTTCTGCTTCAAAGACAAAGATGCTAAACTTGGAAGCAAGAACACTTGTGTTTAATTTTCTTTTATTCAAAGGCTTGGTGTGTGGCCGTGTACTTGCCCTTTGGTTCTCTGTGCCTCCAACCACCAAGTATAAAATGGAGCACCACAATTCCTCAGAGCGGTTGAGAGACATTTAGAGGCTACAGAGGATTGTATCTAAATCATGCTGACAGATTACCTAGAATGGGCAGCTGCCTTATTTATTCATGTTATTGGACAGACTACTCCCCCAGATCTTCCTGTATTTCACCCTTCCCAGCCCTCAAGGCCCTGAAAGTAGAGACTGGCTTACTTATTTCTTGCTACCATCCTTAGACTCAATACAACACCTTCCATTAAAACCAGAGATGTAGAAGTGAAGATGCAGCTTTGGGGTCTGCTGGAAATGGTCTGTGCTGTTTTTGAGCATTTCAGAGCAATTATCCATCAGACAGGGCTTCTCACAAGAATACCAGATATGCACTCTGGGATGGGACAGAAGAGAGCAAATTCTTTTTTGGCTATATTTATCTTCCAATGTGTTTTAATTATCTTATTCTGCCAAATTAAAAGATTCATTACCAAGACAAAATGACAAATATACTTCTAGGTGACTACATACTTTAAACCAAACCAGCAAGGAAAACTATTTTCCCAGGCAAAACAAAAGCATCACCATTATTTTCATTTAAGCCAAGACTGAAAGAGCGCACAAAACATCCTGTAAGGACCAAGCCTGAAACCTCATTGCCATTTTCTTTAAATATAAAGCTGTTTTTCCTTACGTTAAGCATCCCCAAGGCACACACAAACATCTGCAGAGCCTGTCAAAATGCAAATACTGTGAAACAGCCAAGCAAGCAACTACTGCTTGTCTCTTTGTCACATCCTTCCTTTTACTTAGGCTTTCATCATTTAATACAAGTGACTTTGCCAAACACCGTGTGCTTTGGTTTTGCTTAAACTGAAAGTTTAAGCTGTTGTCTACTCAGAAATAATCTATCATCTGTTTCATTGGTTCAGCCATTCCTGGCAACTGCCTTACTTTCAGCACACCCATGACAGGAAGAGACCCCTGTCCCTGTCACAGTTACCTCTTTCTGGACCCAAATAATCTCTGCAGTTTTACACAACGGGATTAATGCATGGCTGCTGCCTACCCTATTCTCCTGCCTTTGCTTTTAATAATTTCGTTGGTGAAGTGGAAATACAGATGTTAAAAGAGACAGGCACATGACAGAAAACACTCGCCTCTTGCTTTGAAGATGCATAACGTGACAGCAAGATGAAAAATCCCACAGCTACGAAGGATGCCAATTTTCTCAGGAACTGTTTCATCTCTAACAAGATCAAACTGAACTATTGCCAGTAAATTGAGGAGGTGCCTGTTTTAACAGTTACTTTCCTAAATCTGTTATCATTTTCCCTGGTTCAGTAACCAACCCTATTTAAGAAAGAAGAATCCTATCTTAAAAGGAAGAAGGCAGCAAGGTAGCTTTGCATGCCACAGGCCAAGTTACCTCTCTACTATTTATTGCTGCTTTCTGTTAGGAGAAACTTAACCATGCCAAAGGTTGGCAGTTTCCTCTAGCAGCTAAGAAGTAAAAAGCCTTGTTGAGCACGTTTTCCTTTTGAGCTGCCACACATGTCATGGTGTATTCAGCACAGCTATTACGCTGTGTGTGAGAAGGAAAGGCTACATGACCCTGCCAACAAACTGTGGCCCTCTAAATTTTGAAGTTTCCAAGCATATATTACATTTCTGTATAGATGACAAAGATAGTAATAGATACCCCTGAAAGATGTTTTCAAGCACTTTTAGATTAAATGTTACCCAAGGCATGATTTGACCTTGATCTGCTTTTAAGTTTTTTTAATTATTGACTTATAATATGTGCATTAAAAGTCACTCAAGACAAAAAGCATTTGTATTTAAGATGCTATTTTTGCTTTCGCATGACTTTAAAGTGATGACAGTTTTAAGACCCACTAGAGTAAGCATGGATTAGACTTTAATGTGCTTTCCTTGCTTTTAGTACATAAAATTTTCACATGCTCGACTCTTAGAAAGAATAGCAACTGTCAGGAGTTTTATGATGTTCTTTTTAACAAAGATGAAGAGGGGAAATATTTGTTTATTTATTTTTAAACAGGACATTTGTTCATAGAAGAAGAAATCTAAACATAATATATTTAAGCCTAGGCTGTACAATTCCTCTTTCTCACCTTTGACATTTTTTTTTCTCCTTTTCTTTTCTGACAGTCTTTTATTTCCCTTTTCATGACCGATTCTTTAAGCCATCTTCCACTTCCTCAAAGAGATCACATTCACACACATGCCAACCTTTTTTTTCAGGTGGAGATTTTGTACTAACTGCTGAACTTTCATCTCAGCCAAAGTACATCCCAACAGAGATGCAAAAGACATTTCAACCCTCACCAAAATCTCCCTGCGCTTTTCAGGCTTTTAAAGCATGGGGAAGCAAGACCTCCACTGCCAATTTGGGAAATCCAGAAGTGCACATTGATATGTCATTCTACCTATATTTTTTTTTAATGTCAGTTCAAAACAACCTATGCTCTGCAGAAGCCAATTACAGTAGCTTTTGTGAAGGTTAAAAGTTCAAAAAAAGAAAGCTGGTTTCTTCATTTAGCAGCCTCTTTCAACAATACTGATACAGACAGAGACACTGAAGGGAGAGCTGTTGTGTAGGTATGGCAGCAAGGGGGATGAGAGGATGGGTCCAAAATTCTTTAATTCTCTTATGACTCTCTCTCTTTGACCTTACCCTCTTCAGGGGACACTGTCCCAAATATTAACAACCAGCAATGAGAAAAAGCTAGAAGAAACACGCATTTCCTGCTGTCTTCCTCAACACTCACAGAGCAAATAGTCCCCAAAGCACACTTCCCCCTGCAGCCTTTGGGAAGACATGTCCCAGACACACAAGACATAACCATGCAAATTATAGCTCTTTCTCAAGCTTGCAGGCTCACTACACCTTCTTTCAAAATCCCCTTCCTGCTGACAGATATAAATCAAGCAAGCAAACTCACTCAGTGAAAACGAAACTTTACATGGCCTCAAAAGGTTCATTTTTTTGTTTTTTTGTTTTTTTTTAAATATCAACTTTACACATGAGCATAAGCACCAAAAGTAATGCACCAAGTATTATCTTCCATTGGTTTTTCTAATCAAAATACATAGTAACCACAAAAGGAAATGCTTCCAGACCAGTAATGAAGGGACTGATTCATATGCCCAAGAGAACAAGTGCTGAACAATGTACACTCAGTAAGGTTTCAGCTTTATCCCTTATTAAACTAAAACCACGTGTCTGATCTTTAACCCACTTTGATTTATTAATGTTTTTGCTTTTTGAGATTATGAAAGTAAGTATGAACAGAGGAGTTAGAAGAAAACAATCCATCACAAAACCCTTATACACCAAATGTTAGAATTGCCATCTATCTTACTTCCTTTAGCAAAAATGTGGATTTATAGATTTGAAGGACTTGATGGGAATTCCAGTTTGAAAGTCACAGAAGTAGATTGAAGCAAACAATAAAATACTACATCCCAAATGTAACATAGCCTCAGCTACTGTTCATAAATATCAGTTGGTCATCTGTCAACCAACTAAAATGCCACATGCATTTGAAAAATATTAAAATATCAGCAAGAAAAAAGGAAGCATCCTTTGAAAAGGCCTGAGATTTATCAATTCCAAGTTGTGCATAAATAAATTCTCAAATCCAAGGAACAACTGGTGGCTTTACATCTCAATGTCTTATGTTCCAGACACTTTACCCACCAGAGTTCTCCACTAGAATGCAAATCTGGACTAAAGTCACAATGCAGAACGAGGTTTTATCCTTTTGGATCCTGGTTGTGCCTCATTGCAGAAGATATTTGTTCTAAATTTTAAAGTGTGTCACATTTTCCATGGGGCATTCAGGAAACTCCTAGCACAAAAACAATGAACAGGATGTTGCAGATCAGGATAGAGCTACACTCACTGAATAAGAACATTTGAGGAAGGGGAGGGGGACACTTTGCACAGTCTTTTATTGCTCAGCATCTTTCTTGGTTCCAGCCCTATACAGGATTTGGTTTCGTGAGATAAGCAGTTTGCATGCAGATCTTGCCTGGCCAGAGCCATCTCTTGGTTTTATAAGAATTCAATGCCCCAGACAATTTTATAGGACACACAACTGCAAAACAGCTGTGACAGCTTCAGCCAGTCCACCCCAGTTCATGCTCTTGCACTTGGACAATCTGTGAACCTATGAGTATGTCTGACAGCCAACCTGAACACAGGACAGGCCGGTAAATTTGGGACTGTTTTTTACATTCCTGCTGATAAAACTATCACTGCTCAGTATTATTCTTGTAAGTTAGATCTGATCTGTTACTACATTGCAATTATCCTGTGCCTGGAAATACCTGGAGCATTAATATTCCCGCAGCAATAGGGAAGCTGCAAGACCAATACCTGTATGCTGAAGTCTCCTGTGCCCACAGCTGGTGCTCTACCTCCTTGCTGGAACTTTCCTATATAGGTAGGCCTCAGCACAGTACATCAGTTGGATCAAAGTTTATGCAACCTCCAGAAACACCTCCAGATAAATCCCATGCTCCCAACTCTTGCTGGAGTCCATGTAAAAACAGATGCTGTGAGACCATGGGACAGATCACAGCTCTCATCCTGCCCCCAGCCATGCTGGCTGTAAGATGAAGGAATCACTGAGAACTCTAGTTCTTTAAGCAACTGCTAAGGTTCAAAAACCAGTGGCATTTCTTGAAGACCAGTAAGGCCCTGAGAACTGCTCTTGCTTTAGCAAAGTTGTCACCTTTGTTCACAACAATGATGCCCCAAAAATTTTGCAGCAGAAGCAGCATGGATTTTTAGCTTCCCTATTTCAGATCTGGTTTTATTCATCATACTTTCCACATGGTAATCCTAGAAAAGCAATTCTAATGCAATACTTTCAGCATCAAATTAAGAGGCCTAATTTGTGGCTACAGCTGTGGCCTGTTATCTGTACTTCATCGCTCCAATTCAGCACAACACAAACTCCATAATTTTTCAAACTTTGACATGCCTCTGTACCACAAAAGCAATTAATTTGTCTCTTCCAGCCTCTGCCATTAAAATAAAACTGCAACATACCACAATCTGAAAATAAAACAAATTCAGTCCCAGCCCTACCCAACCTCTCTATCATTTAAAGAAAACCCCTGCAACTTCAGCATTTAAGAAGTCAGACTTTTGTCAGAAATTTTTTTTTATTCATATGCTTACTTTTAAAGTAAGCATATGAATAAAAAAATTTATAAATCTGACACAGTAACTTCACATTAGCACCTAAACTACAACATTAGCTAAACTTTTTACAGGGACTCGGCAAAAAAAATCTTGCCTCATCAAAACAAAAATAAAAACACTTACTGAAGTGTTTTCATATTGACCTGAAAAACAAACAAAAGAAAATAAATAAATAATAAATCCAAGCAAATCTCCACCCAACAACTATTTCATTACAAATAATTTGAGATTAAATGACAGTTTCAAAGACAATTCAGAATAAAAACTTGATAGCATTTGATAATGCTATCATTAGGTAAGCTAGGGTCATTAAAGCCCTTTCCTGATAACACAGTAATTGGCTTTTCATCTCAAGAAAGAAGGTTTTCTTCCTTTCATTTGCAAAGAAAACTCTAACAGTAAAATAATATGCATCAGATGGAATAACACTTCCTTTTTATATCATAAACACAAACCTCACTTCAAAGTAAAGATGATTTTAGATTTGAAATGAGTAAGTTTTTAATCAAAAAGGAAATTCAAATTAAAGCCACTGTGAATTTATTTGAACCTTTATTTACTAAGTTTACACAGCTCCATTCTATCCTTTTGGAAGCAAGTATTGCGCATATTAGTTCTCTTATGTTCCCTACTGGAGCATAGGGTAAAATCACTTTGATATTCCCCTTAGCAATAAGACTAGCAAATCAGTCAGGAGTCTAAGAAGAGACACACCACTTCCAAAATAAAACTGCATTTCATAAGGTAATTAAACATCCTGTGCATGTGGCACAGCTATACCTCTCAAGAAGCTCTGTGATTTGAGAGTGACCTCGGAGTACAAGCTGTGCAATAGGAAAGAGCCCAAACATGGCACACATCGCCTCTTAATAGACACACTGCATTGCAAAGCATTAAGGCATGCCCTCCCAATCAGCTGGACCTTTATGAGTTTTTCTGAGGTTCAACCAAATAGTAAATGTAGCTGCAGCAACCTTCAAAATTATAATTTTAAGTTTTCCTAAATGCCTGTTTCAAATCAACTGTTACCTTCTGTAACAGGTGTATTCTAAAGGCACCTAACCCTAAAGTTTGCTACCCCAGTATCTAAACATAAATCAAGAACTACTTTTATCTGCTGGTATTCATTGTCTTCACTACCAAGGTGACTACTAATTCTTGCCTTTAAAAAAAATTATAAGTATTGTTTCATTAATTAGTTTTACATGGTAATTTTAAATGAACTACTGCTAAATGCACACAGTTGCACCAGCACAAACTCACATGGGTACCAAGAAAAAAACATTTATCATTGGAGACTTAAAAAAAAAACCAACCAAACAAAAAACCACAAAAAAAATCTCTCATAAAAAAACCCCACCACCAGCCTTCCAGAAACAAGTCTTAGATCATAGCTTTAATATATAACAAAAGATGAGATTGAGAGACAATAATTTTTAATTTTACTGCACATTATAAAATGTCTTCCTGTTTTACAGACCATATGTTATTGACTCATTCCTTCCCATACACAACAGCCTTCTTTCTTTTACTTTTCCATCATGCTCTTTACTCTGCAGATATCAGCTATGCTTTTCTGTCAGACTGACAACTTAACCAAGTTCAAAGCATGTGTTCTATAACTTCAATATAGCTTTCAAGTCTTCTGCTTGCACTTCATGACAGAAAACACTTTTTTGCAGCCTAAATTGTTTACCTTCTTCAGCTACAGTTATTAGACTAATGAGAGTTACTACCCTCCCAAACAAAAACTTTTTTTTAATGCAGTTATTTAGCCTGACAGGCTTGCCAAGCTGGTGACAAGGGCTTTAAACTAAAGCTGCTGGGGGAGGGGAAACTCAATCCATCTCCCACAGCATACTTCTGGAAAAGCTGTCAGCCCATGGCTTCGACAGGTGCACTCTTTGGTGGGTTAAGAACTTTCTGGATGGCCAGGCCCAGAGAGTGGTGGGGAATGGTGCTGTATCCAGCTGGCAGCCAGTGGTGTTCCCCAGGGATCTGTGTTGGGCCCCGTCCAGTTTAATATCATCAGTGATGACCTGGATGAGGGGATCGAGTCTACCATGAGCAGATTTGCAGATGACACCAGGCTGGGGGAGGGGAGAGTGCCGATCTGCTGGAGGGTAGGAGTGCTCTGCAGAGAAACCCGGAGAGGCTGGATAGATGGGCCGAATCCAACAATAGGAGGTTTAACAAGACCCAGACCAACAGACCTATCTCTCAACTTGTCCACATCCTTCTGGATGCCATCCCTTCCATCCAGCTTGTCAACCTCACTGCATAGCTTGGTGTCATCAGCAAACTTGCTGTTTACACTGAATCTCACGGTCCATGTCACTGACAAAGGTGTTCAACAATGCTGGTCCCATTAATGACCCCTGAGGAATGCCACTCATCACTGCTCTCCACTTGGACATCGAGCTGTTGACCACAGCTTCCTGACTGTGACTTTGCACACAATTCATTATCCACAAGTTGGTCCATCAATCAAATCTATGTCTCCCCAGGCAGAGACAAGGACACCATGCTGGACAGTGTCAAACGTCTGCACAAGTCCAGATAGATTTGATGTCATTTGCTCTTCCCTTACCCACCAATGCTGTAACCCCTTCGTAGAGGGTCGCCAAATTTGTCAGGCACAAATTGTCCTTAGTGAAGCCATGTTGGCTCTCATCAATCAGCCCCTTACTTTCCATGTGCCCCAGCACAGTTTCCAGGAGGATCTGCCCCATGGTCTTGCTAGGCACAAAGGTGAGACTTGCTGGCTGGTACTTCCCAAGGTCTTCCTTATTTCCCTTTTTCCCAAAGGGCATGACCCTTAAGCTCTTCCCTTACAGGTCCAGAGGAGGGCCACAAAGATGATCAGAGGGATGAAGCCCTCTCCTATGATGACAGGCTTAGAGAGTTGGGTCTGATCACATGGAAAAGAGAAGGCTCTGTGAAGACCTTAGAGCAGTCTTCCAGTACCTAAAGGGGGCCAACAAGAAAGATGGGGAAGGCATATTGTGATAAGACAAGGAGTAATGGCTTTAAACTGAAAGAGGGTAAGTCTACGTTAGACATTAGGAAAAATATCTTTGAGCGGTGAGGCACTGGAACAGGTGTCCCAGAGACACTGTGGATGCCCCATCCCTAGCAGTGTTCATGGCCAGCCTGGGTAATGCCTTGAGCAGCCTGGTCTAGTGTAAGGTGTACCTGCCCATGGCAGGTGGATTGGAACTTGATGGGCTTTAAGGTCCTTTCCAACCCCAACTATTCTATTATTCATGAGCTCAGGCTTTTAGAATAGCATTGAGAGTGGATATTTGCAATAAAGCCACAGAAGCTGTTTCACTCACAACTTTTAGTGACCCCAAAATCCTTCATGAGGATATCCTGAAACATTCCAGTATACATATTATATACTATTAGATGTGCAAATATGTATCATTACCCAAGTACAAAAAAGTATTGTGATTCATCTACGGGCTTCTACTCACTGCAGCAAGGGCCAATTTGCACAGCATTCTAGTACCCTACTCGCCTCCACAAAATTACTCATCCAAGACTGTACATGATATAAACTGATGTAAGATGTGCAGCTGTGGGGCAGAGGTTCAAGGCAAGACTACAGCCATTGTGAAGATGCATCTTGCTTTGATAGGCTATCTATATTTTGACAAAACATGAAGGACCTCACACATCCTCAAGAGTTCTGTCACACAAGAGGAGGAAAACATGAACTGCCAAACTTATCATTTGCTTGTATGCAACTTTGCCACGTGTCAGACCATGATACATTCTTGTTGGGCAGAGCAAGGTGCAGATTATCTGCATAAATTCTGCTGATAAGACCTTCACACCAAGGTCACACAGAAAGTCAATGTCAGGGCTTAAAGTAGAAAATGAATGCAAATTTCTTTGCTGTTGGTTTCCGTGAGGGAAGGGTATCACCACTTAACTCCCAGATTCAAGGCTAGTGCTACAGCTAGAAGAGCAGCTTCTTACATACAAAGCAAGGAGGCAAGAGAGGTACTAAAGGAGACCAATGAACTACTGAAATGTGCAACATCTTAATTTCTTTAAGATATTGCATAGATTCTGGAGATGACTAAGAATTTTATTCATGAAAAATCAACCTCAAGTAACTCAAAAGAACATTCAGTGTGGGAGGTTCTTTTGAAAAAATTAAATAGCAATTGTGATGAAATAGTATCTTCTACCAACTTACCAAAGAATTTACATTTTGCTCATACTCTTACCTAACTGTAGAACCAGGAACCATATGCAAGGAATAATAGCCAAATTGTTATTTCAAGATATAGCATTATTTCAAAAACGTGGGTGGGAGAGCAGGAAGCAAAAGCAAGGTTAATTTTAAAAACAATCTTAGGGCAAGATTCTTATTTCAGACCTATCCAACAGAGCTAACCTACACTTCACATCAGCTGCAGATCTATACAGAGCTAATTTTAGCAATATTTCAAAAATGCTGGCTAAGTACAGAGGATGTTTGATCTACTTATATTCAAACTAGCTATCATTTGACTTACCTACACCCACAGCTGATGCCTCCTGGCTTAAAACCTGGTACTTCAAAAATGCTGCCAGAAGGTGACAAGAAAGGCTATTAGCACAAACCAGTATTTGCTAAGTATGCTTTTTGTATTCTTTTCTTCTTGCTCACCTGTGCTATATTCACAGGAATGGGACTTTAATAAGCAAAGCTATAAGCTTCTGCCCTTAAGGTGCACTATCTAAAAGTTTTGTGAACATCAGCAGGTAAAGAGAGTTCCAACTCCTCCAATTCTATCACTAGAATGCATGTATTTTAAGGATCTTAATTTCCAAAGCTGTTGATAACTTCTGGACTCAGCAATCCTTGTGGGTCCCTTTCAACTTATAATATTCTGTGATTAAATCTGTGATTATTTGTTGTTGTTCTTTCTCTAAGGGTTATCAATTGTGATGGTTGTATCCCTAGTGGATAAGGACTTTGACTCCATGTATCAGAAGGCTTAAGACAGTTTTATTATGGTGGCTCCAAGTTCCAGGCTGAGGCTTAATGCCTTGTACAATGCAGCCTAGTACAATGCTTCTGTACAATCTTAGTATAATGCTACAGTGATGAACTGGTAACCAAAACCAGCTGCCTCTTACCATTGATTAAGAGAAAACCCATATCTCCCATGTTATGGGAACAGAATAGAAAACACCAGAGATTGTTTATAAATCTGTTGGTGGAAAAGTGATCTATCTCCCTGAGAAGAAGACCTAGCAAGCGTGCTGCTAGGAAATTCAGAAACCCAAAATCATGAATACCACAATTATTTTAGTCAAACCCAAAAGAAAAAGAAGACTCAGCTATGTCCTGTTTCCCTTTAAAAATGTACAAAATCAATTCTCCTGTTTAAAAGGTCATTAAAAAGCATTAAAACAATTCATTTGTTCAGTTGAAGAGATCAAACACTGACTAACTCCATCAGTTTAGGACAATGTGCTATTATGCTTCAAAGTCACAAGTAGCACATATCAAATGAAACGTCAGAGAAGCAAGGCATTTAAATGCATATTTGACATACTTTTTGCATCTCAGTACATTTCACTTCTCAATGGAGCTGTGGGTGGGAGAGGAAAAGGTTGGTTTCTTATGGATTTGAGTGTAAAGGCATCATTTGGCAATTTAAATCATCAGATGTTACAACTGCCCACTGCTAGATGCTGCCACATACAGGAAAAACACATACCAGAGATCACCATTCTGCATATTCAGAAGGAACACTTACAATCATTGTCTGTCTCCTTAGACAGCAGCATTATACAGCCCTCATACTGCAATGCCAACAGGAGTAATTAGTCATTAAACTTTGGAGCCATTAATTCACATTTGTGCATAACAATAGTTACCATTCTCAAGCACCCCATGTCACTGGACTTATACCCAGCCTCAAACAATGAAGAAGAAAAAAAAAAAAAAAAAAAAAAAAAAAAAAAAAAAAAAAAAGCAGTGTACTTTAAAAGGTCCAAAGCTGCTGCTGCCATTTTGCAAATCAACTTCTACAACGTTAGCTACTGGTCAGTCAGGGCAACATTTCTCTCACATTTCCTCTCCTCACATTTCTGTAAAGGATACAAACCCCCATATTTAACATCTGTTGATTAATGTGTGTATACACCCCTCATCTTAGGCTCTACAAAAGACAGAGCAGCATTTTATCTCACACAAAGATACTAAGCCAGGCGCACCAAAAGCAGATGCAGATGCCTGAACTCTGTGTAACATTAAAACAACCGTTTGTTTGTGTCTAACATAATTTCACAGAAAAAATAACTATACTCACGGGTAAAGTTCCTGTACATCATTCATTTTCCCCAACTCAACCCTCATCTTTACAGTAATGAACAAAGCCAAACTTCAGATTTCCATCTGGATGTTCATCAAATACCACCACAGCCATTGCTTAGCATTTCTTATATGGAGAGCTCTTTGAGGATATAAAAGTCAATACTGACAATTTGCAAATGAGGCATTTGAGAATTAGAAGAAGGGTAGAATCAGTAAGTGGAGGCACAGGGTTGGTCAACCTCAGAATATTAGTGCACAAAATATAAAAACTGTGAATGCACACTGAACTGGCTAGTATTGACTTCTGCTTCTTTGAACATTCTTCCAATTTGCTTACAAGAAAAAAATGAAAGTAAATGCAGATAAACAGTACTAAAAGCAGTTTAATAAGATTACATGAAACTTCAACAGGCATTTGAGTAAAATTTAAATGCCTTTAATTTGATTTAATGTACGTAACTAAGGAAGTAAAGAAATTAAAATTAAAGCCACTTAAATTCTGCTTCATGTCCTTGTATAGGAGTACTATGTAATTTAATCCACTTTCAAAGCATATCTTAGTCTGGATTAATTCTTCCAAGTGTTCCTATGTAGACAAACCCTCAGCATAAATGTATAGGCAGCTTTCTCGAAGAAGATAAATTATCTTAGCATAAAAGACTGAGACTACTGAGGAGCTGCTGGTGACCTATAAATTCCCTTATAACACACCAGTACCCCACTTACATACAGTTAAGTAACAGAATTCAGATAAACTGAATATCAGATTCAATGTTTCCTATCTACTGGAAATCAAATATTTATTTTTGAGCTTGTAGCAAAAAACAGATTCAAACTCTCAACCAGATGTCTCAGTTTTACTGTCCCTTAAATCCAAAGGAAAGATTTCATATTGACATCTGATCTTTTATCTACTACTGTCAAGATTGATATTTGCTTACAGAGGAGATGATACATCTAGTTAAATTTAATTTCATGTAGATTTGTTAACTTCATACAAAAAAAAATGTGCCTCCCTCACCAAATTTGAGGTTCAATGATGTCAGCCTTCCAGAAGGTTTTTGGAGGGCATAAGAAGTGGGCTGACTCTCCTGTGGGCAAAGCTTCCTCATGTATATAAGAGTCATATCTACAACCCTTCACCAAGACAACTTGCCCTATCCAAGGGAAAAATGGGTCAGTGGCCAAAAGTGGAGGTGACAGCAAGAAGGCTGAGCTATTAAACGTGGCAGGAACTAATGCATAGCAAGCTGGTATTTGAGGTCTTGGTCCTGTTGTGAGAAACCTACATTCCCAATATGGTCTACTAATGAAAGTAAAACACTTATTAAAGTAAGTTGTGGAAGCTTGTACAGAAGTCTATAAGGATTTTAGCATAAGTTAGTTAAATTAAGAACCCACCCCTTTTCATAGTTAATTCAAGGATACAGATAAACTAGAAATGCATCTCTGCCTACTCCTATCATCAACCCCCAGAGAAAAATATTTAAATAGCAGATATTTGTAATCTATAACAGAGAGCAGTATTCTCTGAAGTATCATCTAATTTAAATAAGTCTCTCTCATTAACCTAAAGGCATTCTAAACACTTCATCAATGCTTTGTTGTTTATGTGCTATTTCACACTACATTTCCCTAACATCAGTATACACATTTCTATAGACACAAATGTGTAATCGTAGATTTATGGTATTCAGTCAAATCATGTATTTGAAATTGTAAATTTATTCTTAATACGGGTAAAATATTCTGTAGCTATGCAGTTGCTTTTTTTTGCTGCAGCTCCACTAACTGAGTACTCTATACTGTTTGCAAAGTCACAGAATTCCTGAATAATTTTAACTACATACAGGCAAATAATCTCTTTGCTTTTAAATTCGTATATGGCTCATTATTACAGAACTAAATGTTTGACTACTCCTTGTGCATTTGTTCTCACAGTGCCTCTCTCAGACAGCAATACTAGACAGCATTACCTACTAAATCAATAAAGAACTAGTAGGTAATCACTAACTTTAGAAGCATACAAAAAGAAGAGAATACAGGAGCAAAATCAGCATTCAAATGGATTCATGCTAATTTAAAATTACTCAACTTTGGGAGCAGGAAACAAAATTCAGGATTTTCTCCTGTGACATGATGCCAAACCTCAGTTGTTTTTGTGAGAATTACTTTGGGTTGGAAAGGTCAAAAAGGTAAAACTTCTCACCAAACATGCAAGCAATATAAATGTGACATGAAAAGCATTCATCTTTTGCCTATTAAATGTACCTGGGAAAAAAATCTGATATGAAACAAGGATAAGCATATGCAACTTCATTGAATATGTGCAAGATGATAACACAGAGTAATTGATTCTTTTATTCTATCAGATGCCTGGAATATCTACTAAAACTGTGGTGAAACACAGATGGATAATTCACAGAGCTTATGGGGTGCATACAGTATAACATGGAGCAGATGCAACTAGGACTGTTCACTGCACAAAATACAAAGTATTTGCAAATACTTGTGTCACACCAAGAGGTAAAAGATGAATTACATTGCCTTTGCAACAGCAAACTAGTCTCTCTTTCCTGATGTGACTTCTTTGATTAAGATAAAGCTTGGAGAATAGTCACTCCTTGACCAAAAGAGATGGCATTTGAAACAGACTCCTCCAGAGCTAAAATGCTGTCTGTGGTGAGGAAATACAGAAAGTTCACATGGAATGAAATAGCCATTAGTACAGGTGGCCTGACAAGGCACAGATGCCTCTGAAAGCATTTGGCTGGACCTTCACCTAAAGATAGTTCTAAGCGCAAGTCAAACTGTGATTCCACTTTTAATCTGTGAGATAATGCCATCACCTTCAGAGGCTACACCAGTAGAAGAAAACTCCTGTGTGGAGGACAGATGGGGGTCAGCCCTCCACAGGCAACCAAGATGTGACCATGCTATACACCTGCCATACAGCTTGGGTGTAGCTGTAGTGCCCTGGTAAGTTCCCAGCTCAGCATGGATTGATGTTCCTCCCCACTGTCTTTTTACAGTAACTTTACCAACACAGGCTCCAGCAGAAGAAAAAAGTAGCTAGCGACAGCAAATTAATTAGAAAACAGCAGAAATGCATAGTAATGCCTAGATTCAGAGCTATATAGAAGATAAGGGTAAGGAGATCAATCAGTTCTTCAACAACAACTATCTTGAAGGGGGGCAAAGTTTATCCACCCTGACCCAGCTGGCTTCACGGTTATAAGGAGCTACATAATATAAGGTGCTATCCAGGCACCACTGCAATGGTAACATATCTTGAATCTCAGTGGCATAATGAATTAGTAAAAAACAAAACAAAAAAACAACACACAAAACAAAGCAAAAAGAAAAGCAAAAACTCACAAACAAAAAACGTAACCAAAATACCCTCCCAAAAACTAGCATGACCAGAAAAACCCCATAGAAACATAAGAAAATCTACCTGTAAGATACCTAATTCAAAGCATTATTTTCCAGTGTTAGACTGTACTGTGTAATTGCTGCTTTGCAAGTTGGATAAAAAATAGGGACAGGCAATATAAAAGACAAGTCTATGAGATTTGTGTAAAAACAGGCTATTATGTGGATATAAATTATTTGATTTGGTATTTATTAAGTACCTGTAAAGTGCTCAGTCTATTCAAATTACAAAGAAAATTGTTTTTCGCTTTAATAAACTGACAATCTAAATGACAAAAGGGAATAGACAAGATGCAGCAAGAAGCCAGTGATGAATGAAGAATATTTTGATTGTGTTTTGGGTTTCCTGTCAGCACCTGTGAGCTAGAGTTCTTGCTACAGATATGCTGACAAGTAGGCAAGTGTGGTGGAACAGAATTTGGTAAGGCATTTCAGACATAGAAGTAGCACAGAGAAAGCCAAAGCCAAGATGAAACAAAACTCAACAAGCTTGGAATCACTATTAGTACAGTGACGAGAAGTATGAAGGATGCCCTAAGTAGTTGAAAGAAAGCATACGATGAGGAAAATAGAAAACTGAAGGAACGTGATACTTAGAATATAAACTTAAGACAGAACTGCTGTAAGAAATCACGGCTAAAGCCACTGTAATGGTAGAAAGATAGACCAGAACAACCATGTTTTACAAAACTTTTAAAACAACCAACATGGCTCTTCAGGAGACTCATCTGACGATGAAGGAATTCTGTATCAGCTGTTTAGCGTAATACAAATAGTTATGCGGTTAGGAAAACAAAAATCAATCATTTTTTATGGCAAACCTCTCAGCCTTGGGAGTATGTTCATTACTAGAGGTCCAACATGTCAGATTTCTTTATAAAGTTTGTGAGAGAACTAGCCAAGACTTCCTTTGGCAATGTAAAAGTAGTGCTGTCACAGATGGACTTCACACAAATGGGATTTTGTTTTATTAATAAATGTCTTTTTCCCCCCTACTCTGAAATCCTCCACCTATACCAGCTTTCGCCCTTTCTCATCTTACTTACAAATGTAAGAAAGAATAAGACATTGTTTGTTTGTTTTCTTTTCTTGATAGGAGACTAGTTTTTCTCCAGTTTGGTGGTACTTGAAGTGAAAAGGACAGCAGATACACTCTTGACAGCTGTACAGGGTGGCTTTTTTTTTTTTTTTTGTTGGGTTATTTTTCTTTCTTTTTTCATAAAACTCTTCACTGTGCCCATTTTCTGAGTAACCTCAGAAATAATACGCTTTTCCTGACAGATGACAGCAGAGTGGAGTTAATAAACAAATTAGACCCATATGAAAGCATGATTCATGTGCAGTGTCACAACTCCAAAGAATAAGGTGGTACAGGACTACCAAAGTGGCCATCACTACACAGATTCACAGAATATTGAGTTGGAAGGGATCCACAAGGATCATCGAGTCCAACTGTTTATACATAAGCCTTCACATGAAAATTGCTTCCCAGACTTTTGCAAAGCTTTTTCCAGCTCTTCAGCACATAACAGTTGCAGTAAAACTCTTCTAGACACGGAAGAAACTCTCTTAAAATGAAGCATAAAGGTCTAGCATGGAGCTAAGTTGAACAGAACCATCCTCTCACAGCACCTCATACACAAAGAGGTATTGCGTCGTTCCACTGAAACCATATGAAAAACAAAGAGAGTTTGAAAAGTTTCAGAAAAGTTCCATTTTCAAGCTTTTATTTTTGCATTAAAAAAAAAAAAAAACCAAAAAACAAAAAAAACCCCAAAAAAATCCAGAAAAATGCAAGCAAGCACTAAACTCTGTTATGGTAGCAACACTGTTACTGTAGAATGTACAAACCAGTTTCCTCCTAAGTCTGGCTGCAGTACAAAAGGTCGGTAACACACGCTCCTGTGGAGCAGTTTGCACCAAGGACAGAAGGATTTGATAGCTACCCTGGTTCAAACACCAGTATAGCAAGGGGTTTAAGGCAGGCAGCAGAAGTGTTCTCAGTCAGTGCGTGTAACAGATCACACTGCTAAAGGATTTTCATCCCGAGACCTTGCGTGTGTGCACTTGGAGTGAGGAGCTGCTGCTGGCAGCACCAACTAGAGCAAACAACGACAAATGGATGTCACATCCAGAACAAGCAAACGTCAGGACACCACGCGCTACACAGAAAGATTTATATACAAAACCCCTTGTTGCTTCCCCCTTCTCTCTCCCATGTCGGTGGCTTCAGGTCCAGCTCTAGGGGATGAGGGGGATTACTGCAGAGAGCCAGAGAGATTGGCAGCGTGACAAGGCTAGGAATAGGAAATCTAACGGACATGGGAGACCTGCCTCGGTGACTGACTCAGCTTCTGACCCACTTACAGAATTGGTCAAACTGCTTTTTGGTGCCACTGCTCCTCTCCCAGACTCTTTATGACCTTATTCCATATGATCTTGTCCAATTAGGCCACTATCTTCAAGGCAGTGACCGCCTCTTGTTAATTTTGGTGAAAAACAGCCTATGGGCTTGAATAATATGTTAGTTAAAAAAAAAAAAAAAAAAAAAAAAAAAAAAGGGAGAGAATTGATGTTTTTTANTTTAAAAAAAAAAAAAAAAAAAAAAAGAAAAAAAGAAAGGGGGCTGATTTGCTGATTTTACTAGGATCTGCCATGCCAAGAATAAAATCATCTTTTCACTTAAATAATAATCACTTAAATACCCACACAGTTAAACCTGTTAATATTATTTAAAAATATGTACAGCTGGAAGAGTGGCATGTTCTCATTCACAAGTTTGCTACATCTTTACTGACGCCTACAATCTCCCCCTATTTACAGAGGCATTTCTCCCAGGGGCCAAGTTTTCCATTCATGTCCTTTCTTCCCCCTTCTCTCCTGCTTTATCCCCTCCCTCTAGCAGAGCCTTTCAGTCACATTAGGCAAAGCATTTGCGGTGTGACACGGGGAACGGATCCAAGCCTCCAGTGAGCAAAAAAATAAGCTGAATAAAAGGAAAAAATTTATTTTTAATCTGGATGGGTTCCCAGACTGAGTTTATTCCCCACCACAACAGGTGTATCAACACACCTGGGGAAGAAACTGAGCAAACCAAGCTTCACCTCTTGTTGACATAACTACTGCTGACAAAGTCAAACGTATATATTAGCAGGATAAGAACATTTTAAAAATATTAATACTGGAGTGGGGGTTCTTACACTGGGGAAATCTTTAAACACCATAAAATGGACTTAATACATATTCCTTATGTTGTTCACAGTTTCCTTTGCCAGTTTGGCTAATTATACGATATTTAAGTTTAAACATATGTTGCCTCCCTTGCAGTGAATCCTCTCCTCCTACATGATACAGCAGTGAAGTCATCTTGCTGACTTCAAGTTGAATCCTGCACCCTCTTCAAGTAGGTGGGCATATTTAGCTTATCTGGAAAGCAGTCCAGCCGTGGGAGCACAGCAATTCTCGTTGCAATAAGCTACCAAGAGCTTGACCAGGACAAATATCCTGAAATACATATTCCAGATGCTCTGTGTATAAGAACCAGCATAACTTCCACTATCCTGAACATATGGTTCTTAAAACACATAAGATGCTCAGGATGCATCTGCTCTGGAGTGAAAGGTGAACCAGCAGACCAGAGACTTTTAATCTCCTTCCTTCCATACCATCACCAATTGACTTTAAGACTTCAGGGTTTTTTTCTTAAAACCAAGACATAAGATATAAGGAGATTCCAAATGTAGGGAAGTGGCAAAAGGCTAAGCAAAAAAATGTATTTAGAAGGGCAAAAAAATCTGGCAGTGCTTTACAAACTTTCATGTGCTGCAGACAGGAAAATCTCTTAGTGCATTCCACATTACAACAGCCTTTAGTAAGAAAGAAGCAGAGTACACCACAATAGCTGTGTTTCATTAGCTTAGCACAGGAGAGTATAGGATTTAAAGGGAATAGACAGCAGCTGAAAATAATTGCATTAAATTAACATTAACCCACAAACCCAGAAGAGGCATATAATATTCAGGACTGCTACAGAAGCGGTAACCCAGAATTAACGACTTTAAAAGATGAACAATCCTGCTCTAACTGGGATTCAAAATCCTAAAGGAAAAAAGTTCACCTCAAATAGCATTCCCTGAGGTGGGAGAAAGGAAAGAAAGGAAAGCATGGCCTAGTTAAAAATATCAGTAGGTAAGAACACAAACTGTAAAATGATGTGGTTCCCAAACGACTGACATTTTTTATGGTTAATACACACATTTCTTCTCAAAAAAGACTTTGAAAGTAAATCTAATTTTAAGATCTGTAAATGAGATGGACATGTGAGAATTGAAACACTTAGGGCAGAAAAGACCAAACCTCAGAGACTAAAGCAAGAAAAGCAGCTGGGACTGGAAAGGACTAAAACACAGCCAAGAGTGACAGCTATATTTAAATTGGTGAATGTACATAACAACAGTCCATGAGTCTTCATACTACAAGGGCCTAGAGTAGAGGAGTATCACCAAAAAAGGTCCTTAATGAATCTAAAGTGTTAGAATGGGGAGACACATAAACTCAAGGGAGCATGCTGTGCTCAAACTGAAGAGGAAATTTATGCTAAACATGGGGAGGGGAAGTAATTATTTTAAAAAATTGAGAGATACTGACTTAGAGCACCTACTCATTTCGTCTATGAGCAGGTACCAGAAGAAAGCCATGGCACTATTGGCCAGGAGGAAAAACAAGACCCCTAAGTTCTTTCTCCCAGCACCAGCTAGAAAAGTCAGCCTGGTCAGGCCCTTGGCTAGCTGCAGGTCAAAAAGAACTAAGCCTGAGGCAAGTTATAGCAGAAGCTACTATCAGACCAGCTCTAAGACCTCATCTGGTGCCTTGATAGCCCCTGGCCACCTTAATTTACATGGCTCCTCCAACTGGAGATAAATTCTACTTCATGAGCAAGCCAGCATTTGGAAACTATTAATATCCTATTTTCATTAACCATCATGTTCTTCCCTTCTGCATGCCTGTAGAATTTAAAATGCTTATAAAAAGACAAAAACCGACCTGTGGAGTTTACAGTTACAGTAAAACTTAACAACGTGAGTTTGTGCTTTAGGATGTTTTAAAGCTCCAAACAACTGCCTATCAAACACAAAATTAATTTGTAATCCATCCTTACTGGGCAGTGAAAATTTCTTTTTAGGTGAACTCTTCATTACAGCAGGATTTTATAACTGTTCTTCTGTATTTGTCTACCATCTGCACATCACTCTCCCATATTGACACACAGTACCTTTTTTTTGGGTTTTGTTAGGTCTCCTTCACTAGCAATACTCTTTCATGAGCAGAGTAGGACAGCCTAAAAGTGTCTAAAATATAGTGCTTCATTGGAATTTTGAAGTTTTTAATGTTTAAAGTGAGTGCTTACCAGTATTTTTATTTAAACACTGATGAAATTGCTAGAGCAGCCTGAATCTCACTTACCTAGAGGTTTCTACAACTACTCTGACTATAACGCTTTGTGTAAAGTCACACCCTGCAAGTTTCAGAGTAGAATTCAGGTAAGTTAAGAGATGACAATCTAATTTTAGTACAAATTTTAGCTTTCAAGACTTTCATTTCATTTTTCCTTAAAAAAACCAAAAGATTATTTTCTTATACATTTGTCTAACCAAAGAGAGCAAAGACCTTCCATGTGAGCAGCAGGGTTAAGGCAAACCCAACTGAACTCCTGGTGAAGGTTTCTACCTATTTAATAAGGTTCACCCCAGAACCTTTCCCTTAGAATTTCTGCTCTGTCCAGCTTCCTACTTTCAAAAACCTGTCTGAACTTTGCATCTTTGGGACCTCTATTGCTCTATGGACTTGGTTCGATTCAGCTGACAATTTAAAAATAGAGTAGAAAAGGAGAAAAGAGACACAGATCCCGTACATAGAAACAACAGAATCTGTTGCTGTGTCTTGGGGTGCCAAACTAAAACTTCAGAGGGTGGCAGGAATGACCCAACTCTTTCAAGCAGCAGATCTGCTTGCTCTCCATATGTAATACAAGACTTTGCCAGCAGAAATCCATCCTGAAGTTTTGGCTTAGCATGCTGGAAACACCAGTTATACCCAAAGTTCTCTTTTATATGTGATTTCAGCTAATACTTCCATTTAATTGCACAAGATCTCCTTTCAGCCATAGCAAAACACACCATTTTTGATCAACCTTATCATCAAATAACTTTTCAAATAAATAACTGAAGTTAAAAAACTCTATAGCTGTTGCTATTCACTCTTACACTTCCATCAGTTATTTGCATAGTCATTCCCACTCTGATTTAATCATTCCTTTCATGATTGTCTAAGTCTACATTGAAAATGAGAACAGTAAATCAAACTAAGCACTTGGCAGGCATGTACTGGTGAGATCACAGCAAGATCCTGGAATAGCACAGGCACTCTCATATGGAAAAGGCTTGTGGAGTTCCCATGCAGTTCAAGTAACCATCATCTGACTCAATGAGCAATACTGAGATGGACACAGCCCTCTGTGGAAACCGGCTGCTCGCTGGGTGAACACCCAGGGAGGTGGCAGAACTGGCATCCAAAGCTTCACAACTGATGTGTCACATTATGCGACCCAGCCATATTACTGCATTAATAAAACCAGCACAGATCAGAGCTTTTTAATCTAATCACACGATGAAGCTCAGAGGTAATAAGTCAGAAGCAAGAATACAGAGTCCCCATTAAAAGGTAAGCCTGAATACACAGAGAGAGTTTCATTTCTCTGACTCTCAATTCTCTGGCTAAATAAAAGACAATGTTTCATGAGGTAGAAAAACAAGGTCTTATTCAGTAAAGGTGTACTTGGCCCAAGGAGAATCACAAAAGAATTACTTAAAATGTGTTTGTGATTCATCATGGTTCAGTAACTTCTCATGAATGCTAATGTGTTTCAGAGAGCTAGAAAGGCTTGTGCAGGTGTGACAGAAACAATTAGTCAGTTATTAGTAAGTTCTGGCTTCACTGGCAGCCACGCTGCTGGAGCTCCACATTACCTGTAAGCCTGCCAGTAAATCTCCACATGCTGCTGATATTTAGAACTGCCAAACAGGCAGGACAACAACTTATATCTGCAAACACTCTTTTCTCTCCCCTCATTTTGCCTGCCTCCATGACAAAATTTGCAGTTAAAGTAAAATGCTACATGCTTAAGACAGTGTGGCTCCTCTTCAGGAGTAAATGTAAGGAGAGAATCTAAGTTTATCCACAAGCCCATAAACTAATCTACACACTAACTCGTTGCATTTCCTCTCCAAGACCTTCTAAAAAGGTGCTTATTTCAGAAGAAGTATACCTACATGTATCTACCTACATGGAGCATAACAGACAGCTTTGTTTAAATTTAAACTTCACCTTGCTTTAGTCTAACTACTCCCTCCACCAGTAGCTTTACAGCAAGCAATAAAGCTTTATTCTCTTTTAGCACTCTGGAGATCCACTCATTTCCACAGGCCTTGCAACAACATTTAGAGAAAAGTTTCAAATGTGTTGCCTATTACCTTAATATCTGCCACCCTTTCCTAAAGCAGAAGTCAGAACAGCATGGAGGACTGTCTAATTTAATTTCCTTTCAGCTTTTAAGAAAATATGCTAAGAACCCTTAATTACAAATGATGTTCAACACTTAAAAGGCAACCCTCCAACAGATACTTAGGAAAAAAACCTCAACATTTTCTGAGAGCAACAGTATAATCCAAGCAATCATGCTCCAACAGCAAGCCAGAGATGTGTTTACAGGAGCAAAAAACAGCCTGGCTTTGACTCTGAGCCTCACTACACACCCGAGACACCCAACTGCTCCAGCATAATGTTCATCCTCACTACGAGACAGACATCACAATTTTTGTAGCATAGTGAATCTCTGAAATGAATAGCGAATAATTCACTAGTGGCTGAATTTATTAGCTATACAAAATTCTCAGGATCAAAGGTGAGCAAAATGAGATGAAAACCATTAAGCCAGCAGACTTCAGATTCTTTTGATAAAGAACACAGCCATATGCCTGTGTCCTTTATCCAACCACAGTCCCAATTAAACTGGCAGGAACTCAGTTTTTCATCTCGTTTACTGGCTAATTTCTTAATATTCACTACCACTAAAATAATAAGCATAGACCCCACTGTGCTGTTATACTGCAGGTTTGCACACATGCATATGTGTGCATGGATATAAAAGCCAAATATTTTGATTAAAAGAATGCTTCCTGAGTGCAGATTACCATCTCTTGTTGTCTAAACAACAAAAATCCTCATAGGAAGGCTTTCCAAGCTGTTCAGAAAGTAGCTATGGTCAGAAGCATAGCTGCAGCTGCACAAGATGGGTTCTTCCCACCCATCTGATCTGACCTGTGCATTTATTTTCTCCATCATTATTCATACCTGCACTGCAAAAAAGAATGTGCTCCACATCTGTCTTGCTTTGTGCTGAATTAACAGGAGCAGAAGTTAAATTCATATTTAGTTGTAATTTAATAAGAATCTTTCCTGTCTTCATGTCCATCCACCCACCTTAAAGGACCCAGAATAATCTAGGATTGGCCTTAAAAGCTCAAGAGCTTCCTTACTCCCACTGCAGCCTTATGGTAGACACCCCGTAATGCTGTTTGCCGAGGACTCAGGCTCTGCAACAGCAGACAGAAGGGATGGAGAAGGAAGAAATAAAAAGAAAAGGAATGAGAAAGCCCAGTGGCTTTTCTGAAGCAGCAGCTAGTTTGTACGCCTCCTGATCTGCAGGATAATCCAAGGTGTGACTTGGGCTTCACCATTCTCCCCAGAGGATGCAAAGGTTGTTTGCAAACTTGTTACAGTCCTGCCCTGCCACCAGCTAGTGATCCTGAATCCAGCTGGGCAATATATTATATAAAAATAAGCATGTGTTAGAGCTGTGGAGGACTGAGAAATACTTACCTAATGAATGTGCCATTGTGTTCTGCTCTTCCACTCTTCAGTCAGTTAGAAGTTATACAATGGCTCAGATATTCAACCTCAGTTTCCATATGCCTGACAGACTAAGCTTGTGTGACTTTGTGTGAGGGAAACCCCCAAAATTATATATCACATAGATTTAAATTACTAAACTGAAACACTGGAGATCACAAATTCCCTCCTTCAGGCTTATCTTGCAAAAAAGACAGGACCTAGATAAACCCAACAATACCTTCCCCTCCGCTTTTGGGGCGTGCTAATGCCTCCCCCTTCCACTTGTTTTATTTCTCTTTTCTCCTCCTTCATTCAACCTTATTCTATCATCATCAAAAGCTTCAAGAAAACTGAATGTTTTTTCTGACATTTCTTTGCAATGCCAAGTTCTGCCTTTCACTGTCAGTCTTGGTATCCTCTCCCCTGCTCCAGTAGCCCTTCCAAAACTATAATCCATTCTTTCAAGAGCTGCATTTTCTGTTGATAGTGCCAGAGGCCAGGAAGGCTCCTGGCAGTACCGTTCCAGCTAAGAGTCTGAAACTGAACAATCTCTAGGGATAAGGAAGTCCAAGATATGGTTTTTAAAATAAGAATAATAATAAAAAAAATGCCTCTGGCATTGGCAGCTTTTAAATATAAACACAGAAAATTTCCCTTCCGAGGGGGCAGGTAACGTACAACGCTTTTCACCAGCAATGAATGCCTGCTCCTCCTACCTACGTAAAATGCTCTGCAGAATAGAAGTAAAACACATTGTGTTGGGGATTCATATACCCACAGATGGAAATAACATTCTAGTATTTGTAGTCCATTTCTGCAGAAGCAAATGGTGACGCCAAATGCTACAAATTTCTGCTGGTTCTTCCTAATACAGTCTTGCTCTTCTTCTAACAATTGTGCAAGGCAAGGCATTGCCAACTGCAGAACGACACTATTTTTTGTCAGAAATACTTTAAAATAACTACTGCAAAAAGACACATTATTTTACGCCAATGTCTCAGCAACCTAATCTTTTTGTCTGCAAGGGTAACAACAGGGAAACTGCTACTCCTCAGACAAAGTTGCTCTACTAACAGAATGAGAGAAGCTCTTTTTCTTCCTAAATACTTACTCTGCTTTAGTAGCATACCAGTGGGAAAGAAGCAGATAACTTCTTCCCTTGAGGTATCCAGATTGTTCTGCAAATAGCAAAAGCCTTTGCAATTATCACATGTATCACACTCAGCTTTCACTGATTTCCTGAGTTCCTCAATGGGACCAGAAGTAGCTGAAGACCAGTTTTAGACCTTAGAAAAGAAAAAGTAACTCTGCATATTTTAAGTCTGCATCAATTTCTTACACAATTCAAGGAAGGTGCCTTCCTTTCTTTGACCTCATTTTTTTCATTCAAGACTTTAAGCACTGAACTGTGACTATGTGGACTAATTCTCTGCACAAAGATGTTACACACTGCTCACAAACGAAAAAGCAATGTTTACAGCAGTGTGTAACTGAGATAATTCTCTTTCTTCTACTTCTAAAGGCCAAACTCTAGCAGTTTAGCACCACTGTACTAAGCGACTTTATTTTAGCAAGAGAAACTGAGTTATGCTAGCTGTTCAGGATTATTTGGTTAAACATTTTTAGTGGAAGTATTATGGAAAGTTATTACGAGCTTTAGTTGTACAAGACCAAGATAACCCCTGCAGAGCTTTCTTCATTAAGATAGCAAAAAGCTACAGATTAAGTTTTTCTTTTGAAATAAACAAAACAAACAAACCCCAAACCAAACACACACATAAAAAACCCAAACATTCAGAGGTTTTTCAGTTTCAAGTGTAGATATCCCAACATGCAATCAGTATGAATACAAAACAGAAAATTATGGAGAATGTCAAGGGTTAGTATTTTTCAACTAGATCATGTAGCTACTTCATGGTCTTTTATCTATGGACAATCTTTATTACAGAACAATATGCTCTAATTCAGAGAGGAAAGAGAGATGGTCCTTCACTCATGAAATCCAGATATTTCCAGAGAGTCTTTATTTACACTCCTTTAAGAGCTCATGTCAGTTGTCCAGTAATATTTTAAAACCACCTATGCTCATTTCCATTGACAAAGTGTCTTCTAAAACATTCATTTTTCTTTGACTTTATGTTCACTAGGCTTTGTGCCACCATCAGAGTAAAAAATGAAAACAGTAGCAGATTTCTCAAACTGAATTCAACACTTTTTAAACACTTTTTTTGCCTTTAGCATATACTAAGAGAGTTTGAGAATTTCTACCTACAGTTGATATGTAGGCTTATTCAATACAAGTACTGGACAGTCAAACCTAAATGAAGCTACCCTGAGCTTTTCCCAGTGTCTAATGGGAATTCCACTATATAATTCAATAGATAGAGCTGTTCAGTTCTGCCTGTATCTGAAAAAAAATTGATTGCAGATCTTTTTGGCCCTGTTTGGCTAAATCATGTCACCAAAGCACTCCAATTACAGCAGGAGCTTCATATTACAAGCTGACACATACTGTCCAGGCTGTCCCTAGAGAAGGCAATTCCCAGCTTTTATTCAGAAAATAGCTTGCAAATATATCTCTTTGTTTCTACATTTGGCCTACTGTTTACACTTGTATTTTTAAATTAATGTTGAGAAGATGTTCAAAACAACCTCCAGGTGTCCTAACCACATCAAGTTATCTTTATCAATACAAGAACACAACCTTGCCTTGCTCCCACTTGTAACTTCTCCCATAGAACAAGTAAAGATCAAGTGATCACACTGACCAGACTTACCTTTCTCTTTCAGTAAATACTGTAAATTAAGAGATCTTGCTGCAGCTCTCACAAGCTAGCATTTGACTGATTAACTCTTTTTTCCACTGGTACTACTTTTGAAAAAAAAGTAGGTCCTAGAGTTCAGACTAGATGATCTTTAAAAGTCCCTTTCAACCCAAACTGTTCTGTGGCCCAGATTAATTTTTAACAAAGATATTTTGCTCTCAAGGCTTCTCTAAGTCATGTCTCTTGTCCTATGTAGTGTGCATATGAAATGACAACACACATGAGCCACAATACTGAAAACTCACGACTCTCTTTCCCCTTGGTTACTCCCCTACTACTGATAACGCAGTTAATTATGTGCATAGCTGTAATTATGCATCCATAACTAACACTTCTCTATCTTGACACAGAGGAGGCTGCTGGAAACAAACTGGGATGAAGAAGCTAGAAGATGAAGAAAACACTTTATGTGCCCTGTCAATTGGCGTTACGCACTTCTTACCAGAATCTGTACTGTGCGGCACACCTGAATTCCCCTCTCCATCCTTCCTGTTGGAACACTGCTTGCATTGAAACATTGGAGGGCAGCCATCCTGAGGATGCACTTGTTCAGGGCACCAGGCTTTACCTGATGCAGAGACCAAAACCACATTCTTCCAACATCAAAGCAGTGATTTACAATGTCTCTTCTGTCACACTAAAACTACATAGTTGCACAATGTGATTCCACTAGTTACATAACTCATAAACAACCTGTAGCAGAAAACACTGGACCTGCCCAGGTACTGTCTGAATTCAAAAGCAAGACATCAGCAGTATGAAAACTGCCCTGACTCAGGCTTACCATCTCCAAATTAAATTAAAACTACTGGTTCTCCTAAATTACTCCAAATTGCTAGCCTGAGAGGCTACTGCTAGCCTGAGAGGCTACCTCTCTGTTCAATCCACATCCACAGCTGGGGCTTCTTTGTTACAGAGGAGACAGCTACCCACAGGACATTCTCTAAAGGGGGCCCTCAACTCTGAATTTCAATAGATCAAGAGAAAAAAGCTTCAAGACAGGAAAGCAAGGCTTATCCCCTTAGCCAAGCTTATGAAGACCAATGAACACAGCAAGAACAATCAGTTGGAAACAAAGGACCTATGGGTTTGACTTAAGTTTATTTTCTAGACTAGTTTGGTGGACTATGTACTGATTAAGGGGAGGGAAGTCCAACTGCTTTTTCCTTTATGCCATCATTCCTTTAATTAGAAAACATAGCCTATAGGCCAGTACAGTTGGTTTTTTCAACCTTTGTATATTAATTATACAGAATTAATTCAAAGCTAAAGGCCTCTCCATTTCTAGAGTGAAATTAATCATTTTACAAAATTTAAGCAATTTGGAGCAATAGAAAAAAAAATCTTAAAACCTACTAGTTTAATTTCAATCCACACACCACTGAATTGTGGATCTGGCCTATGAGCCGGGAGGCCAATATAAAATCCCAGTGTAAACAGCCCAAGAGCATGTTTTTTATGCATTCGTATCAAAATAGAACTTGAATTCCAACTTGGATTTAAAATTATGCAGATTATTTTTTTCCCTTCTCTCTCAGCAGACATTTCTCCTTTATCATAATGTGTCTTCTGAGTCACTTACAGCTGCAGGGGATGAAGTCTTTGCAACCTCTACCTTCCAGAAAATCATCCAAACACAGCATGACACAACCAACCCTTGCTACCCCAACACACACCCAGACACTCTTCCAACAAGTTAAATTCCTAAGGTAGCTGAAGGAAAAAATGGGCTATTTTTAGCAGGTCAAGAAATAAAAGCTCAGACTATTGGATATTAAAAAAGTTTATGGAAGATGCTGTACATGGTTACATTTTAAGGCTAATCCAAGAAATACAGACTGAAATCACCATTTCATACAGAGGGCAGAACAGATGCCCAAGTTTCCACAGTTTGTCCAAATATGTCAGAGAAAAAAAGCCAGGACAGAGAAAGGCTCAGAGCAACACAGGGCAGCGAGATTATTTTCCTTTTTCAAATTGCTGTCCACGTTTGCACTTTTACAAAAGTTTCAATTTTAACTCCAAAATATGAAAATCAGTCTTTTCAAAAAAGACCACAAAAACTGACCTACTTCTAATATTAGTTACAATTAGAAAAACAAAACCAGTATTTTTTTTCAAGGTCTGCATGACTTTTTTTAATGTCCTCTCATTTTCTAGAACTGGCACTAGCTGTCAAATCTTTATTTGCCATATATATGGTTAAAATTGTATTAAGTGGTCCAAAATGAAAAAGACCTTTTCATTTTGTTTTGTAGATTTTTTGGTTGACTGGCTCCTTTTCCTCCCCCTTTCTGTCTTTTCCTGAGTAGTTACAACCACCACACTAAATGTTGTGTCTATTGGTCTCCAATGGAACTTCTGACTTGTTCAGATTTTCTGCCTCTTTTTTTTTTTTTTTTTTTTTAAGAAAAAGAAGATTAAGCACAACAAGAGAAGTTACGCATACCTACAGAAGATATTTTAGACCTACATAAAGTAGAGCTCAGAATCAGACCCCACATCTGGGCCTGAATTTTGTGAGTTTGATGAGCAGAAGAGATTTCAGTGCATGTGTGAAGAGGGACAGTGGGAGGTGGGGTGAAAAGGTTGATAGGAGGAATGTACTTGAACCACGGGGGGTAGAGTTTCAACAGATGAGTCTGCTGGTGCTTGAAGGGAGGAGAAAAAAAGAAAACTTGGGAGGGGAAAAAAAAGAAAGACTCCAACATTTTAACAGCCTAGAGACCAAAGGGTATACCAGATATCTTTTCCAGAATCCAAGGACAAGTACTTACGTTCTTATGTTTAGGAATTTTTTTTCACTTGGTTTGGCTCAGTGTTACTGAAAAAGTTTGTCCAAAAGTCCATGTGCTGAGCCAACATTTATTACGTTTCAATTTCCAGCTGAAGCCACAACTGTTGCTATGAAAATTAATGTGGCAATTGTACCAGAAAGCAAAGCAATGGAAAAGACTGCACTGGTATGTAACAAGTACATTCATTGGCACCAAGAGAAAAAATTGTATTATATCGACCTGTGTCATAGACATTTTTCTCTTCCTATTATTAGAGAAAAAATGTGCAAATCAATTTTTTTTTTTTTTTTTTTGGCCAGAAGGTGTTATGGGAATGGTTATAAATTCCTCATCATCCAATCTCAGGAGATTACTGCCTGTCCTAAAATATGAAGCAGCAATTTAAAGAGTCACCCCTGCTATGTTCACATCAACAAAATTCAATGAATAATACTGCAAATTGCCAGTCTATCTAGACAGAAAGCCTGAACTGCTCACATGTATCCCTCAAACTTCTGCTGGACTATATGATAAATGTACATTGGCTGAAAAGAATGAAAAATAGATAAGCAATAGTTTCACTTCAGCTACAAATTCAAGCAGCAGAATGCATGTATGTACTGAGAGTATATGAATAATTAGTTAAAACAGATCTGTATCTATGGAAGAAAGTGTTAAAACAAACACATTTTGTAGGAGTTTATTGAAACATTGGTTTGCTAAACCCTTTCCATCACTCCAAAACCTAGGAAAAATTGTTTTAACTACATTTAAAAAATAAAAATCACTCTCCTATTTCCCCAGCAGTTACGCATCTCACCATCAGAAGAAACAGAGATGGGTTTCAAGTCCACAAACAAATGCACAAAGTACTTACAGCATGTGCATGGTCACAGGAAAGGACAACTACATACTGAATTTTATGGAAGTTTCCAACAGACTACATAAGGAGACCTGACTCTTCCCATTTTTACTATGAGGCTGACAATGCTAGAAGTAAACCACCTTTGAATAGCACCAGCCATCTTATCTCAGACAACACACATAAAAATCTCTGCTGAAGGAGGTGGTTGAAGTGCTGACAGCATTATTTGAGCCTGTTGTTAAACCCTGCATATGCCTTCTCTTGTATAACTTCAAAATGTTGGATGTATTTGATATGGGTTGTCAACTTCATACAATTTCATTAAGGAAAATAAGGTCCACACTGAGCATTTTGTCTTTTGCCAGGTTCATGCACACTCTCTGATTTCCAGAAAAAAGCTCTGGCAAATTAATCTTCCAGCAAGCTTCCTCTGCTGTAATAAAGAATGGGAATTTAATGCCATAACATCTCCAAAATCTAAAGTTCTCCTAGAAGCAGTGACCAATCCTCCCTTTCAGTTGAAGCAAGCTCAACCAGAAAAAGAGCCAGGTTATTATGTGTGCATCCATGTAGCTGATAAAGAAATTACACCATGCCTGATGACACTATTTCAGAGACAGACTTACACTTCATATGCCAACCATAAAATAGGAATGTACAATAAACTCTTTGAGCTAGAGATTTTAAGAACATAGGAGAACATACACACTTCAGGCCACAGCTTTTCTTGGAAATCTTAAACAGAATTATTTATGTGAATAATAAGCTAAGCGTTCCCAGGATAAAGAATTTAAGGACTGGGCAAAGACCTTGAAATCATGAGAGCTGGGATAGATAAATACCAAAGAATAAGTTACCAAAGTAGAAGTAGCAAACATGGAGGAAGAAGCTATAAGGAGAGTTTAACTCAAAGAAATAAAAATCAGAAGGAAAGCAGAAGCAAAAAAGAAAACACACACAGGCAGGACAGGGATACAGTTTTGTAATAATCCTATTTTGGAATAATTTGTTTTCTTATTTTCCACCCTCTCACACCTCCCCCACCATCCCCAGCCTCTTTACTGAAGATGATGTTTCACAAATATTTTAAATCAGCTTAATGCCATGTGAAAGGGGAAGTCTTTCCCCTTAGCATTGACTTGTAGTTCCCACTCCCTCCCTTCTGCTAGTGCTAGCTTCTGTGGAGTTTTGCAGTGCTATTTGACTGTAAATGGAACACAGCAGAAACAATAGTAAGAAGACTTACGTCCTCAAAGGTGGTAAGAACAGGTCATTTATCATATTTGCATAACATCTCCAGATAGTATACTCAGCTTTCTAAAGAACTCCATAGCCTACTCCCTAGAAATGCACCAAAGCGAGTTCATTTATGCATAAACTAAAACACTTTTCTATAGGGGATCCCTACCAGCAATATCTAAAGTCTTCATTGTAGTGTGATTTGTTGCAGAACAAAAAATTCCTTGTCCACTAACTTCTCACGATTAACTTTCCTCTCCTAGCAGCCATTGACAACAAGCCTACTGCAGACAAATCAAATACTCACACTGGAAACTTGACATTAGGAAAAATAAATCAATGCACTTTCAAGGGTTTGCAAACAAGCACCACGTGAATCCCTGTTCACCTTGCTCTTCAGTGCAGGCATGTGCTTTACAAAGCCATCTGTTCAGCAGCTTGAGAAATCAGTACCTTACTTACTGATGGGCACCACACATGTGGCACCAGGCACCAAGTGTCTGCCCAGAACACTGAAGTTTTCCTCTGTCAGATTTGAAATGGAGAGAAGAGGGAGCATGCTAGTTATCCCCTGGAGCACAGACTTCTCATTAATATTCCTCTTCAATGTTAACAGTGATCAGAAAATAGAGGAAACTAGCAGGAAGGTTATGACATTATCTTCAATCTCTCTTTTGTGTCTCACAATTGCAATAACGAAAGATCACACCACAAAACCAAATTCTTGCAAACAGCTAGATGCAAAAATGCTGAGCAAAAGACAGCTCTGCAACTTTGTGACTCTTCTTCCATTAATCTCTCTAAAACCATATGCATGCAGTTTATTTAAGTGTCACATATATATTATCTCTTAGATCAGTACTATCAAATGCTTGCCAACATTCTGACTTCTGCCAATTGCTTTTAGTTTCTCTTTCCTTTTCCAGTGCTATATTTGAAGAGAGAGGAGAAAGAAGAAAATAAAAAAAAGGTGACTGACTTGAGTAGAAGAAAAATTATTCTGAATCTTTTAAACAGTTGCTCTGTTAAATTGACAAATTGACACAATGTGTACTTGGCACATTTCTCTTGGCACGAATACTAGAAAGTTAAAAAAAAAACCTCACTCAAAGCAGGGAAATCTTTTAAAGATACAGCACATACCTTGCTGAACAGTGGTCTGATAGCTGTTACAAAGCCATTCGTAGCTTCAAGCGTTCAAACAACAACAAAGACGACATAACTGTAAAGGCTTTTTCTTTTTTTTCAAATCTCCTTTTTAATAGAATGATGACTGAATGGGGAGTCAAATCTGACCAACCCCTTCTCACTCAAATTGTACATTCCAGACAGTGCAGAGACTTAGCAGAGGAGAAAGTCTACTAGACCCAGGTATAACTGTGCAGAGAAATCGACCAGAAGAGACAACAGTACTTTTGCTTGATTCAAGGGTACATGATGTTTTTTAGCTCCCAGGGTTCCCAAAATCCCATCAACTTCTACAATTGTGGAGAGTTCTTTTAATACAAGGACATGCTGCACATTCACAGCACAGTATGACAAAAAGAGCTCGTAAATTTTAAAGGGATTGTTTATTTCAAGGAAACTGACTATCAAGAGGCAGCAAGATCTCAGCTCGAGAGGAAAATTGTACTTGATGGTCCCATCTAAGTCCCAAGCAAATCATTATTTGAGAATCACAGAATTAGAAACACTGTGGCTGGCAATATATCAAAATAAAACAAAACAACACAACAACAACAGCTTGTTACTGGAAGAGGAGAACACTGCATGTTACTGTGCAGGTGCACTGGCAGAGATCCGGGGAAGCCTTTTCCTAGTTACGCTTAAATCTATAGGCATGAGCCACTCAGTCAATCACATACTGAAGCTATCTAGAGTATCAAAAGAAGAAAGCAACAAGTCTTATGCGTGAGCATGGGAGCTCTGCTCCCTGTGTATCAACATGGAAAACATGAGATCATATTCCAACACCACTTTGTAGGCTGGACATTGCAAGATGCATGTCTGTAAGCCCAAACCTTAATATCAAAGAGACTTCTACTAGGTAGACAAAAACAAAGAGCGGAAGGAAGGGTGGAGCACCCCATTACTCTTATCTGATCTGTAATTTGCTACCTCGCAGCATCGCTGTCAGGAAGTTCAATGCACACAGCAGGGTTTCAGCAACAGTTACAATTTTACGTACCATAATGAGCTTCATTTGATGAGAACCAGAGTAAAAGAGCATTAAAAAATAACTTTGTAGGACAAGAGAATATGCTGCAGCCAAACAGCAAGAATACAGAAGTACTTGCTTTTAAGAACACCACTGGTCAGGTTACATAATGACAACTGCAGAACTGCAGATACTTTGGTTACCAAGACTGCTACAGAGTAAGCAGGTAAGAGTTTTTCCTCTCCCCTCAGCAAAATCTGTCTGAACTGTTCACCTAGTAAGTTTTTCCTGGCATATGGTGAATATAAGGAAAAATATCAAAATGGTAAGTATAGAAACCAGTTTTCTTTCCTCTAACCCCCCCCCCATCCATTAGCAAATCGTTCATTAGAACAAATCCTCAAACAATGATACTCAAAGCAAAGTTGCAAACCACAGAGAAGGCAGGTGTATTGTAGTGCACAGTGAGTTGCAAAGAGATTACAATGAGAGAGAAAAGAAAGTCAACTACCCCTATGCAACTTTTCCAGTAAGAATAAAGTGTGATTTAAGTTTGCCTCAAGACGAGTCAATTCAAACACTTAGATCTACAGACTACACTGACAGTATCTTTTACTAATACCCATTTCATATCGTGTTCCTGTTTTGACCATACTAATCTTTCTTTTCTCTGACTAGTGAGTTTTAAAAGCTGCTGCAGTACTTTTAGCAGCTTTATGATGTTTGTTAATGGATATTTTGCTAACAGTACACAAGAGGGACTTTTACCAGCAAGCTGTCACCACTGCTGTTCCTCCTCCTTATCTAGTTATGGTCATCAGATTAGATCCCTACCACCTACTTATACAGCTAAAAAAAAAAGAAAAAGAAAAAAAAAGAAAAAAGAAAAAAAAAGTGGGAATCAGGGAAAGAAAACCTTCAAAGAAAGCAAACTTGCAGCTCAAACTGGAAAAACTTTATGTAAATTTCAATGTATTTTCTTTCCTCTGTAATATTCTGCCTAAGCCACTCAATCAAGCAGGAATGACATGGAAAGAATGGGACTAATGCGAACAATGAATGATCCATAAATGTCTACGAGATTATATAACTGAAGATGAGATGGCATGCATGTGTGCATGCATTTGGGGGAATGGAGGAGAAACAGACAAGGAAAAGAGGTGGAAACAACATCCCCAGTCACAGATACAAGACTCAGCACAGTTCTTATTCAGTTTCCCCCACTTCCCAAAAGACAAATATTTTAACCAAGGACAATCAGGCAGCTGAGGGATAAAAACAAAAGAAAACTTATTTGCTGTTGAATACACTTCAAAACATCCCTGGCTGAAATTGCACCATAACTGCAGTATCATGAAACACAGCTCATAGACAACCATGTTTATACTAAAGCAATTAACACACGGTACATTTCCTGCACTGTTATTATCATTGGCATTCTCTCTGTGTTTGTTACACATTTTGAGCCTTGGCAGGTTAAGAGATACTCTTATAAAGTTAACAACAAAAGGTTGCTGATTTGAAATGTACTCACTGTTATTTTTCAGGAACTCCTATATTTACTTTACACCATTCTCAGTGGAGAGCTGAACAGTTGTATTAGTTCTGCAAGGACAAGATATTCAAAATAAACTTTATGAAGGCTTTGAGCCAAAAAACTTCACAAATGTAACTTTTTAGACCCAGTACCCACTTGCTTTACAAGGCTGCACACTGTGGCTTTGCATAATCACCACCCACATTTCAGAACAGTAATTTCATCTGAAATTCATCAGCGGTTTGATCACTTGTGTGAGCATAAACTTAGAAAAAGGAGCACACGCACGCCCTCCTACCCCCTAAGAAGCTCTCGGATGCCGGGTCGAGGGGGAGGCATACCCTCGGAGGCGGCGGCTGGGTAGCAACGCCGAGCTCGGGCCAGGCTGCCTGCGGGGATGCACTTGCTTCAAAGTTGAGACTTCTCCTCCCGAGCGGCGCCCGCGGCGGTGCGGACACTTGCTGCGGCCGCAGTCTCCGCCCGGGCCTGACCCCGCGCATTAACCCACGCGAGTCCGGCCGCGGCCGCTGCCGCGCACGCCGCCCCCCGCCCCCGCGCAGCGACGCGCCGGTCCCGCCGGGTCGAGCGAGGCCCCG